>CM039518.1:23801885-23883652 GCA_022433055.1 Begonia peltatifolia | reverse complement strand
CGCTTTCTCTTGCTGAACCCGTCGTCTCCGCCATTGTTGCAGCACCTTTGCCCAGAACAACAAAAGCAAACCCGCCGTCAACATTCCACTCACAGGCAAGATCAGCCAGAAATTCTTAATTCTCCACATTATCTTTTCTTTCCCAGCATCCAAACGCAACCTGAGGAACCTACGAATTTCATCCGCCACTCTGAATCGCGTATTAGCGAGCGAGGCCAATCGACTCTCAGATTCCGGTTCCAAATCCGAATCCTCACCACCTTCCGAAGATGAAGACGACGTCGACAATGGCGGAGGAGGTGAAATAGGGGTCTCCAGAGCTTCTGAAGCTACTTGCATGCTTCCGCTTCCGTCGTTGAGAGAAAAACCAAGATCCCATTCTGATTTTGAAGGAGACTCGACGTTTTCCCACTCCTTCAGGTCCTCTGAAACTTCGCCTCCCCCCATTATCTCGGGTTCTCTGCTCATCACAAGACACAGCACAAAAGCGAGGGTGGATAAGATAAGCTGAAGTGAACAATATCTCTATATTTGAGGTGGTTGTCTGTTTCTCCATTGAAGGATCAGGATTTGATTGACTAAATGGTTGAAGAAGACGACGACAACGATGAATATCTGTGTTGTGGTGATATTTTGGATAGAAAAAATATCTCGACAAGATTCAAACATTGTCCTCTTTGACAACTTTGATTGAGATTTGCCTCCATTTGATATGTAGCAAGTTCATAAAAATACAATCTTGGCAGAGGCTTTTAACTTGTAAAGATTGGATTTTTTCATGTTCCAAAATGAAATCTACAGTCAATCTAACTTGTAATTATCCATCAAAATATGATCTTCAACATAATTTTCTATGCTGGGAGTTGGAGCAATTCCCTAATCCCTTCACACACCTGCAAGCAATTATAACATGAAATATGGATAAGTTCCCTTCTAAGATGTGTTTTTTAAGTCTATATTCATGGATGAATGCAAGCAATTGCCTGAAGCAGGAAATTGGAGAGTTGTGAGAGGCTACACGCCGGCTTGGACGTAGACTGATGATCTAAAACTGGTTACTCTGTTTTTCTCCAAATATTCGATGTTTCTACGCATGTCTGAACTAAAATATAGGAGTTAAAGTAGTAAAAACCATCCTTCTTTTTGGCAGCATACGAGCTAAGCGTCCAAGCTACTAGTCTGAAATCGAAATCCAATAACAAAAAATGAAGATTTGTAAATTACACTCCGAGAAAGACGAAAACCAGGAACCTAACAATGCATTTCAATGAAGGATTGAACTAGAAGAGGTAGGATACAAGACTTTCTGCTGCTCAAAGACCTTATCTCTGCAAAAACATTCCAACAGAGAAATTGTTGTGTTCAAGCTCAAGTTTCGTAATTTTTACCAGCCCAAATCGAAAACAATCGTTTGAAATATTTTGAATAAGGAAATTTAGAAGAACTCAAATTGATAGGATCTAAACTTCAATCGAAACGTGTCTACTGCGTGAACTTCAAGAAAGTACTAGATAGGTGAAATTGTACCGTTCGGAAATGGCGCGAACAAGATCGGGTTTGAGGCGGGTGTCTACGAATTCCTCAAATCTCCCAACTTTCTCCTCCCGAAAGCTATCCATTACAGTCCGCACTACAAAAACAAAAACTTAAAATTAGCAAACTCCGGATATCGGTTTTCACATTTACTCGAAAAACAGAAACGGACAGAAGACAGGTGTGCAGCGCGACCCTCGAGTGAAGACCAACCACCTGAGCTATTTTCAAATACTGGCGTAAAACTGATCAGTTTCTCGGAGAAAGGGAGAGAAGCCACTCGCGGAGACGAAGGAAAACATAAGAATAAATGTAATTGGGGCTCGCTCCCAAATCCCAATTCGTGACAAAATCTTGTGTGTTTGTGAGCAGAGCGTAAACAATTGGAAAAACTAGACCAGACCAATCCGCCGAGAAAATTATGGTTTTTAGTTGTATAGTTATCCGAGCTGATTATTGAGCCGAATTGAGATCCACCCTGTACGCATTACACCCAGATCTGACATGTGACCTTTTCTTAAGGCGTAGATAATTTTACTGACATTGAATTTACAAACACGATCATTTCACTTTGATCTCGAAGACAATGTCGGGAAGTGACGTGGAATTATTTTGGCAAAAATCCAACCCGTTTGCATCGCAAAAACAAAAAATAGCAAGAAAAGAGTTTGTACTTAACTCGCATGCGGCAACTTTTATCTTGAAGAAATACATGTAAGATTGAAAAGACAACCAGTCAATGGAGAAAGTTTCCCTCTGAAGATGGCGTTTTAGGAGAGCAATATGAACGTTCCCTTCTCAACTGTCTCTAATGTTCATGCAAATCCTTGGATTAAGCTGACAAATTTGTTCATCTCAGTCCAACTGCTTTTACAGCAGAGACAATTCCCATTAGTTCTTGCAGAAGAAACCGACTGATTAATTTAAAGAATTTCAAACCATTGAATTTGCCGTTGTGCGGGAGTTCATAATCTTCTCATCTCACCCTGACCTGATCCAAACATGTTACTCCAGTCCGTTGATCTTTGGACGACTTTCGAAGGAACTTGATCACTATCTTCTCCACCAGATGGCTCATACCCATCACTCAGTGACCTCGACTGAGGAATTTCCTTCTCGGCAGCACCTCCACCCGCTCGAAGATCCATCAGTTGTCTCACCTCTTCAGCTCCAGATGACGAGGCCCGGAATGGTTGGATATCCGGTGAGTTCAAACTGCTATCCGGTGAAGAAACCATGACTCCGACTGAACTCGACATTCCTCTGCTTGTTTGAAAAGCACTTCTTGCTTCAAGCTGAAGTGGGGCCAAAGCATTATCAACAGCTTTTAACCGAACTTTCGACATTGGATCCATCGTTAAGTCTGCCGGAAGTCGGTTACGCTTGTTCGATCGCCTTCTGTTGTTCTCCAACCTTGGCACCATTCGAGGACCGCTGTTAGCAAACCCATTATCGATTTCTAGAGGGTAACTGGGGCCCATTCTTGCCACAGGCCGCAGTATGTTGGACTTCTTCCTCGCCTCAGCAGCTGCTTTCAAAGCCTCCTCTGCATTCATTCGTGCCAATATCCATGGGCTAATCTTTACATGCGGATGATTTTGTTTCTTAGCTGTTTTCTCCACGGCCATATTCTTTCCTAATGAGCTCACAGAGCTGGTTTCCGGAGGAACAACATCAAACTAAAAAAAAATTGCAACTTTTCAGTTAACCATTCACAAAACCGGCCATCCAAACGTTCAGATAGAGGAAAAAATAACTTTTTACAACATTACCTGGCCTTCTAAGAACAACCGAGGAGGGGTGCACCAAACTGCTCGATTAAAATTAGTAAAAGAGCTTGCACTGCTTAATCTGGTAAGGGAACTGGCTACTGACATCGGAGGACTTTGCTGACCAGTTCCTCCCACCTGTTCTTGCTCTAGTTCCCTCAAAATTATAATATAATCATATGTGCTGATACCCTATTAAATCAAAAAGAAAAAAGACAAAATTACTTGAGTTTCTCTTTCTCAAGTTTTTTTTTTTTTTTAATCAAATTAGATTATCCGAAATTTTTCTTTTTTCTGCAGAGAGTTTTCACTAACTTTTTTGATGAGGAGGATGTGAAAAAAGAGAAGTTGAGCAAGGGGCAGGGTCGCTATCATTGCCAAAACAGTACACACAACCTGCATAGCCACAGACTGTATCTAGTAAAATGGCATTAAAGAACTCAATCACACTCTTTCAAATAAAATTTTTGGTTTCGCATAAAAGAAGCAATTTTGGTCTTGTAGATGGAAATGTGCTAAGTTTAAAACTTTGGACAATAAGGGTTCTTACCACTACAATAATAAACGGAGCAAATGAAAAGCTGCTTCCTAATTTTGAAGAGATGT
The DNA here is from genome assembly GCA_022433055.1 of Begonia peltatifolia. NCBI lineage: Eukaryota > Viridiplantae > Streptophyta > Magnoliopsida > Cucurbitales > Begoniaceae > Begonia > Begonia peltatifolia. The sequence goes on along the minus strand of CM039518.1, from coordinate 23,879,744 downwards.
CCGTTGAGAATCTTTTCTTCTCGAGAAAACAGAAGATGAGTACGAGGATTCCGGTCATCCATTGCAAGATAAGCTGCAATCTCAATCCCAATGTGCACAAACAAATGATGTACACACCTGTCAATAATCAATTAATTCGAATATAAAGGATAATAAAATGCTTACTTAGAGGATAAAGTCTAGTACAAATTGTTGAATTAATTGTTTGCAGTAGTCCGATAAAAATCAGGAAGGACAACAAGAATTTCTTTCCATTCTAGCCAATGTTTATAACAGCCTAAAAGATGCACCAATGAAGGCGGCAAGTAGAAAGGCCGGCAAAGATGAAATTTAATTAAGGATTAGCCAAAGTTCACGAGAAATCACGAGTACTTATTTTTGGCTTGGCGGTTTGAGTCTCCATTGGAAGTCAGAATATTAGTCACTCACTAAGATAGCTTTTAGAGCTTGGTGATTACTCGAATTCTATTTGGGTTGGGCCGTTGGGTCCACGTTGTGAATCTCAATTTTATGATTCAAGTTTAAAGTTATAAATATATGTTTGAATTGTAAAACTTATCGTAAAGATGTTCATATACCAAGTTTCTCCTTTGTTCGTGATATTTTTCTTCAAAGGGTTTTTACGTAAAACTCTTGATGTCCAGTTTTTTGTGATTTTTCTTTTTCAGCTTTGAGTTCGATTTACAACAGTAGCAATGGAAGGAGGCTTGTGCTTACCAGGAGGAGTGAAGTTATCATGAGTGTGAAAAACTGTCGATAATTCTTTCTGCCAATACAATTGTTAAGCCACTGCAAATTCACGGAAACAAAAGTGAATAAGTATGCATTAGAAGAAGAGAGGGATGTTCAAAATTAAGCATTTTCAACTATCGGATATACCCTGCAGTGATGATCAAATTGATCGACACATTTATCACAAACCCGACAATGCTTGCTGCATTTATGCACCTGAACCACAAGAACGATCAGAACAAAAAGTTATTCATACAAAATCAACTAAAGAAGAAATAAAAATCAGTGATTATAAAGATTTTGAGGATGATCGAATTCTGAGGGTTTTCCGCCCACCTCAATTTCGCACACACTGCAATAAAATGTGCCCCCTTCACTCATTTCTCCATCAGGAGTTTCCTCACAGATAAAACTACAAGGAGAAAATCGAAGTAGAAAACAAGAGGATCTCTTTGTTGGAATACTGCTCTTCCTCTCTATTTCTGATGCGGCCTTCAGATTTTCATCAGTATTCATATTGTGAGCTTTCCCTTCGATGGAAAATGCATTAGGATTATGAATTGATGATTTTGATTCCCCAGAAAATTTAGAGTTCTTTAACTGAGAATTCCTGCCACAATCAGGAATATTAAGATATTTCTTGGACTTGAAAACTCCAGAATCAGCAGGATCGGCAGCGGCACACCAAATATAGAGACCAAACACACACGTAATCTGGAAGCCAATGAGATGACAGAATGTTTAGAATTCATGAAGAGAGAAATTAAAAGACTTATCGTACTTTCTGTAAACTTTAATCATAATACAGATTTTTTTTTTTTGAGGTCCTGATACTTTCTTGTGTATGATAAACTGCTTTGATCCGAAGAACACATCGCTAAGCTAAGTGGGACAATTGTTTTGAATGTAGAAAACTTCCTTCTAATCCAATCACAAATGAATAAAAAGGCCAAGGGAGTGCAAACCGAAAAAGATGTGCTTTATAGCTCAAACGAGCATCAAAGTTTAGATCTTGAAAATGGATCTAAGTCACTTCAAAGGATCTACAGACAACAAGGGGAGAATAAGTTTGTAACCAAGAACGAATGGAAAATCCATATTGAAGAAATATTACAATGAAGATGCAAAATAAGAAAATCATTGCCAGAAGCCAGCGAGATTAGAAGCATAGTTCTTCCTTCCAGCAAAATAAGCCAAAAAAAAAAAAGAAAAAAGAAAAAAAAAGACATAATATAGAGAAATATGAGAGGAAAACATACAAGAGGAGTGTAGAACCCAATCACAATGTACTGGAACAGTTTCCTTCCAATAAAAGGAGCAAAGAACACATAGAAAGCAAACCCCAAAGACAGAAACACAGCAACAGCCACAACCTTAAAAGAACAAAAGCGTTAAAAACCATAAACAATTCAGAATCATAAATTGCACAAAAAATGCTCAAGCAAACCTGAAGGGGATGATAAGGGAGTTGCCATCCATGCTTTCTCATCGGTTTCTAAAACTTTTAGACTCAAGAGTCTGGAAATGGTTTTGATTTCCCCAAAAAGGCTACTTCAAACTACATTATTTCACATACCCTCATTTTTTTCTTCCCGCAAAAAAAAAAACACAGGTTCAGGTCACTTCTTCCTATCCTTTTCGGGTTTTTTATTAGGAGATTAGAGAGGAGGGGAAAGAGGCTAAGAGATGCAGCTGGAGCAAGAATAGAAGAAGCCTGTGAATAAAATGGGGTGATGGGTAAAGAGAGATGATAATGAGAATTGCTCACTCAATCATAACCAAACCCAATCTCACCGGAGCTGGATTTGGGGCATTCTTCTCTCTCTCTCTCTGCCAAATGCTAATTATACTCAGAACAAGAAAGTAAATGGGTAAAAGACAGAGAGGGTAGGGGAGAGGAGTGACAGGGAGGAGCAAACAGGTGAAAAGGAGAGTCATTTTATGCTCCTTTAGGGCTCCTCTGTAATTGCATCGACCATTACTTTTGATCATTCATTTTAGCTGAACTCCTTTATACAGCAATGGACAAATACCTACCCTCTTAAATGCCATTTTCCTCTCCCCATCTGCAAATTAATTTAAGGAACAGGTAGCCACTTCCCTAGGACGTATCATAAGAGTTCATAGGATGAATTCACTGCGGCAGATTGCTGTAAAAAGGTACTTTTCAATTTCAGCAGTATTTTTCAAAAACTGAATAGATTTATTAGATTATTGTATGTTGAGGCGATGGGTAATCCCCCTATTGTTTTTAAACTATGTATTTTATTATTGATTATTTAAAAATATTTCAGAAATGATAAATTAAAAAATCCCAGAAAAAGTGAAGGACTGGCCAGAACAGAACAGAACAGGGGGTTGGTTCCATTGGAGAGTGACTTCTCAGGAGAAAAGGACAGGGAAGAAGTGGTCTGATCTGAACTGAACCCAGTTTATATTTTTGTATTAGTGTATATTATATTAATATTTACTTTTTTATTCCTTATTTTGGCTTTTTCTTGTCAGCCTTTTTCTCCCATTCTTTTGAAATATATTAAAATATGATTCTCAAATTAATCAAGGATTCATTAAATTTAAATTGAGGGAGAATTATACTAGGAAATTAGGAGCTACCCGCTTGTATTGGATTAGAGAATGGAGCAGCTCAGCAGTGTTGAATTCAATAAAAGGAGAAAAACAATAAAAAAAAAAACAGTGAGTCAAGGAGCAGGATAAGTAGTTTATTGAGTAGGGATTTGACTTTCATGTCCAGACATGCGAGCCTAGTAGGGACATTAATTAATTAAAATCATAATTAATACTCATAATAAAAAGCTGCATTTAAATTATTAGAAAATAATATAAATTTGGCCCGTGACCGTGGCTGTTTGGACGCACGTGATTGAAACCCGTGAGCCCATGTTCGTCTTCTCCACCTTTTGACTAGCAGATCTTCTAATTCTTTAATTAATTATAACAAATCACGAACTCTAATAAAAAGTTGCTTACTTTCACGACCTGGTGATTGACCTAGAAAAAAATAGCCGGAGACAACGATCCGATTCTCGGAATCGTTCGTAATGTCTTCTAGCAAACTTAGCTTTGGGCTGTGTCTGTCTATGCCCGGTTGTGACGAGTTATAGACCATTAAACTAATATACCTGGCGTAGAATAGAATATACGACGTAATGGGTTAGGGTTCAGAATATGACCCATGTCTCGAGAAATAGTGTTTGTGAAGTCCAGGAGGTGCACATCTTGACCCAACTGCAGCAAAATAAATGGAGAGAGTTTGGAAGAAGTGGCAAACCTGGAATGGGTTGGAGGAGATAACCTGGAAAATTCTGACTTCCATTGAAGGTCCTAGTTTCTCCTTGGAGGATCAGCTAGTTTTACAGAAAATTGCAGCACCCGCCATTGATGATTATCTGACTCAATCATCCTCGCTGCAAATATCAATAGTTGTAAGAATGAAATGCGATGAACATAATCGGAATTTTGATCTGTAAACCTTCTTGCAAGGTCATCGGCGGCAGCACTAAATTGACCGGACTCATTCTGAAAACAACAATCCAGCCGCGGGGATTCTGAAGGAATATCCAACTTAAGCAAACAAATTATAATATTTCACGATGTGCTTGTGGTCATCAAGTGGATCCGTGGCGCAATGGTAGCGCGTCTGACTCCAGATCAGAAGGTTGCGTGTTCGATTCACGTCGGGTTCAAAACCCACTTTATTTTTTTAATTTAATTAAACTCGATCTCTAAAAGGACCGTCCTGACAGACTCGTCCTACACTGGCTGCCTCAACGCTATGTACACATCTGAAAAAACTGAAGCTGTTACATGCTTCTAAGGTTGAAGAGAGTTCTACAATGGAGTAATTATAGATTCTTCTGCAGCTCTTTTGTGAGTTCAGTTGAAACTGAAACTATCTTCTTCTTCAAACAAGAGATATAGAAATCTGAAATTACCATAATTACTCCACAAAGATGATGGGATTAAACAATAACAATCGTCACAAATCTCCAAGCAAGCACTGAATTTTCAGTAATGTATCGTAGATTATATAAGTTCATGAACACCCCATAACTCAAAACTCTTCCACCTTGACAGCATCACGGGGCATGTCGTATGCTTCCTTCGGCCTCGACTTCTTCACTCCGGCAGTGAACCAGACCTTATCCGACTTGTAACCCTCGACTGTCACGCTAGTTACCTTTACCCACACCAATACCTTTGTCTTCATTCCCTCTATTCCGGTGAGTTTGCCTCTCTGCAAAACTCCCTTTATGCGGGTGGCATATCGGACTACTGAGGAATCTTTGAAACTGATCTCACAGACTGAAGGCAAGTAGACGATCAGCTTGGACTTGGATTCATCAAACTCGTAGCATGTTACGCTCTGGGGGAAAAGGCCCGGAGGTAAGTTGTAGTCTCGAAGAAGATCGGGCAAGCTCTTCAATGGCTTTCCTGTAGAATGGAAAAGGAATGGTTCTAAAAAAAATCCGAAACTTGCACACAGAGATAACTTACGTGTATTTTATAGAGTTCGATACAAAATGCAGGCTCATCATCACGATAAAAAAGAATTCGGGTAACGAAGGCAAATGTTATCCAATGTTAATTACTCTAGAATTGCTAACTTTCAGGTCATAGCCATTTGAATGACTTGGATAGCTTTTATCCCAAAAAGAAGAACAAATCATCATCAATTGCATCGTAAACTTCTTCACTTGCATTATTTAAAGCAATTGAAGCAGTTGAGTGAAAGTATTGGTTTGGCTAGAAACAAAGATTAATTTCATAAAAAAAAATAGTCACTCCCATCAATCATCATCCTGTACATGAAGACTTCTGGTTTGAAGAGATTCGACTCTGACTGATAAAATTATAAAAGGGGAGCATTGATTTACCTTTGAGCTTGTTGAAAATCCATTTGGCCTTTTCTTCTACAGTATTTGAGAAGATCTGCAACAAGAACAATAGTTTAGATTAGACAGACAAATGCTGTCTCAAACATGAATTTATGCGTTTGATAAATCAAATCTTTGAGAGAGATCTGGAGAGGTAAAACAAAATGAACTCAAATTATCAACAGAAGAATTTGATTCACACCCGATCTGAAACAACAGAACATCATTTTTAATCAGAACATCATTTTTAATCGAGCATAGTTACAAGTTCTTTTCACTTGCATCAAACACCCTTACCCAAAATCAGGAAACACTACCAGATCTAACTACTGCAGGTAGTTTTTGACAATTAAGGAAGTACATTATTAAAATCATAGCAAGAACCCAGGAATCGAAACCCAAACCAAGGGGGAAAAAAAGGGGGGGAAATGAAGAAAGAAACCCAAAAGCTAAAATGGTCTTAGAAAAGCTGTACTCACAGTAATATCGTCAGTAATGTTGGACAACTCTTCTTTAGCTTTCTTCGAAATCCATAAGCTCCCAACCTTCAAGCTGCTCACTTTCGTAAGGGCTTTCTCCATTTCTCCCTCTATCTTCTTCCCTCAGTCTCTGCTTTCACTCCCCTGTGAGACCACAAAACAAACGCCCTTCACTTCCAATCGGAATTCGGAATGCTGTAAACTAAAAGACAAACACGTCGCAGTCAATGTAGAAAGCGGCGTTTCACCATTTTCAAATGGATACTAAACATTCAAATACGTATTCGCAATCAAAAATCCGCCGCAATACGCCGGATTTCCTGCGGTTTAAGCGCTAATTATTCATCTTTTACGGCCCAAGATGAATTAAAATAAGCTAAAAATTATTTAAAAAAAAGATCTTGCTACGTTACCCAAAAAAAAAATGTAAAAGAGCAATTAATTTTGAGAATCTTTTACTTTGTTTTAAAATGAAAAAGAGGGAGATGATAAGATTCGAGGAATTAAAGCTTAGTTTTGGGTAAAGCACAAAATAAACAAAATCTCATGGTGGAGTGGCAAAAGTTGAGACAAAAAGATGACACCTCCTACTCTTCCATGTTATTTTATACCGAGCATATGATCCGTTCGATAAGATAGTAATTAAAAGACCTATACTCGTTCGCTCTTTATCGAAAGAGACACGACCATATAGATGAAATGTGTGTTTGATTGTTGAGGAGAAATGCTACACGGATTAAGAACAACGAGCGCAAGGACTCGTCTTCTATGATCAATGTAAAACTATAAGCAATCGTACCATGTTCATTGGTGTAACTTGTTGCAATTATGTAATATTTGACAATTAGTATAAATCATAAAAAATATAAAATCATACTTGTACAACCTGTAATTACAAATTTGTTCTGCTTAAGAAAGATCCTTGCTATAGTTTAAACAAGAACAATCCCACTTTTGTAATTTTTCATGACCCACAAGGGTATTAACTCGACGACTAAGACTAAAATCTTCTTAAGAAAAGTCAATTAATTATAAATAATCAATAATTTGTCTTGCATAATGCTCACACGTCACCAATACTAGTTCTCAACTGTGTTAATCCTATTCTATTGACTATATTAAATTATATTTTAATTATATCAATGGTTATTTAACGTGTATGTTTAAATAATATAAAAATAAAATAAAATAAAATAAATGTAATATTATTTTATTGTAAAAATGACAACTTTTTTGAAAAAGTATTCACTTGAGTACGAGTAATTAGTAATAGATCATAGAGTTTGTGAAAAAATATTCAAAATCAAATAAATTTAGGGGAGAATGAAAGTTCATTTAATTTGAACGATGATATGTTTTTTCTATCTACTGTTTGGTCTTTTTATAATATCTGTACCAGTGGCGAGGAAAAGTTGGAAAGAATCTAGAAATGCTCACTTCTTTTCAATTCCTAGAACACCCAGAAACGAATTGAATTAGTTCTTTTTTATTCTAAGCGAGAGAGAGACCGAATGTTGACAAAATTCATGTCGCCTGTTCCAAGAAGCTTGTTCATTCGGGTGAAGATTTCTTATCTGTCGTCTCTCTCTTTCTCTCTCTAGGAGTAAAATAAAATTCTCTCCTCTTTCTACCAGCTCGATTCTTCTGTCGAGAAAGAGAGAGAGGGAGGGAGAATGGCCCCGCAGATCGGATCCTTCTCTTTTTCTTCAACCTGATGACGATCTAACGTCCTTTTTATGGAATTGCAGGAACACCCATCTTGTTTTTTGTCCTGTAATAACAGCTTTCTTCATCTGTAGCTCTTCTTTTTGCTCAACAATGGCGGAATTATGGAACTCTCCACTTTTTCTCTTGAGGGTATAGTTCTAAATGGTTCGATCTTGATCAATTCTGGTGGGCTAATGACTATAAGATTTGGGTCTCGGTTAATTTTTGCATTAGTTGTTTGGGACAGTATTTGTGTAAACGATAATTATTTTTTATTTGTAATTTTAGTTATAGATTTGATTCTGTTTTTTGGGTTCAGCTTTATTTATCTTATTTGTGTTTATTTTGCCAACAGAGTTCATGTTTCAGACAATTTCTGCTTCCATTGCAACTAGTTTACGGCTAGATTGGATTGATGGTGTTGAGGATTTGCGTTAATAATAGTTCATAATGTTTTCATATTATCTAATGTGTTAATGAATGATTATATCTGGATGAGATCTGCTCTTTTAACTCACTCCGTGGAATCTATTCTTAGCTTATCTTTAAATAGTCACTTATTAGTTGCTTTCTTCCTTTGCTTTTATTTTGTAGTTTATTGCTCCTTGATTAGTGTCCGAGATCGATTGAAATTCCAAATTATTACAGCAAACACGGAGAACTATTTCAAAACCCGAGCAAGCTTCCGCTACGCATAGTATGATTTGTCTTCCTTACTCTTGGATCATATATTGTCTATAAACCTGAGCCAGTCCTTATCAATTTCATTTGTTTGATTGTATCATCGTTATGTATCGATGATTTGTTCAATACGTAATTGTAATTCCTAGTGATGTTCTTACAGTTCTTAGGTTTCTTGATATGCCAGGGATGGGGACGAAAATGCAGTACAAAAGTTCCTTGCCAGGATATCACTCGACGAGGGAACTCAATGAGGATTTCAATAGTTGCAGTGGCCCCTTATATTTCACCGATAGGATCTTTCCAAACAGACAATCTTACAATAAAATCTCATCGAAGGCCACAGCTGATGCATACAGAGACAGTGATAGGGATGTCCTGAAGCTAACAATGATTGAACAAGAAGCCATTTTCAAGTATCAGGTTTAGTTTGTCTATAATGTATTTCTAGACATGTATAATTAGCTTTCCAAAATTCTGTAAATACATTTCAGAAAGCTTATGAAGATGGAGTTAATTTGAAGATCAAGAGTTCTAGGTATTTTTTGAGCTAATTGATTTCATCGAAGTGATATGAATAAATTTTTGATTAGTGAATTATATAAGATAAGAGTTTATTTTCTTATTGTCACATGAATTTATAATTCTAAGTATTTTAAATGTTACGGGGTCGAAGGAAACTGTTTTTCATTAGTTTTTCTTGGTTGGGTGAAGTCGACAAAGTTTCTTATAAAAAAAATATTTCATAAAGCTTATGATATACATTTTCCCATTTATCTTTATACTCACGAGCTACATGTCATTTACTATCTTCCGTTATTTCGTACAGGTATATGAGTTGCACAGGTTATACAGAATGCAAAGAGATTTAATGGATGAAGTGAGAAGACACAGAAACCATATGGCCGGAGAGGCATCATTTACTTCAAGTCCCTTGGCATCTGAAGCTGCTCGAAAATGTCGCGTGGCAAATTCATCTAGCGCTGGACTGTCATGTGTTAAAGATAATCAATCTTCTTTGAAGGACGATGAGGGGCTAGCGTCCAGGCCAAGAAAAGTAGGGAGAAAAATGTTTGATCTTCAACTTCCTGCCGATGAGTATATCGACAGTGAAGATGAGGAACATTTTGATGATGAAGGAGCATCTGGTATGCCAAATTACCTTCTGAATCGCAATGAAAATACATGTATGAAGTATTGAATCTCGAAAATGATGAGATTACTTGTAATACTATTCCTCACTCAGGAGAAGGTCAAGGTGTTGATCTTTCTGGCAAGCCAATGTTGCAGCTTCTGGATTGTCAGAGAGAAATCACTAGAAATGGATGTCAAAATGCGACCAAAATAAACAGAGGAGGTCCTTGCATGTTAGAAGCAGGTCTAGGACGGACACTGATCTCCCAATGCAGATCTAATTTTTCTCTGATTTTCTTTCCTTGGTCTTTCGAATTTGATCTTAAAACCTGGATTATCTTACTCTTGAGTGCTTGCTCTTCGCCTATTTTCAATGGTCTATGATCTAGCTACTGATGAGCTGCTTTTATTTTTGGTCAATAAATTTGAGGTTTCTTTATTCTATTGTCAGGGTTAAGCAAAAGCAATGAAAAACCTCATGTTTCTCAAGGAGTCCAACAAAAGGAAAAGGTTCCCGTATCTTCCAAGCCGATACGAGCTTTTTGCAGCGAAGTTAATGAGACTCGAGCTTTTAATTTAGACGATAAATGGAAAGAACGTCAGTGGAAAGATGGGCCGGTTTATGATATGCAATTCAGCGAAAGATGCCATAACAGAGCGGATTCTAAGCATGGAGAAGCTTTTGTGTCATCTAGTGTGTCAGATGGGTACCAATTTTCTCCGTTCAATTTGGGAAAAGCTCGACCTTGTTCATTGTCATTGTGCGAAAATTTGAACTGGAACGCATTTAGTGGTCAAATGCATCCATTGTCCAACACTGCCACTTCATTGCATAAAAGTTCTGATTCAACCGGTTATAATTCTCCTCTCCATGTTGATCGCGGTTTGGCAAAATTAAACTTTTCGAAGGATAGTAGCTTCAACAGAGTTATATCCAGTAGCGGATCGAACGAGGAAGAACAGAGGAGCAAAAACGAGAAGAATCATTCAATGTTGTCGATGCTTAGAATTACGCCTGCTTCTAGGAATGAGGCTGACAATCCAGGAAGGTTTTCAAAAATGGAGGAAGTTGGTTTTACAAAATCTCCGATGGATCAACTGCTGGATAATTGGAATATTGAAAAGGTTTCTGATCAGAATTTGACTCGGAATATGAAATTTGGGTCGTCTACTTGCAGCAGAAAACTTTTAGGATTTCACATTTTTGAATCGAAAAATAACAAGTATTTTTCTCTTACCTTAAACGATGGCTCTCCATCTCGATCATCCAATGGCGAAGCAAAAGACAAATGCAAAGCCATTGAACTTGACATCAATTTATCTTGTGATCCACTTGATTATGAGGAAGGGAAACGAACTATTGATTTGAATTCTTGTTTTATAGTTGATGATGAAGCCCCTGGTAGAACTTCCACCTCAAGAACAGATAAAAGGGTACTTGCAGAGATTGACTTGGAATATCCTGCTCTCCCTGAGACCGAGGAGAACATTATTCTTCGAGAAGAAGCTACGGAAAATTACAAAGGTGTAAATCAACAAAATGAAGTAGTAAAAATGGCAGCAGAAGCTATAGTGGCGATTTCTTCTTTGAGTTGTGGTTATACTTCTGACAATGCAGCTAAGAACTTATCAGAAGATTCTTCAGGTGACCTTCTTAACTGGTTTGCCAAAATTGTTCTATGTGGTGGAGATGAACTGAGCGAGGAGGATAATGGGAATAAATGTTCGGAAGATGGAGATTACTTCGAAATGATGACACTCAGATTGACAGAAACAAATAAAGAAGAGCACATTCCTCCCCCTTTGGTTTTAAAAGATGCAAAAGTTGAAGAAAAGAGACCAACCAAATTGCTAAATCGAGGCCGGAAAGGCCAAGCAAGGAGAGGGCGGCAACAAAGGGACTTCCAGAGGGACATTCTTCCTGCCATTGCGTCTTTATCACGACAAAAAGTCAAGGAAGATATTCAAATATTCGAGGGGATAATGAGAGAAATTGGCCATTCACTGCCATCCAAATTAGCTCGGAGAAACTCCAAGAAGAACAATTGTGCTTCCCCTCCGAGCCGACGAAGAACAATAATCACTACCCCTGCTCGGACCATAGTAGGTCTTGACAATATGAGCCTGAAAGGATGGGGAAAGACTACCAGGCGGCCACGACAACAACGATGTGCAGGTGGAAACCCTCATTACATTCAAGGGCAAGAGTAGGTACACATCCTAATCATCTAAAGACTCAAAAGTTGCACTTACTGTTGTTAAAGGCTGATTGATATTACATGAAAATATTATCCAATCTTTTAGAGACACGTCATGATGTAACCTAAATGCACTTAAATTAGGGTGCACATAGATTTATTCCTGATCCAAATATGATTAGAGGTTTTTGGTCTAGTGGTGGAGAAGAAGATGATATATAGAGTTAAAGTTGGGTTTACCTGATTGCATATTTAGGTGTTTTAGATACTGTATTATTTCTCACAAGCAATGCTGTATTATAACAAAATTTCTCTATTACTTCATTTTTGGTCAGGTTTCATCATCTGACTGAACTCTTGTTGCATTACTTTTCTTTTTTTTTTTTTAAGGTTTAAGATAGATGCAAGAATAGGAGACTAAACCATATTCTGAATAGATACTTATATCACTTGCTGAATTCAAATAATGCACACAATTCCCATCATCCATGGCCAAACTCTGAAAATTATCCAACAGCCTAAAGATTTCATTGCTTTCTAAATGAAAAGTATCTCCAGCTCCAAATCTATGAACTCTCCTATCAATCTCAATTGAACTAAAAGCAGGTACCTTTTTCAAACCTGTAGATTTCATTGTTCTCCTCACCCTGTGAAACTCATTCCATTCCCCTTCTTCTGCATATACATTTGACAGCAATGTGTAGTATCCAGTATCATCTGTCCTAAGATTAAGGAGATCCCTTTGAATTGTCTTTACCATATCAAGCTCCATGTGGATTCGACACCCGTTAAGCAGAGCCCCCCAAATGCTCGAATCGACGGAAAACGGCATCGACTTGATAATTTTGTAGGCTTCGTCAAGTTCGCCTGCACGGCTCAGAATATCGACCATGCAAGAAAAATGCTCTGTTTTCTGCTCAATCCCATATTCTGTCATGGAGCTGAAATAGAACTTCCCTTCTTTTACCAATCCTGCATGGCTACATGCCGAAAGAATGTTCATGAAGGTAACTTCATTCGGCTTTATACCCGAATCAAGCATCTGATTGTAGAGTTCGATGACAGTATTAATCCGACCGTGGGCCCCATAGGAAGCTATCATGGTGCTCCAAGAGACCAGAGACTTTTCCAACATGTGGTCGAAAACTCGTTTAGATGTGTCGAGGTCTCCACACTTTCCATACATGTCGATCAGACCTGTTTCGATGTACTGATGTTTGATCAAACCGAGAGTGATTAGCTTGTGGTGAATCCACTTTCCTTTTTCTAGATGCCCCAAAAGGGAGCAAGCTTTGATTGCACTTAAGAAGGTAATTTCTCCCATTTCTTGACGGTTTGAATACATTTCATCTAATAATTTGATTGCTTCAATAGAGTTACCATTCTGAGAAAATCCACACATCATAGAATTCCAAGTAACAACACTTCTCCACTTGATTTCGTTGAATATTTTGTACGCTAAATCCACAAACCTGCAATTGGAGTACATGTCGATGAGTGAATTACGAACATAATCGTTCGAGAAATAACCGCTCTTGATAGTATGACTATGAATCTGCTGTCCAAAATGAAATAGATCCAGATCGCCAGAAGCAGAAATGGAACTCGCCAAGCTGAACGAATCAGGCCGAAGTCCTTTGGCGTACAACTTCACAAACACAAGCAATGCTTCCTCCAACAATTGATTTTGAGCATAAGCTGAAATGAGCATATTCCATGGTAAAATACTTCTATCTCCAATCACATGAAGAATTCTATTACAAACACTTAATTTCAAAGAGTTTGCGTATAGTTCGATTAGAGCAGGTCCTATAAAATCGAGAGGAGGGTCTATAGCGTTTCTTATAATGAAGGAATGAACTGATCTGCCTTGCTTGAACAAACCTAACCTAGAACAAGAACTCAAGACTGCAAAAAGGGTGACTGAATTTACCTCAACTTCAGATTTTCGCATGTCAGCGAAAACCCTTAGGGCTTCATGAAAAAAACCAGCTTGATTATAGCTGGAGATCATGGCAGTCCAGGAAGAAGTATCAGGCTGTGAAATCTTCGCAAAGGTCAACTCCGAACTTCGCAAATCATCACATTTTGTGTACATTACAATCAGAGAACTATTCAAAGAACCATCATCTTGAATTTCCTTTCTGATAACATAGCCATGAACTGACTTTGCCAAACTCAAACTCCTCATCTCCCCACAAACTTCGACAACACTAAGCATTGTCACTGCATCTGCCTCAACTCCTTCGGAGACCATCCACCGGAAGATATCCAAGCCTTCCAAAGCTTCCCCATTCTCGACATCACACTTAATAATAGAACTCCATGAAACCAAATCTCTAACCGGCATTTCATCGAACACCTTCCGCGCACCATCCAAACAACCTGCCTCTCCATACATACTGAGCAACGAGGTTTCCACCACAGCATCGCCATCATACCCGCACTTAACAATCCTCCCATGCACTTTCTCGCCAATCGTCATATCGCCGAACCCAGAACAAGCCCTCAAAATGGAAGGGAAAACAAACTCATTGAACCGAATTTCCTGGTACACCATTTTATGAAAAAGTGAAACAGCTTCTTCAAAACGCTGGTTCCATACGTAAGACTTGACGAGCACACCCCACATGAAAGAATCAGGATTTCGGAAGGTTTCGAAAACGAGTCTGGAAGAAGGAAGGCTGCCCACTTCGGCGTACGATTCGATGAGCTTGGTGGAGGCGAGCGGGTCGGCCTGAAGACCGGTGACGAAGAGGTGAGCATGGAGTTGGGTTAGAGTTCTCAAGGTGGTACTGCACCTGAACAAGGGCATATACAGGGTCATCCTTCAATTACAGCTCCATGCTAGTCAACTAGAGAAGAAAGAAAAACTCCCCAATTCCCGACCAATCCGCCATGGTTTTAAGACCATAGCTTTTTTAATTTAGAGTAAAGATGAAAATATCCCTGGAATAATTGCAGATTTTATATTTAAAAGTTAGTGTTGATGAAGCAATAAACTATGAAACTTCAGCTATGCTCTTGAGAAGAGAGAGGATTTGCTTCAGTCATATGAACACAAGGTAGATTACACAAACCAGCCAAACCAACTTGAATTTTATTGATAATTTATCCAAAAAATACCAAAAAACAGAAGAATATCCATTTTCATCCTCAGAACAAACAAAGAATTCCTTCATGCATACAATCGACACCACATTTCTACACTATCTAACGTTCAGCCTCTACACACCTATACAACACACCAAAAAGTGGGAAATGATCTTTTCTTGTTGAAAAGTCTCGCCGTTTATGGTCGATGATAGACATATTTTGTTCGAGGGTCGACTATAACGCCCTTCCCTCCGTTTACTTCCAAGTCATGCCTACATTTCACAAATCACCCAGTTCAGAATTTGAGAGGAACTCAAAAATACACATCGCGTGATGTTTTGCATTCATAGTCTTTTTATATATGGATTCGAATTACGTTCTTTCGAAAAGAAAAGAAACTTAACTGGAAGACAAAATCTGGAATAGTCAACTGTTCACGAGGAACGTATCGAAACAACTGCAGAAGCCTATCGACGTACACCACTTTGTTCCATACCTAGAAATAATTAGCCGAAAAGAGTTACGAAATCGTTGTGCAATGCTGCGCTTAGTTCCATGAATTGATTGTATAGAGAACTACCACGTTGTCCACAAACAGTTGCATGGCAAAAATTGTAGTCTTTAGTCCAAATGATGGATGAAGAACATAAATTGCCTGCGAGTAGTTTTTTTCAGATGACAAATATAGAATGGCTTCATATGTATATATTATAATATGAATGAATATTCTTAATAATACGGGGAAAAAGTGAATATTACGTGAAGATTACGCTGGTGTTTGCGGCCAAGTATTTGTTGTAGTCTTCTCATCCATCCCAAGTCAGGTCGGCTGTTTTTTTCCAGAAACAGGTAGTCAATACAGCTGAATAACTCAAAAAATTACGCAAGTTCCAGATATGTCAAGTCCATGCAGGTTGTAGAAATCAGAAATTAGCATTATATTACAAACCAATCTCAGTTTTCTTGGAGAGATTAGAGATATATAATCTCTGCAGCAGTCTAAGTTCTGCAAATATTTTTTAGACACTATTTTCTAGAAATGTTCTCTGAAAACATTTTCAGAAAATACATTTCACTTTTCTGTTTCGAAATCGATAGAACTGTTCTTCAACATTCTACCAAAGCAAAAGTTCAAATAAAACTCTATAGCACCCACTAAACTTCCCTCCATAGCTCGTCTAAAATTATTAACTTATCTACGTGAAAATTTAGCCAAAAAACTGTTTTTTTTAATATTATCCTTTGATGTCAAATATCAGAAAAGCACGAGAGAAATAGTCATCAAATTAATTTCTCTCAGCAACAAGTCACCTACAAAGGCTACAACGATCAATTCCAGATACCCATTTTCAAAAGATGATAATTACTTACGGCTGTAAAGATGCTGCCGAATGGAAGTAGACAATTGTATAAGGCTTCTGTATCAATGGCTCAAATTCCTGAAATGAAGATAAAAATCTTAGTTTGAATAACTGTATTCCCCCATTAGGAAGCAATTACTAATACAAATTCACAAAGAAGAAATTGAAATATCAAAAGGCCGAAGAAGGCAAATATGTGAAGTAAAAAAACAAACCTTTATGACATAAAGAACAAAACGATCCAGGTCAAGGCATCGCAGGAGAAAATGTGCTCCAACAACAACCATTACCGGATGACCCTCACTATCAACCCCACCACGATAACTGAAAAGTATATGGAAACATAAACACCTTGAAAAACTAACCTCACGATACATATTTTAGCACATGAAAATATTCATATCTAAGAAATAACAAAATAAGAATATTTACATTATTTTCATTTCTGCAATTTCAGACAAGTTTAGAGAATTGGCTTTAGCAAGATATCTTGAATGAAGTGAGTATTCTTCTGCAGCAGATAGCGGAGGTCCACCAAGATCTCCAAATCCAAGCATCTTAGCACAATTCCATCCACTCTGCGCCTGAGCAGTCTTTTCCCATTGCTCTCTGCGTCTCTGATCGGGGTCTTTGATCAAGGACATAAAAGCAGGATCCAAATATGAATCCAAATAGGAAGAACTCCTACAACCACACTTTCATTCTTCAGTGCCGTAGAGATTACACAGGAAGAACATACAATAGAGAAAAAAGACATGTTCAATCAGATTCTGCTAACATATCTGTTGATTTCCTTCATATTAAGACATTTAAGGAATGGCTGCCATGTATATCATGGCATCATTAAATGTAATATGATAATATCAAATTATATTCATTCAACATTTTCTATCACAAGCATGTGAAGTAGGTGTACAAGGCCATAAAATAGATCCCAGCAGCTATTGTGGGCTACAGCAATTGCAAGAAACAATACCATTGAAATATTGACCCGTTAACAGAACTCCATTTGGAGATTATGAATTGACCCGTTACAATGAACAGATTTAGCAAACAAAAATATGGCAATAGACTTCTTTTATAACCTTAACCATCATTTTCTTTAAAACTATATGGTGGTAAACCTCTTAGAAACATTCAACTTCTTCATGATAATTATCCACTAATCTAACCATAAAGCTATACCAGCATATCCACTAAACAACTCTTTTTTTTTTTTTCAAAATACGTTAAGTACAATGCTAAGAGGCATTGGAAATTACATATCGGTATTTTCTTTAATAAAAGTGTAGAAATGCAGAATCAGAAATTGAGATGGTGCTGGAATTTCATTATCAGTTGGAGTGCAAAGAATTGTCAATTCATTCTGTAATAGAAATTTAATGTCGCACAAGCTATAACATCCACTAACCTTCGTGCCAAGCCAACACTACTAATAGGAGGATCATCAGGAGCTTGGGGAGGTTTTGGAATATTCTTTTTCGGCAAAGGCTTTATCCTGATCTTTCGTTCATCTATGATAGTCTCACCATTCTCATCTCCTACATCTGCAGGAAGCTTTGATATAGCAATTTCCTCTTCATGTTTATCACGTGGAAAGTAAAGGGGAAGCAACCTAAATAAAAAGATTGTGAGAGGGAAGACTGCTTAAACATTTGTCATGGCATCAGCAAATTTCTCTTTTTTTTTTAAATTTTCAACGATTTTACGACATCTACTTTGAATCATGGCAAGAGTGTTAAAGTACCTCTTGTATATCTCAGTGTCTGATGATGTGGCGGTACAAAATACAACTGCTTTAATTTTATCTTTTTGCTTCTCAAGAAACCGCCTCACCGTCCCTAAAGAGGTATACCAATTAATGGGAGAATCTCAGAGACTTGAGAAAACCTTCTTGATACATCTCTTGATGCACAACTAGAAGATCTATTGATCCATGCACAAGTGCTTAATAATTGTAATTCTGACAGTATTAGATCCTTTTTTCAGATATACCTTAAATGATATATAATGGCAGAGCGACAGTTGGGCATCAAATTTAAAACAAATTTATTAATAAACTAGACAGTAGAATCTCACTTATAGCCACATGCGCAGCAGGTTCACGAGGATAGTTTTTATTCTCGGTGTATATACAGCCTGTTGCAATGCTGCATTGACATATGCATATGATGTGAGCTATTAATTTTATTTTATGCAGAAGTAGCAAATAGATTAGAGAGTAATGAGATGTAAAAGGATGTAGTGTTTGTCCCCTAAAATAACAGAGAAAAAACCTTTGAAGTCCATTTTCAATAAGAAGTTCAAGGCAAGATCGATAACAATGACTTAAAGCATTCTCTGCTGCAGTATGATATTTTACTGCATACTTTGGACCAACAGTATGTATGACCTTCCTGGAAAAAAAGAATACAAACAAATGAAAATTTGAACGGCACAAAAGCATTGCATCTAAATAACTATGCATTCTGCCATGTCGACAAGCTTTATATGTTGAGCTTATAGAGTACAATTGTATCCGTTTTATTCTCCAAATATACAAAGATTCATAGATTTACTCACCTAGCCGGAAGGTCATATGCATTAGTTACTTTTGCCATCCCCGTCCGACAACCACCCTTTCAAATGCATATGTACACCAAATTAGTCAATCTTAACACTTGAAGTTCCAAACAGTGATAACTTTTTTCAAAAAACAACAAAACTTCAAAAAGCTTAAAATGTTCAATTTTACAGCGTTTTTACAAATCAACAAGTTCGTATAACTTAGAACCGGCAAATATTTGTTTACCACCACATATCCTTATTCAAATGATATTATGTACTGAAAAAACACAATATTTATCAAAATAAACCCTTAAAGGAGCAAACAGGAAAAAAAATACCATGGAAGCACATTCTTCGGCAAGACCAGATCCAGCTGCAGAGTGCAATCCTGTGCTGCTGTTTGCCTCATCCAAACTCTGCATTCATTAAATCAAATGAAGTTTTGGTTAAGAGTAATTCATCTAGTTAAATGTTTATGAAATCTTGCATAAACTTATATTTTTTGTTAGACTTAAGAAATGCTTGTAGAAGAATTACAGAGCATTTAAGTAACGCATAACTGCAAAATCCTAACACAAAGAGCAATTATACAGATAACTGTCATTGTATTATTTTACCTCGTACAACATTGTGATATTGATATGTTTCAACCACACTATGATTTCATTGCGTCTACTTCGATATACTTCACTGATCCCCTGATGTCATGTGTAAAAAAGCTACACTTCTGCCACATTGCACAAGCATTTCATGGCTTTAACCTCGAGACATTTACGAGGTAATTGTCAAGTAGCTAAACCAAGTGGAAGGTGAAGTTTCTTTGCATTAGGCACACAACACCAAGTAAATATGCACAACAAATTTATGCTCCTTGGCTAAGTAACTTTACTGGCTAAACTCCTATTTTAATGGCTGCCCAGAATCTATCACTCGTGCCGAACCTCTATATTAACATCTACTCCAAATGTAGATAGACGAAAAGAAGGTGTCACGTTGCCAAATAGGTTTGAAGATAACTTCCACAATGTCAAAAAAATAAAAAATAAAGACGTTAACCAAAATAATATTAATGACTAATTCTCACCTCATTTGTAGAATTGACCACAGCATCTACCTCGAGATTCCATGGATTCCCTCTCCAAAGATATATCTTGGAATTAATTTCGTGATCGACCGGAAATCTCGAAACCATTCCATTTACACCGCTCTCTGGCCCAGACAAAGAGGTCAAAGGATCAGGGAAGTAGGAATTAGAGAAAGAAGCATCTTCGCCTTCAAGTTCCAGTGAAGATCTAAATTCTGCATCGCTCCACCGCGGAACCTGATCCAAGGTAACCACATAATCCACACTATCCGACGGTGATCCTCCTTTGCTCACCGTCGCGGTTGTGGTCGAAGCTGCCGCCTCACCTACAGTCCTATACATATCAAAGGTGCTCGAGCTCAATACACCCCTTCTCAGGGAAAAAAATGGAAGAAAGCCCCACTAATCAAAGAGCTCGCCTGAAAAAAAAAGCCCCCACGTAAATGAAAATTGAAAGAGACACTCATAGAAAAAAAAAAAAAAACGACAACAGTTTGGAGAAAAAGAAAAGAAAAGAAAAGAAAAGAAAGATGCATGAAACTGAAAATGAATAACCAGAGAGAAATAAACGGAGAAAGACAGAGAAATCACCTGTCGAAATTGGGTTGAACACGGCTGACGATTTTCGTTTTCGTTTTCCTTCTCCTTCCCCTCGGCGACAGAGAAAAAAACGCCTCTTTTCGGCCAGAAAACATAAAATGAAAACGATGAAATTATATGTAAGGTTGGTCAGCTGATATTACCGAACTACCCCTCCGTTGCTGAGTTAATTTCAAGTAAAGAACCTCAACGAACTACTGCTACTGACCTGACCTAGTATATGGCGAAAATTAAGAAACTCCATGCAATATTATTAAAAGTTAACTATCATCTATTAATTGCTACATAATATTAGAATAGGAGTGCTAGTTTTATACTCGAATTGACGTCCTAGATATGCTTACTTATTCCCCTAAACAGTGATACTTGTAATAAAGCTTTTATCATTCAACGCCGGCGACGAACTTATTTCTCTCGTCAGGCGGCAAGGCTCCTGGTGAGATCAATAATAAGATCATAATGTTCATCACTGACAAACGATACCATTGAGGCGATTTAGAAAGTCGATCTACGGTAGCTGTGGACCGGGAACAGCTATTATTCCCGGAGCCAAAGGAAGCGATTGCAGAGTCGCCGGCCGCGGCGAGGAAGAAGTGAATACGGCCGAGAAGAAGCCAAGGAAGAGAATGGTTTCTTTGGAAGATTCTCGGGCGAGTTCAAGGTTACATTGTTGGTCGGAAAGGTAGTACGTCTAAGCAAGGGCTGCGAGAGAGAGAAGAAGAAGAAAATGACGTCATAGCAATGTCGCCTTCCTCTCATTTAAGATAGAGGAAAACCGGAGCAAGATTAAGCCAATTCCATTAATTCTATTTTAACTCGCCATGAATTTTTCTCATTTTGATTTTTCAATATTGAAGGCAAGTGGGTGACGTTGACAACTCTCTAACAAACGTGTGGTTTGTCTTTCTCCACCCAACGTGTGGACCGAAAACTTATTTGCAGGATGTAGGAGGAGTGGACGACGACGCGTTGTACACACTGAAACAGCCTCCTTCCCTCGCCCGAAAATCTCACTCGAGCCACCATAAGTACAGATCTCAAACTCCACACTTTCTCATCGTCTCCAACAAATCTCAGCCTAAAACCCTTCATAATCTCGTTCAAGACTCGAGCTTTTTCCGGAATCCATGGATTCTATCCCGCACGAGAAGATCGCTGGCAAACCGCAGAAGCACCGGCCGGCATCGACGTCGGAGCTGATGGCGAGCGCGAAACTGGTTGCGGAGGCGGCGCAGTCGACGATGAGGCACGAGTCGGATAAGGTGGACAAGGGCCGCGTCGCCGGAGCGGCGGCGGATCTGTTAGGGGCGGCGTCTCATTATGGAAAGCTGGAGGGGAAGGGTGTCGGGAAGTACGTGGAGAAAGCTGAGACTTGTCTTTACTCGTATCACACTTCTCACTCGTCCGTGCCCGGAGGTGTTCCAAAACAGCATCCAAACAGCACCACCACCAATCACGGTCACGGTCACTCTAAACCACAGACCCATGATCATTCTTCTGGATCGGGATCTAGGCATGGGGATTACTTCAAGATGGCTGAGGGATTCCTCAAAAAGCATTGATTTTTCACTTCTCTCACTACATATCAGTGTGTTTTAATCATGTTTGTATGGCTATTCTCAATTGTCTATCGTTTGAGTAGGTTTGCGATGAAAAGCATGGAGACCATCTGATCTATAATGTTTAAACGCCACTCTATGATTGTTGTAAACAGTTATTTGTATGTATTTGGCTAAGTTATTTGCATACTATATATTATATGATTCAATGTCTAGTGGGTGAGTAGTTTCGCATGATCGACGTGGAGAATTTTTATTCACATTTAGAAGTCTATTGTGACACCAAATTTTGGATATTTTAGAAATTTCATTTTATTGTCATAAAATGTTTATTTAAATACAAAATTATTATGTCACCCTATGCGGACGAAGAACCCAGTGCGAAGGTTACACTCATATTAGTAAAATAGGCAATCTCGCGTGACCTTCTTTTGCTACCCGTCTCTTTATTCTATAAGAACACATTAATTTGGGATGTATTCGTTGAGATTGCATTGAAAATAAGATTAATCTTTGAAAATTTAGTCGGAAAATATAATTTTTTTTTTCTGGGTTAGAGGGAAATTAACTCAGCTGCCTAAGAAAAGGAGGCCGCTGCGAAATCCCTTGAATTTGAGCATTGAAATGGCAAATATGGAGGGTTTTGTGCCTTATTTGAACTGGGCTAAGAACAAGGAAGGTTCATATTCTTTGGATATAAATCTTGCTTTGCACCTCAAAAACCTCTTTACTCAAGAAAAGTATTCTTCATTTCAACTCTGGACAATCCTTTTGATTTGGAAAATCTCATACTTTATTTGATTATTCTTCGTCGAAACGGAGGGGTCCACCGATTATAGAATTAACATTGCGCCTAGTAATTGAGCCA
This sequence comes from Begonia peltatifolia, assembly GCA_022433055.1. Taxonomy (NCBI): domain Eukaryota; kingdom Viridiplantae; phylum Streptophyta; class Magnoliopsida; order Cucurbitales; family Begoniaceae; genus Begonia; species Begonia peltatifolia. The sequence goes on along the minus strand of CM039518.1, from coordinate 23,856,803 downwards.
ACATTTGATGTTGGAGCTGAGACAATCAAGGATCAATGTATGTATGTTTTCTAGATCTCGACAATTAATGGTTTAGGCATAATTTTTATTAGTTTTTTTATTTGGATAACTGATTTGAGTTTGAATTTACAGCGGAGACTTTCAGAAGCAGAAACATGTTTGAGGGACTTCTCCTGTTCTTCTGATTGAATTTGACTTTTCTTTCACTGTCAGCTCTTCATTTCTTCTCTTACTAGCAGCCTTAGCTCTTGCCCCACTCGCTATACGGCTGATATATTCCACCTCGCGGGTGAATTTTAGCAACGATTCTTCTCTTTGTCTCGATAGTTCACTCTGCAGTTTGAATAAATAGGTTAACCGTTACCAATCTCCACGTATTGCTGTCCATCATACACGACCATGGATTCGAATAATACCTCCGTCCTGTCATGGCGGCGTCTAGCCTTAGCTTTCTTCTCCTTCTCCCAGGAGAGGATGGTAGCGTTTAGATTATCGTACCTGTTATAACTCTGTTAGATCATCCATGGCAGATAATATGGTGCTATTTGATTATTTTGTGAAACTTTTTTCGAATCTTTCCATCCTCTTAACCCTCTTTCAGAAGTTTTGAATGGGTCACTCCAAGAATAGATTTTTTTACCTGTTATTGATCTTCGCCATTTCAGCTCTTTCCCAAGCTTCTGCATCTGTCGGTCCAGTTGAGGGTTTAACTGCGACGTTCGAGTTAAGTTTCGGCGCCGGGCTTTCAGGGTTTTTGCCGGCAACGCTGTCCGAACTCTTATCGGGAAAAGTCGACGCTCTCTTGATAGATGGGTTTGGTTCGATGGCCTTCTCCTGCGACTTTCCATGAGGTGCAACTGTCTTCTTCTTCTCACCTTCCTGATTTTTTAATATATCTGCACCAGATTCAAAGTTTCAGGCTCGTTTGATAAAAAAAAAAAATTCTACTTCAAGTAGTTTACCTGAGAATCGTCTTGAAACTTTTCCTTCTTCTTGATCTGTTATATTGATCTTTTTCGTCTTCTGCTTTGTCAACAACGTCTCGGAAGTCGTCGTCGTCTTCTTCTTGTCGGTAGTTTCTGATTCTTCCTGCGAACGTATGGCATGCACAGCTGCTGCAACTGCAGTTTTGTACTCTCCTTCATGGCTAGACTCAGAGTCGCGCTGGCCCATTTGCGTAGAAAATGGTCGTCGTATCCAGCTTTGCGATGTCTTCTTCTCTGCAAAAAATTGCATCAGGTCTGTTCATCTCTCCATTAAACTAATGGATCGGCGAAAAACTAACATCACCTTGGCCAGACAAAGTCTTCTGAGGTTGTAATCTTCCCTCCTTGGTTTTACCAGTCTCTTCTCTGCTGTCCAGTCCTATTTTTGGAGGTTTCGCTCTGGAAGAACACGCTAATCAGGAATGCTTTCATAGAAATTGCAGTGTAAATATAACTTTTATTTTCTGCGTTGGCTGGAAATACCTCGTCTGCCTAAGCAAAGTGTCCATTGAAAAGGAGGAGGCTGCTGTGAAGTCTCTTGAATTTGAGGATTGAGAATGGCGACTAAGGAGGATGTGTGCTTTATTTGAAGAAAGGTAAGAAGAAGGAAGGTTTGTTGAGGAGGATTATAGGCTGTAATTTGAGGAGGGAGGCAAGCAAAGTTGTTATGCTTTGCATCTTCAAAACCCATTTAGTAAAGAAAAGTATTCCTCATTCGTGGCTTCGCCGGCTAAATGTTAACCCAAAGGCATCAGCAATTAAGTTCTTGGTAAAGTTTTCGTAAAAAAAAAAATAACATTTTTTGTTCCGTGATCTTCTCTGCTACGCAAATTTCATAGATAAACATCATGTTTTTGCTCCATAATCTTCTCTGCGGAGCAATTTCAAAAGATAAATAATTCTCTACACAACTCTCGATAGAAGATTGCAATGTCCACGGGAACCCAACAAAGTATAGTGTTCATAGACTCCAGCCGTCACATCAACAAAAGGCATTATCCAATTCAGTGGACAATCATTATCTCAAATTCTCTTCTGTTTCTGATTGAATTACAAAACTAAAATATCTCTCCTACAAGATATCAACTTCCAGTTTCATTACAACTTGTACCATCATTAAGAAAATTGAAAGGTTGCGTTTTCTACACACTAAGTTAAAAGCTTTTCTTCCTGTGAAGATCCTCAGGACTTGGCTTTTGACTAAACGAGGAAATCAGTATCAGAAACTTCCAGAACCTTATGAATACCTATTGGGTTGACACCCGGCCGAAATGCATTCCCTTCAATATACCTGACAATGAACAATCGAGGGTAGTCAGTAAATGAAACTAAGGAGGGGGGAGTATTTGGATGTTTTGACAGAAGAAACTCACAGTTCTTTAAGGAATGGGTGATTATAGAAAGCTTCACCAATTCTTCCACTGAATTGGTTGTGGTCCAAGTACCTGAAATCGATAAAATGTTAGAGTTATTGTCACGACTCGGAGGCGACCCTAATATAACGCCTGGTCAGACTATCCAATCTTCGAAGAGGACTTGATCGCCCAGCCCAAGGCAAGGCGGTTATGCTCCAGAGATGGTTTTGAAAAGTAATTAAAAGAGAAAAAAGAAACTCACAGATAAGTCAATCTAGGAATGTGAGATAATCCAGATGGAATAATGCCGGACATTTTGTTGTACGAGAGGTACCTGTACCCACAAAAACGACCCAGTTTATTACCAAAATTGACTCAGAAAACATTCGGAACATGGGGAGAGAGATCAAATTACAAGATTTCCAAGTTCGTCAAGTTTGACAGCTGTGCCGGAACGCCTCCAGTCAAATGGTTATTGTTCAAATAGCTGTCGTAGAATAAACGAATTACATCGTCAATAATGAACTTACTGAGTAGGATTGAGTTGTCAACTTACAGGCAGCGAAGAGACGGAAAGCATCCCTCGATTCGAATTAGTTCCCGAATTGTTCCAACCAGATGATTGTTGCCAACGTCGCTGAAGATAAGTTAGTGGGAATCACCAACTGTTCTATAGATTATTTTACTAACCAAGAAACAATAATATTAGGTTTACTATCTACTTTTACACTATAAGCTTATTTCACAACGCATCGCTAACATGTCTCCCGAATAAATTATAAATAATTAAAATAAAATATTAACTACACTAATTAGTGGACATTGTATGAGAAAGATTAAATTGTAAACCTAATAATATTCAAGAAAAAAACACAAATATCTAGTATTTACAGGTGTTGGAGATAAGGTAGGGTGCCGAGTTCGGGAGGAATTCGCCCAATGAAACGATTTTCTTGCAAATAGAGATAGCGAAGCTCCTTAAGATTTGCAAGTTCTTTCGGAATCTCCCCTTTGAAGTTATTAAAACTCAGGTATCTGCAGGAGTTTTTGAAATAAATTCTATAAATTCAACTCAGGAAGAATTTCGAGAACATATAACATGCCCAATAAACTGAACTCACTTACAAATGCGTTAAACTTTTCAGTTCACCGATTTCAGGAGGAATGGCATCTTGCAGCTTATTCCACCTTAGATTACTGGGAGAACAAATTGCAGCGTGATTAAGATCATCGAGTCATCTAGTTAAAATTCTAGACTACAGAGGAAATTAAAGTACTGTATTGAAATGCCGAGTTTATGGTACATACAGAACTTTGAGACGCCTTAGTCGACGAATTTGAGGAGGAATAGGTCCTGTCAACTTGTTATTATGAAGATCCCTGTAAAGAACACATGTAAATGTAGATAATATTCATGGAAAATACATCTAAAAATGTACTTCTGATGTGAACTTATGTTCCTCATATGTACAGACAAACTTTGAAAGATTGACATAACCCAATATCTTCCTTCTAAATACAGTGTTAAAACCATTGAGCACCAATAAGAATCATTTAAGAAACTGGCTTTCTTGGATCAGGATTGACAAACCAATTCACTCAGCATGAATGAGCAAATGATATATGTTCTTCAAGAATGAATCGCCAATAAGCTAAAACTTACAATATTGGTGAATTTACTTCATAAACTTGGTATGAACATTGTAAAATTCTGAAGAGAAAAGGGGGAAACCAAAGACAGGGAGAGAAGCGCAATACAATCTGGTAAGATCTAGTAGATTGGTGACAGCAGTAGGAAAAGGGCCAACAATGGATACTGCGTAGACTTTTCTGCAAAGAAAACAAATAATACGACTCAAACTCCGTCTCTATCATCTTTAAACTTCAGATTCTGAATTAAATTATCTTGCAGGTCAGTCCTCAAACAGATCAAAGTAAAGAATAATGAACAAGGAAAGGAATTAAGGAAAAAAATGACAAGAATTGAACAAAAACCCAGATGGAATTGAAAGAGTTTGCGTAGGCATACAATTCAGTGACGACTCTGTAATCCCCTTGAGTTGAGCAAGTAACCCCCCACCATGGCGGCAAATCGCCATCGCCACAGGGATCGTCTCCGACCCAAGCGTAAACCACCCTCCAACCTAGCGAGGCCTTGATTTCATTCAATGCTTTCACTGCAAAACCCGACTGAAATTCAGTATTTTATAGAGGGAAGTCAAATAAAAGACACAGAAATTGAAGCGAATAAGAAACACCATCTCGTTTAAGGGTTTTGCAGAAAACGGAGGTATGAAGCAGAGGGAAAATGAAGAGGATCAGAGAAAATGCTGCAACTGATGGAAAATGCTTTGACATTTCAAATCTCTCCGAAACTGGGAGTATCTCTCTCACTCCCCGGACCTCCTTCCCTCCCCTTCTCCTAACGGGAGTCTTCCTTCCTCCCGACGGAAATCTGGGTGAGGTGACAATCGGAGCTTTAATGGATCCGACTTCCGACTTCCGACTTCCGACTTCCGACTTCCTGGTAATAATTTTAACGAGCTAAGCCTCTTAAACCATGAACGCAGAACAGAAGTCAGGCTCTTTCTCTACCTTCCTACACCTAGTTAGAAATATGACCGGATGAAATGACATAATTACCCTAAGAAATTTAATTTTAAAAAAAAAAATTGGAAAATCATCACATCACCATGTCCTAAAAAATATAGATCGTCTTATCCAAAGACGGTACTACCGTAACGCTCAATTGGACGACTTAATTCTCGTTTTGTCTAAATATCAAAGTCTAAATACAAAAAAGTCTTCATCAAATAAACACTCAGTACACCAATAAAGAAAAGGTAATTATTTCCAAACTCTATTTACATGTTGTTACTTAGAAAGAGAGGAATTCGTTTTGAGTTAGACTAACTCAATCAAATAATTATACTATTCAATGCATGAAAGGCCAGTTAGCACGTTGAGCTTGTGAGCACGGCTGCATGTCTACATTTTCATCGCAACCTAGCAAAATGTTGCTCGAGTGCAACGACGGTCGACATTAGAACTCGATCAAAAAAATAATTGATTGGGCTAAAAAATTGGCCCATGAGTCATCTCGGCAATTGCAAAACATGTACTTGCCCAACCTGACTGAGCTTGAGCCTTGCCCGTGTTAGTTGTTGACTTTGACTCGATGCTAACAAATCTTAACACTAACACGTTAAAAAAGTGTTTTTTTTTTCTTAAGTTATATAAAAATTGAACTTTTCATTTTTAATTATACGTGTTATTCTTTAATTTATTACATTTTTTTATTAGAAAAAATGTCGAATTTAAAATAAGAAATTACTATTTAGGAAACCATTCAAATAACTATACTATCCTCCCTGATCAAAATTTGAATTTTGCTAATCACGACTTTTGAAGTTTCTTAAAAATAAGAAATTGGACCACAAAAGGTGCAGCCTAGGCCTCTAGATTGAATCGCTAGAGTGTGACCAACTACCATTTTTAGCCAACTAATAAAGGCTACGACTACTACTACTTCAATTTGAAAACTTGACCCTATAAGGTTGCGTAGATCTATTACATGTCACAAACATTGCACATTGATAAGTCAACAGTTTATGTTACTATCACAATTAAATAATTATATCCACTTGACTCCTCAAACTTAATTATTTCCGTCACACATTTTGATAAGAGAACTCGATTGACAAATTGAAAATTTTAATTGAACGCGTAATTCAATAATATTACAATTTAAAGAGTGACATACATATAATGTTGTAATAAATGCAAATAAAAGTAAGTAGAAAATAATTATTATTTCTAACGGAGAGATCTTTTCTGTGACAAAGTTGAGAGATTTTCCTCGTAATTATTCATTAATCGGAGAAAGGATTTGATAATCATAATATAATATAATAGCATGGATGGGCCAATACCTATGTAATTTATACATTATTATATTTAATAATTTAGGTTAGTAATTATTAATGATAATGACAGCAACACAACGAATGCATCATTCCCAACCACACCTCTATATTAGCATGAATTATAGATAGGAATTATAAAAAGAAAATCAAAATTAAGTCTCTACTTCTCCATTTAATTTTCTAATTTCCAAAAATAATTGTAAATAAATATATAAATAATCGATATTTTTTACGATGTTGTGCGAGCAGAGAAATCGGACTTCTGTAATATATTCAGTCGTCCTAGTGCAATATTGTTCGTTTTTTGCCTAAATTAAAACAGTTTTATTATTAAGGTTAACCAAAACGCATTGTATTAGATAAAAATGGAAAATTTACATTTTGCACTCTCAAGCGATGTGATATTATGGACTCCCACTTATATATGCTGAGCTCTGATATTTGGCCGTCATTGACTTCGCATGGCGGACAGTCACGGCATCCAACCCCAATCTATTCTTTTTATACTACAAAAATTTACGGTATTATTTATTCATTTTTTTCTTTTGCCTTTACATCTTGCATGACAAATTTGATAGTGATTGGATGACTTTTTAGTTAAATTTTTATTAAAATAATAATCGATAAAGAATAATACTCTCTTAGTTGATAAAATTGTCTTGCCGACGAGTATAGTAATGTTTATAAAACATTTTCGATAAGTCTACGGATATTTTATCGATGTTTAATGTTTTCGGTAGTGATGTTTATGTCATTTTGATCATTTTTTTCAAAAAAAACATCATATTTAGATCCAAACTTGACACTTGAAATTAAAGAAAAATTTTGTTAGATTAGTTAAAATATAATATCGAACATTATAATATACGATTATTATAATGTTTAATAAATTAGAGTCTCTCCTCTTTCTCTCTCTCTCTCTCTCTGAAAGTGGCTTCCTTTCATGTTGATGCCGTGTGGGCCCGCCTTTCCCTTACTAAACAGATGCTTAAATATCAACCTTCCCTAATCATGATAGAAGTTGACGACCAGTTGATCCCTTTTCTCTCCTCTCTGGCTCTCTCCTCGAAGGAACCCTAGCTTTTCTTCTTCTCTTCTCTCTCTTAATTATTTCACCAGATTATCTGTCTAGGTTAACTTGTTTGCCGATTCTTGTTGCTTTTCGGTTTCCATCGTTTTCATATTGGATTGTTGCTGAGGTTATGGACCATGTAGAAAAGGTCCAGCTCTCTCTGAATTGTCTTCCCAGATTCTCTGTCTAGGATTATTTGCTTTCCGCTTCTTAACTAGTTTTCGGTGCTGATCTTTTTCAGTTTGGATTGATGTGCTGATTATGGATGACGGAGCGAAGGTTGATCTGGAAGATGAGTTCACAAGCGACGCGAGCTGGACTCTGGGAGATGTTACCGATACCGCTTACGTCTTCTCCGGTGAAAGAGAGAGTAGCATACTCGCCCAATTCGGTTGGAATTTTCCTCCTGCCGACGATGTGAACCGAGCTAGTGAACTAGCTGGACGGTCAACTGACTTCGAAAGGATCTGTACGGATGATAGCTTCGAGTACGCTGCTCACGGCATGCCTCGGCAGGAGAGTAAATGCGAGATGCAGAACTTTAACGCAGCAGTTGCGGCAACATCGGCGTCAGCATCTAACCGTTCTTTATCTTCAAGCCCAAGCGAGGATCGGTCGGAAAAGAAGACTGAATCTGGCGGAAAACAGGCTGAGATACCGTGAGTGGGATCCATGAAAATCCATGTTGCTCCATAAATTCCACTTTCGTTGTACATAGTTTTGCTTTCTTCGTCGCGAAAACCACATGTTCAGACTCTCTAATGACCGAAAAAATGTGAAGACCGATTTGGTTCATAGCAGAGTTTTAGAATTTAGCGATTCGAATTGGAAGGGAAGAAGTTCATGTACAGAGCTCTCTCTCTGTGTATCGCCGGTACGCTCTAGAAACTATCATGCAAGTTGGGGGAAGTAATTTCGTAATTTCTGAGAAAAACAGGCCCCAAAAAAGGAAATACAGTAGAATAAAGATGATTAAAATGCGTGCTCGAACGTCGCCGTTATTGCGGCGAGGATGGCGTGCTCTTGCAACGCTTTGGAGTCTGAGAATTTACGTTAATAAGTAGGAAAAAGTGAGGATAAAGCAGGAGTTACTAAAATTCCACCGTCTTTTCATTGATTTTAGGCATTTCTTTCCGTCATTCTGGTTCTAGTTTCCTGCTTTAAAATAGGAAGAGTATCTATACCCTTTTGAAAAATCAATGGCCGTTGTTCTTTCGTTTTCTTCATTATTCTATCTCCATTGACAACTTTGTCTTTGCTTTTGCACTACCCACGCCTGGGTAATACACTCGCATTTTCAATTTGTGCTCAACATTTTTTAAAACTCTTCTTTTTTCTAATATCAGCGAATGTGTCGTGTAGGAGCAAGGTCCGTGAGAGGGGGCAAAAGCGGATCCGACAGCCAAGATTTGCGTTTCTGACCAAGAGTGAGGTCGATAATCTTGAAGATGGGTATAGATGGAGAAAATATGGACAGAAAGCTGTTAAAAACAGTCCGTTCCCAAGGTTTTGTCACTCTCTTTTTTTGGGGGGGTTGGGCAAGGCAATATCAATCAATTTCCATATTTTAAAGTCATTTTACCTTATTGTCTCCCATTTTTATGGCATCCCTCATGGCGTAGCCTGTATTCCAAACATTTTCGTAAACTGGGCAAGGCACACTACTTTTATTAAATGTTATGCCAGTTTCTTCTACTATTGAGTTATTCCGTTTTTATAATATCCTTCCTACAATCTCAAAGCTTTATAATAAAAGTAAGAATGATAACAAGTACTCGGTATCTCGATTTCCTGTTTAAATTAAAGTAAAAACATCAGAAGGGCAGACCATTATTTGAAATAGTGCCCATATATTTTTGAGCAGGAGTTACTACCGGTGCACAAACAGCAAATGCACGGTGAAGAAAAGGGTTGAGCGTTCATCGGAAGATCCTACTATTGTGATAACCACATACGAAGGTCAACATTGCCATCACACTGTAGGATTATCTCGAAGTGGAGTCTTGAGACATTCTGCTTCCTTTGATGGTCAGTTTCCTCCTCACTTCCCCCAGTTTTATTACCCTGAAATTCAGCTTCCACCGGAGACTCCACTTAGTGTGCCACATTTACAGCCGGACAATCATCCGGCCGGAACAAATAATGTGATTTCAGATTCAATTTCACAGCCTATTCATCGTGATCAAGGATTGCTAGGCGACATTGTCCCGAGTGGAGTGCGTAAAAGATGAACTGCCATAGCAATGTGGTACGGATTGCACTAACCACTAAACATCTTACTATATTAATTTATAAATATGGGTTTTTTGTTTTGCTTGTTTTTGTTTTTTTTTTTATGGCAAATAAAAATGTTGAAAGGAGAGATTATTTTTGACGTCTCATTTTGCGGCCGGGAAGTTCCTAAGTTTAGGTATAGATTTTGACATCATAATCAACTCATGCTGGGTCAAGTTTGTAAGGGTCTATTGACGCTGATTTAGCCATAGAAATAAATAAATAAATAATTTACGTATACTAAATTGAATATGAAGCTTGCGAACTACTAATCCATTGTTTATTTAGTGCTCTTCATAGACATTGAAGATTTTAGACTTCTAAAGCTTAAACTCATTTCAAGCCTCAATTTATGTATAATTATGATAATGATGCTTATGCTAGCTAGTCTTCCTTTTTGGTTGTTGACTTCCTTTCCAATTCGAAATGAAACTCTCATCAAAGTGTTTTCAAACAATCACTGTAGTTTCGTTTGCCGGCTCAAGGTGTTTTCAAAATCATATTTGCCATTAAAAACAAGAAAACTATTTGTTCTTTGAGTAATGCTTTTAGTACCGGTCAAAATCAGTTGAAAAACTAGTTTTTGTCTGTTCAGAATGTTAAAACAACAATGGCGGGAAATTCAGTCTCTTTGCTTCTGATGGATTTTTAGCTGATTTCTTCATCACGTACGCTACAACACATTGGCTTTTCGCCTTATTCTTGTCATTACGTCGCATTCTTTCCATTTGTAGATTAGAATGTCTGACAGCAACTTTACCTAGACGATGCATATAGATTATTAGAACATATAGGGTTATACGTGTCTTTCTGTCATTAATGGAATCAATTCAAAATAGGCAAACTTTTGTTCCATCTTTCCTTTTTCAGAAGTAGGATTCTTCTCTTCCTTCTCGTGTGAAGCAGGCTTCTCAGATACAGCTGACTTTTTTTTTTTTTGTTTAGTCAATCCATGGAAGCCTGCCAACCATAGTGTTACTTAACAGTGGATGATCTCAAATTAGGACATTGCTAGTTCTAATCCTCCAAATCTTGTTGGATAACGTAGAGTAACATGTTTCATGTTGATGTCAGAATGCATTTCGTTCATTTTCAATATTATTATTGTTGAAGATATTAAGCCTAATTTACTTCCGGTAAACCACTGACCGATACTTGCCAAGTATGTATATAATTCTTGCAGGACGGACCATCATCAATAGCTGATAAAAGACATTCAAGGTATCTGAGCTGAAAGATTTATGTCCCATAATTGTTGGGTTCCATGTAAGATTTTGTTTATACACTCATTCTTCATTTTATTTGACCCAGATCAAAATGATACGTATGTACATATTGAGCATAATTGTCTTTTTTCATATTACGATGATTTTCCGCTTATTTTGTTAGATTCAAAAAAAGGGTTTGGTAATTTTCGAGCATACCGGGTGGAAATAGAACTGAGAAGTGAGAGGTATGTCCAGTTAGGTTTAACCAGAAAGCTCACTTCGAAGGTGAAACTCTACTGGAAAATAGGTTTTGTTTTGATGGGAAGAAGCGATCATGTATTTGGGTGGGGAAGGGGAGGATCGTCATGGGGGATGGTACGAGCCTGTAGGGTGAATCAGATGGCCATGAAAAAAGGCAAAAAGTTAGGCAGAAAGGGTGCAGCAGTGGGATGATGGTACTGGTAGGGGTTAGGGGTTAGGGGTTAGGGGGTAGTGGGTAGGGGTCCATCCTTGTTTTAGGAGACTGTCCAAGTTACCTGAACTTAGATTTCGCCTACTGTGTCTACTAATCTGACATCTGCTCTTCACTGTCACCCCTTTCATCCTTTCCCTTTTTCACCTTTTTTTTTTTTTTTTTTTGACTGTTTTATCTCTCATTCTTCCATCAGGCTATTATCAATCTTACTGTTTCAAAATCATTGGAGGAGTTATAAAACTTAGTATACACGGATTAAATTTAATATATAAATTAACAATAAAATCTAAATTATTAATAGTTTGATTTATTTAAAAAAAAAGATCTAATATATAAATGATTAAAATTACTTTAAATTGTACTTTGACTAATAAAAATTACTAGTCGTAACTTTTTCTGTTTGCTAAGGAGTGTAGAAACACTAAAATTTAATTAAATTGAAATTAATAAGCATAGCAGGTATAAATTACTAAATATTTATTATTCATAAAAACTTTAATTCATCCTACAAATCATCAAAAAAGTTGTTAGTCCACGGGTCACTCGAATTCTATTTTATGTCGGTCCAAATTTGTTATTTAATGATAGACTAAAATACAAATATTTTCGAAAATTTGTGCCTGTGGTAAGAGCAGATGAATTTGGTCTATACTCTGGTTTGATTGTATTGACCTTGTTTATTTTATATATATTTTTTCTACAGAGGTTAACTATCAGATTACATTGGCTTAGTGCCTCAAACTTCACCTTATGGCTTCCATTAATCAACCAAGCCTGTATCATTATTTTAAATCCAAGTAAACACTACAAATATAAATTAATTGTGATGGGTAATGCAACAATGTGCTACAACACACCATGTCATTGATAGATTAAAACTTTAATATATAATATTCTGGAAAATCATTGTTCTTCTCTCTGTCATCAGAGTGAGAGAGAGAGAGAGAGAGAGAGAGAGAGAGAGAGAGAGAGAGAGTCGTTAAGAGGCCAAGAAATTTTGAAACCATTTGACTGAGTTTTTGGGGTACCTCTTGAACTTGTCCTTGTAATCAACAAAGAAGAGACCAAACCTTGAAGTGTAGCCAGCTGCCCACTCCCAGTTGTCCAAGAGTGACCACACAAAGTACCCTTTTACGTTGCACCCGTCTTCCCTGCATTCCCACCCATTTCCATCACAATTCTTCGTCAAATGATCTATGCACTGTTGATGAAGAAGAAAGCTTACTTGATTGCAGCTAAGAGGTTTGTGAGATAGTCATTGTGGTATTTGATTCTTTTCTCATCCTTCAAAGCTTCTTCTATTGGTATAAATGGGTTATTTGGATCATCCATTCCTGTAACACACATAATCCATTTCTAGTTTTTCAAAGAGAAAATGCTTAATCCATTTACATTTTTACCATTTTCTGTGATGATGACCGGTGGATTGTTATACTTGTTCTTGATGTAACTCATCAAGCTTCGCATCCCTTGAGGAACTATGTACAACCATATTGAATTCGCCTGCAATGGCGTTCGAAAAATTCAAATATTTTCGAATGAACTAGCACCGAAAACAACCTCCACGTGGGTAATTCTCGAAAAATAAATGTATACTTACCCTGTCTCCAATAGCTTTCAAGCCTTTGAATGCTGAAAATATTGACAAAAAAATGCGTCATTCGTATATTTTTTGATTTTGAAATCTACGAGAAAACATGTGTACTCACGAAGCGTGATGGCCCCGGAATCTGCAACCGTGTCGTTGAGAATTCTTTCAAGGAAACTGGAAGTATTATTTCTTGCATAGAAGGTGGTGTAATGGTTTATGCCTACAAAGTCAAATGAGCCTTTCAGAAGAGCAGCCTCAGCTGTGGAGAAGCTTGGCAGTCTCTTTCCCACTCTGCTTTTCATGGAGCTCGGATAATCTCCACTCACCAATGGCTCCATGAACCTGCAAAAGATGCAGCCAATTCCATTATTCATGGCTCTGAAAACTCCATTATTATTTTGACCCATCAATCGGCCGAGTTTTCTTATCTTAATCAGTACTTTCGAACATAATTTCTTAAAATTCAAGTGGTTTACCATCCTAATTGAAAGTCTTGAGCTCTTTCAGTTGCTTTAATGTCATCTGTAGAATTTGTTGCAGGTTCAAACCATATTACATCAAACGACATCCCAATTGATCCTCCTTGTTCTTCCTACACAAACATGCCCATTATTCTTGCTGTAATAGAACAAATAAATAAGCACGACTTTACGCGAAAACATTCGATCTTGATTGACTTTTTTCACCTTGTATTTTCGTCGATAAATATCGACAACGGCTGCATGAGATCTCAGAAGATTATGAGCCACAATGTAAGGCTCGGTCGAAGAGTTTCCACCCCGACACAAGAAGCCAAGAATATTCGAGCAACGTCCCGGTGCTTGGAGGCCGACATCATAGCCTTGGACAGAAAATGTATGAGGCTCATTAAACGTGATCCATGTCTTCACCCTATCGCCAAACTTCATAAAACTTGTCTCTGCATATCTTGTAAAGTCTTCTCTATAATAGATAATGTAACACATTTTAGCTATAATCATACATTTTAGCGTATAATTAAAGTATATATGTAGAATTATCCTTATCAAAAAGGGCACTAAAGTATTAAAGAGGATTAGCTTACATAATCTGAGGACTAAGCCAACCATTATATCTGTCTTCCAAAGCTTGAGGAAGGTCCCAATGGTACAGAGTAACATAGGGCTCAATCCCTAAGGACGAGCAGCAATTAGAAGTGTTATTAACTCGTGATTTATCGAACAAATTAATTTGACAAAATTAATAATTAACGAATAAATATCGAGAATATTTGATTAAAAAATTTGATAAATATATGAATTAGTCGATTTAATCGCACTTAAAGTAAAGGAAACAGTTGGAGATCAACAGACCTTTGGCAAGCAAAGCATCAATGAAATTATTGTAGTGATCAACTCCAGCCTGATTGATTTCTCCACTACCATCTGAAAACAAACATGGAATTCGTCACCCGCCAACAAAATTACAAAAACAACGTGTCGATTGAAGTGAAAACTCATACTCGGAAAAATCCGAGACCAGGCAATGGAAAATCTGTAAGCGTCCATGCCCATGTCTTTCATAAGTTGGATATCTCCCTGATTGAAATTAACATCATTAAAATGTAATTAATTAGTATATAATTAATGTCTAAATATGTAATTAAGAGAGAGAGATTAGTGGAATATTACAGGATACATGTGAGATTGATCCACTGCCACATCAGCATTACTGAAGTCGACCACTTTCCCTGCGTAGTATAAATTTAATTAAAAATAATGAGGTTGATTAACTATAAAAAAATAAAATATATCATAATAATTAGGGTAATTATAAAAAAATGTAAAAGATTATGTCATTAGAAACTCATTGTTAAACCAGTGTTATTATCACAATCACCTTTGAGCTATATTCAGTTAATAAAATAATCATTGTAGTCAAAATTTTTCATTAAGTTGCAGGCATCTGCCGAAGGAGCCAGCTAATTTACGACGGCGCCGAAGAAATGAGGAGTCAAAAATGTTCTCGGGCATAGACTTTCGAGGCTTAAGCGTAGGCGCCTGCTACGGCATCCCGCAAATTTTCCCAAGCATTCGTGAACAGAGGAGTCAAAAAAGATGGTCTGGGTGTGGGGTTTCGACACTTAAGTACAGATATATGTATAAATAATTTTCATAACATAGCATAATTTAAGGATAATTTTTTTTTATAAAGAGATAATACAGGGCGAATTTATTGATGAATTTATAATTCAACATTTTTCTTATAATTACCTAAATAATTAAACATGAAAAATAAAAAGGGTTGAAATCGTTTTAACCTTTTTTTTTTAAACTCTCATAATATGTTTATGCTAAAAAAAAATCTTAAATTATAAAAAACTTATAAAAAAAAACCTTGGCGGTTGAATGATAACCCTAGTCCTGCATTGGTCTCCCGTTCTGTCAGGGTCAAAATTCACGTGCAAGGTAATTGAGAACGGGAGACGGTTCTCAATGACCTCTCATTCGTTTTTCACTTTATAAATTAATTTTAAAAAAATAGCAAATCATATTCAATTTAGTTGAAATTTTTATTACATGTTTATCACATCATGAAAAGATAATCGTAAAATTTTTTTGATTTTCTAACAATTTTATGATTTATTATAATTATTTTATGAAATAATTAACTAAAATTGCAAAAAACTGTACAACTGTTATAAAACCACAAAACTTTCCAAATTATTTTCTCATGATGTGTTGAATATGTAATAAAAATTTTAACTAAATTGAATATCGTTAGGTATTTGTTTAAAATTAATTTATAAAGTGAAGAAGGAACGAAAAGTCAACAGAGAAATTAATTAAAAAAAAAACTAAATGATATTTAATACAGTTAAATTTTTTATCACATGTTCAACACATTATGCAAAGATAATATGGAAAGTTTCTTTATTTTATAACAGTTATACAATTTTTATAATTTTAATTAATTATTTCATAAAATAATTATAATAAATCATACAAGTGTTAGAAAATCAAGAAAATTTTTAAATTACCTTTTCATAATGTGATAAATAGGTAATAAAAATTTTAATTTAATTAAATATCGTTTGTTATTTTTATTAAATTAATTTATAAATGAATGAGAGGTCAAAGAACAGTCATCGTTCTCAATAACTTTACACGTGAATTTTGACCCCAACATAACGAGAGGCCATTCTAAGAACGGTTCTCCATTCTATGTGTAAAATGCAGAACGAAAGTTATCGGTCAATCGATAAAGATTTTTTTGATACTTTAAAGTTTTTTTTAGTGTAAATATATTTTAAGAATTTGAAAAAAAAAAAAAAAACTCAGGATTAAATTTTAATCTAAAAAAAAAAAATACCAGGGGAATGCGAAAAGGAATCCCAAATAGTGGCTCCCCTTCCATCTTCTTTGACTGCTCCCTCGTACTACCAAAATAATAATAATAATTATAAAGTAATTAGCAATAATAACACTATTTAATAAAAGAGATTATAGCTTTTTAATTTTTAATAAATCATGGATCGTGCATGCATTGTAATAGTAATTAAAGTACCCTTGATATTACTCTAATTATTACTAAAATAAACTTTTTTTTTTTGCCAAGAACAGCCCATCGCTTCCCTTTTCTTCTCAGACAACACCAACGTAAAGCACGTACATAATGCTTCTTTTAGAGAGAGAGAGAGAGAGAGAGAGAGAGAGGGAGAGAGGGAGAGACCTGGAAAGCGGAGGAAGCAGTACCGAAAACAAAGCCAGAGGGAAAGCTATTCCTGCTAATCTGGGACGAGCTATTCTCGAATCCAAACACTACCAATAATACAACCACTGTAAATCCATTTCCACCGCTGCTTCGTCTTCTCCGTCCCATGGCGTCTCTGCAAATCAAGATTCTCAGAGAGAGAGAGAGAGAGAGATGGATTTCACTGATGTAGAGTGAAGCTATATATATATATATATATATATATATATTTTATAGAGAGGGAATGTGAAAGGGAAGAGGAGGATTGGGGTTGGAAGAGAGAGAGAGAAGATGAGTGGGGTAAGCATAAATGGGGACGCAGAGAAGGGGAGAGATGGGAATGGGTTTTGGTTTTTTGTGTGCAAGTCTCTCTTTTCAGACTCCATTTCACCACTCCTGCCTCCGTTGTTCATGCTCTTCCAATAAATGCTTTTTTATTTATATTTCTATAATATATTCATTGTAATAACATTTTATTTTTAATTAGTTTAATTTAAGAACTACTATATTACGAGTTGATTTAATCAAGAGTTAGGAAACTAGGTGGTGAAGTCAAAGTACGACACTTTCAAGGCAAGTATTTGTTTTGCGTGGTTTTGGTATTAGGTTTCCAACGTTTCTTGCATTGGAATGACATGTTTTACTCTTACATTCTAGTCCGGTGAAACTTACTCGATATTCTGTGACGTTTGCCAATATTCTTAGTATAAAATTATTCATTTTGGGTCGATACTCGCATGATTTTATTCTTAGAATTAAATTCAAAAAACGTTATACGTGATAGTGAGAATACTTTACTTATAAACAATATATTTTTTACTATCCCGAGCGATATGAAACTATACACTCACACTTATATTTGTTGGATCTTCACATTAGGCCGTCATAGTCTTTACATGACAAGCGTTGTCACATATTTTTTTTATTAAAATAATTATTTTGATATAATATAAATATTTAAAATAATACTTCTTAATTATATATTGTGAGGTCATAAATATTTATTAATATAATAAATTATAAATACTTAAAATTATATCAAAGATTTCGTGGATCTTTATTTTTCATAATTCTCTATTAAATATATAATTAATTATTTTATAAGAGAGAAATGTAGACTAGAATTTCGGTTTCGCCGGAAGAAGTTTGATTTGGAAATGGGGGACGATGAAGAACCTCCACTCGCCGTTCCAATCGACGTAAGAGCGTCCTTTCCCAAACGACCCATCGAAGGCAACGTCTCGACTGGGGTTACTGTCATTACCGGGTATCTCGGAGCCGGAAAATCCACTGTTGAGTCAAAAACAACCTCATTTTGGATGATTTTCTTTGCATAATTTGGAACTGCGATTTTTTTTTTGTGCAAACTAATTAATTCCGCTTCTTTTTTTTTGGGGGGGTGGGGGGTGTTTAGTTGGTTAATCATGTATTGAACTCGCAACACGGAAAGAGGATTGCTGTGATACTGAACGAGTTTGGTGAGGAAATCGGAGTGGAAAGGGCTATGATCAACGAAGGAGATGGCGGGAATTTAGTTGAAGAATGGGTTGAGCTTGCGAATGGGTGTGTTTGTTGCACTGTTAAACATAGTCTAGTTCAAGCGATGGAGCAGCTTGTGCAGAGGAAAGAAAGGTATTTGATATTAATTTTTTATCCGAGCTCGTTTTCTTGGAAATTTCCCTGTTGCTTAATTTTTCTTGAGCTTTTTGTTTTTTGTTTTTTTTTTTTGGTGTGTCTCTAGGATCGATCATATATTGCTGGAGACCACTGGACTAGCGAATCCTGCTCCCCTTGCTTCAATTCTTTGGCTTGATGATCAGCTTGAAGCAGAAGTAAAACTTGATTCAATTATCACAGTGGGTACTTATATTAATCATCATCGAACTCGTTTAAGGATTTCTTTCTCTGTACAACATTTATTTTTGTTAGGGGATTGTTTGAAATCTGTATTAAAAAGTTGTATAAAATTAAGTTATTAAGTTCTATTACTTTCAATACGGTATTTAAAGTGTGATATTAGATAGATGGCACAAGAATTGTAAGGGCTATTCTCCTATAAATCTTGACTCGTAAGTTACTAAGACACTGTGCATTAGGAGTTGTTTAGTTCTTTATATGGAAGGAAACAATTGTTCTCTCTTTAATTTTCTCTGGTCGAACTTAAAAATGAGTTTTCATGCATCTGATTCCAACGAGTTATTCTATTTTTTCATGTGGAAGAAGCAATATTGCTTTTATATTTGGGTTGATGCATTTCTTTCTTTGTTTTGTAGGTTGTAGATGCCAAAAACCTTGGTTTTCAGCTCAGTGAGCATCATAGATCATCTTCATTTCCTGAAGTGATTCATCAAATAGCATTTGCGGTAACTATCAAGTTATTAATTACAGTAATTTTATCCTTGTACTAACAGTTTGATCGAACAACAGGTCTTCATCATATATCTCACAGTTCAGTTTACTCTTAAATATAATTTATTTCCTCTTTTTTTGAATTTCTATACTCTTTTGCGGATCTATTAATATTTATACGCACACGAACACACATACTTTGCGGTACATATTGAGAGGACATTTTGTTATTTGTTGTAGGACACTATTATTCTGAACAAGGTTGATTTGGTTTCTCCAGAGGATCTGCAAAACCTCGAGAAGGAAATTTGTAATATCAATTCACTTGCCAAAGTCATTCATTCAGTTCGTTGTCAAGTTGACTTATCTCGGATTTTAAATTGTCAATCTTATGACGGCGCAGTTAGTGTTATATATTTGATTTGATCTTAATTCCTCGGTGTGTAATATGGTCATTTGTCTTATAGTATTCATTTTCTTCTCAGCATGCGTCTCATTTAGAAGCATTACTGGAAGCAAATAATTCGCTATCTACCAGTGATCTTCATTACCCTGGTGTTCGAACCTTATGTATATGTGACCCCAAGCCAATGGACATTGACAAGGTGGATTTGTTATTTAACAATTATATGGTCTTTAAGTCGCACAATTTTTACGATTCTACTGTGATTATATCATTTAAGGTCACTCTCCCATGATCTTATATGTCAATGATCTCATTCAATTTATTGCTTCCAATTATAATACTCTAATTGTGTTTATAATAATTTTGGCCATAATGGTTTCCATTGTATATCTAATTATCCTACTTGTCTCAGGTACTGTTCTTGTGCTTTTAATGGTAATTTAAGTTG
This sequence comes from Begonia peltatifolia, assembly GCA_022433055.1. Classification (NCBI taxonomy): domain Eukaryota; kingdom Viridiplantae; phylum Streptophyta; class Magnoliopsida; order Cucurbitales; family Begoniaceae; genus Begonia; species Begonia peltatifolia. The sequence continues at coordinate 23,837,002 of CM039518.1, read as the reverse complement.
TATTTTCATGTTCGCTCAGGTATAGTCAAATTTTATTTCGCTCTTCTTCTCTTAACCATGGGCTGTAATTTTCCAAAGTTGATGCCAGGAAGTAGTAATTCTTGTATAGTCATCAACTCGGACAATTTAAATTTCATTCAACTTTAGGTGGGTGGTCTGCATTTGACTTATACATACATTATCACCAACAAAATCTGCGAGGTTAACTCTTCAAAAGTAGTTGCATATCATAATTTCAATATAGTTTTTCGGTTGTTGGTGAAGTTTATTTTTCTCTTGAACGAAAGTGATCTAGGTCTGCTTCTTATGAAGGTATTCATGTCTCAGGTTCGACTTTGGATTGAGGAGATACTTTGGGACAAAAAGAGTGGTATGAATGTGTATCGTTGTAAAGGAGTTTTGATCTTGGGAAATTCAGATCGACTGCATACACTGCAGGTACCATTTTTCATTCAACTTTCAAATTCATATCTATTTTTTTTAGTAATATTGCATTTATCTTTTATTCTTATATCATAACGTGATTGTCATTAATTACGACAATTAATAATTTATTATATAATTTGCATAAATTACTAAACATCACGTCATGAGATATGAATTAAGACGTAAAAATAGATGGTAGACATGGTGTTATTAGTTTTAGCTAGTTTAATATCATTTGCATCCAAAGCCCGTAGATTGAGATTCTATGATATGATCAGATTGGCTACATGTTTGCTCCCCTCTCGAAGATCAATCCCACAAACAATCTAATTGGTACATATGCTCTTATTTTATAGGCCGTGAGGGAGTTATACGATATCACTGCGGCTCGTAAATGGGACAGTGAGGAAAGCAGGATGAACAAGATAGTGTTTATAGGTTTGTCTTCTCTAAACTCTCGTTGAAACTATTCCAAAAATAAGTGAAACTTCACTTCTGGTAAATTGTAGTTACTTTTTCTTTGGCTTTGCAGGTCATGATTTAAAGGAGGAAGTTCTTAGTGATTCCTTTAGAGCTTGTGCTTTAAGTTCAAAAGATTGAATGAACGATTAACTTTACTCGCTAATCGACCGCATATTGATTTCTCGCGCGGTTAAAATTAAAGTGCTAAATGAATGAAGGGCGTGTTTGCTCACCGGGATTATCATTATCCACGGAACAATTTACTTATTTGAAGAGGTATTATGGTTAATAATGTGATGTGTATGCATTGCTTGTAGAAAGATAGAGATTTTTCGTTTGTCAACTGTATTTGCGCTTCCATTTCGTGTTGTTTGTGTCAAATTCATCCATAGTTTTGACTTGCAATATCACGCCATCGGGAGGTATAGTCTTGATCTTAATGGGTTTTTTTTTAAGATAAAGTTTAAACCAGATCCCGAACTTAAGAGGGTCACTGCAACCACCACTCTAAGCTAATTTACGACTCTCGAACCAAGGCACATTCCAGCATTGATTTGTCATTCTGACACGTGTCAGCTTCGGATTGGACAGTTGATTTGGTTAGTCATCTGAAGTTGGCCAGAATATTTTCTCAGACTTGCATGTCCCTCTTCGCAACACAAACAGGGCTCTTAAGCAATCTGTGATGTGTCATTGGATCATTCTATGTAAACAAAAAAAGTGTCTTGCATGTGTTTACTTTTCCCGATTACGCGTGTCAGCGTCTAATCGGGCAATTGATTTGCTTCGGCCTAAGTTCCCCAAAATCTTTCTAGTAAGTCTCTCTTCGCACTTGATTACGTGTAATGGATCATTCTATGTAAAGACATTGGACGAATCAATAAATCACAGAGTGTGACCACCCCGTGAGTAGTTGTAGTTAGAATGACCCTTTCCCCCTAATATTACTCTAGCCTTTGGTAGAGACAGGGTACATAAATCTGCATTAAATTGTTTCCTAAATCCACTTTGCTTGGCTTATAAGTATCCTTTCGGCGCAGGTGGTTGGTATATTAACCTTGGAGCATATATTTAGAGATATATCAAATCATGGGTGTAATTAATAAATTTAATAGTAATTATATAAGATACTGATGAACAGTTAAGACGACATTTATTGAGGATAACTAATTAATTAGTTAAGTAATTGCCTGTAAAGCACTCTCAATTAACGAAGAGAGCAAAACATTCCCAACTGCTTAGGTGCCTAAATAACAACTCCAATCATACTACAATTATATTATCTTTCTAATATTGTATGAATATATATATATATATATTTGTTAATAAAAATGTAATATTTACGAAATAGAGACTTTTTTTGCTATAAAGTGCTCGCTGCAGATAATATAATTAATTATCTTGTAAAGTCAAAAGCAGACAAAGCCGATGCTTTTTAATTTGTTTTAAATGGGAAATTAATATTTGGGATATTGAAAAGTAAAAACCCTGTTTTGTCATTTGTTTTCTGTACAAAAACAGAAAATAAAGATAGATTTATTTTTTAATTTTATATTTTAAAATTACCTTCCATCGTAATAATTACTTAACATTAATATTTTAATCGATATAATTAATTATGGCGTTGTTGTTGCTTAGAGTAAAGTTATAAATTATTTTTAATAATTATATTAAACTTATTCCTAATAATGATTTAATTAAGATCCAGATCCATATTAAATCAAAGCAATAATGAAGTAACTCAATTAATATATCTTGGAAGTATTTATGAGTAGCTTTATATAATTTATTGACTTTTTTAATGTCGAATAATTTGTATTTATAATGATTAAGATGTGCTAATTATCTAAATTTACATTTGAAAGGAAGGATCTTTACCAAATCAACGACCCTTTTGGATCCCATTTTTTGATCTTTACTTCCCTTTGAACAACTCGAACGCGGCTAATCCCTCCACATGATTGGTTTTTACTATTCGTCTCTGAGTTTTTGAATCCTCACTCTGCAGCGAATCATCCGAAAGCCTTCGATTTTGATATTGTGAGTCCCTTATTGTGTCTGAATTTTGTTTATATCTTTGTTTTCTTGTATAGGTTGATGCGCATCGGTTGTTTTAAGATCGGCTTCAATTTTTATTTTCTATTTCGAGATCTGGGTTTTTCTTTGTTGATTGCTAGAACGGAGGACAATGTCTGTATTTGTTGTTTTCTGTCATTTCTCCAATCCCTTACTGGAAAAAGGGGGCCTAAGACTTGGTTTGCTTTTTTTTTTTTTTTTTTATGCTTTATTATTTCAGTTTCTGAGAGGCCGTCGTTCAATATTATGAAATCGAGAGCGAATTGGAATTCAGTTGAGTCTTTTGACTTCGCAGATTGATAGCTTCTTGGAGGCTGGAGTTTTGGAATTGGAATTTTCTTGATCGCGCTCATTTTGTTGCATTGAGATTCTGAGAAGCAGCTTCTGAGCCAATAGTTCTCATTGATGGTCTAGTTTGCTGGATTGTCGATTAACCCACATCTGTCTATTCGTCGGATTCGTTCTGAATCTTGTGTTTACATTATCCCTGTAGCGTTCTTATAGGTGAATGTGCAGTATTTCGTCTTCTTATAATGTGAAAATATTTTTGAGTGTCCGGTGAGACCTGCAGAGCGGAAGGAATCTCAGGATGATTATTAAATGCTGCAGGAATCGTCACTTCCGATGCAAGAGACATTGGTCATGATATGAAAATTTTGGGTTGTAGATGTTTTCCTGGATTTACAAAGAGGAATCTGGTTAGATAGTTGTGTTATTGACTGAAGTTGGATATGAGAAGTCCCTGGCTCAATAAGCTCTCCTTCATATTTGGGCATAGACTGCCACTCAATTGCTTGCTCTTGTGCATCCTTAGCGTGTTTGCAGTCATAGCAATCTTCGGATCCCGCTCAAATGTCTTCGACTTTGCTACTCCTACTCCAGTATCTGTGATTTATGGCAACTACAGAAGGTTGAAGGAGAAAACTGCTGTTGATTATTTGGATCTGAAGTTTATTTCATCAATTCCTTCCAGTCAAAGGGAGCTTAGCCTTTGTGGCAAAGAAAGAGAAAACTACGTGCCTTGTTACAATGTTTCGGCGAATTTGTTTGCTGGATCTAAAGACGGTGAAGAGTTTGATAGACACTGCAAAGTTTCGAGACAAGAAGAGCACTGTCTAGTTCGTCCTCCGAAAGATTATAAGATCCCTCTCAGATGGCCTGCTGGTAGGGATGTGATATGGAGTGGGAATGTGAAGATAAGCAAAGATCAATTTCTTTCGTCAGGAAGTATGACCAAAAGGTATTTAACTTTTTCTCTTTATATAAAAAACAATGCATACTGATAGAAAGAAATTTAAGAGAAGAGAAAGAAAGAACACTTCTCAAGACAGCTAAAATTTTAGAATTATGGGATCATTTTTTAAATTAATGTTATCTCAAAAAGTATTTAACGAAAATGAACCTGAAAGTTATTTCTGTCTGAAAATGGGTATTTGAGTATATTTAGGTAGCTGAACATTTTTGACAAATTTATAGGTTGATGTTGTTAGAAGAGAACCAAATTTCTTTTCACTCTGAGGATGGATTGGTTTTTGATGGTGTCAAAGATTACTCTCGGCAGGTTGCCGAAATGATAGGACTGGGCAGTGACTCTGAATTCCCCCAAGCTGGTGTAAGTCCTACACACCTTATGGATTTTGTATTAAGTTTGTGTTAGAAATATATTAGGGATGATCTAGTAATATTAGGGACATGTTACTAGGTTAATATATCAATTATAATTACTTTAGTTTATTAAAAATAAAGAGTGTGTAGAGTGATTTGGATTATTGAATATTGTCTTCAAGTAAAAATTCTTTAAGAAGAGTATTTTTCGAAGGGTTGCTCGTGGTTTTCGAGTCAATTTTCCGCCAGATATGTTGTGTTTTATTTTCCATTTTATCTATTCTTTTACAGTTTTATTGGAATGAAATATTTTAAAGCTCATTAGTTTGATTTGAAACAATAGCCTGGCAAAGAAATTTTTAAGTATGGATACAGGACCCTTTACTTGTAGTTGATATGAAATGATGGACATTGTTGTTGATTGCTTCTCTAATTTGTAACCTTCTTATTGGATCAGCTATGGCATGTGATTTTCTGTTGTTCTTCATTGTTATAACATATTCGAGTAAATTACAGGTGCGGACAGTTTTGGATATAGATTGTGGGTTTGGTAGCTTTGGAGCTCATTTATTATCACTGAATGTGATGGCCATTTGTATTGCCGAATACGAGGCAACTGGTAGCCAAGTTCAGTTGGCCCTTGAGAGAGGTCTTCCAGCATTGATTGGCAGCTTCGTTTCGAGGCAGCTTCCATATCCGTCATTGTCTTTCGACATGGTTCACTGTGCACAATGTGGTATTGGTTGGGACAATAAAGGTACTCTTAGAGCAAACATGGTTATGTTTTGGTATAATGTTTGGTTATTTATATTAATTGAATGAGCTCCATCAAAAGTCTGAACAAGCATCTGGGACTCAACTGAATATTTTATGAGAAACAACATCTTAAAGAAACATTCTTGTACCTTGTCCTATCAACTACAGATTGGCCGATATTGAAACAAGTTGAAAGCCGTAGTGGTCATAAAGTGATGAACTAGATACGTACTTCAGTCTAAGTTGCTAGAAAGAAACGTAAAGAACAAGAGTTGTTGAAACTAGCACATAAGAAGATTAATCGGTCAAAATAACTAACCCTGAGTATGAGACTTTGTTTATTAATTGATTGTTGAAAAATAACTCATAAACAGGTGGGATGTTCCTTATCGAAGTTGATCGGATACTTAAACCTGGGGGATACTTTGTTTTAACGTCGCCGACTAGCAAGCCACAAGGAAGTTTGTCGAATGTGAAGACAAGCATGATCACGGTAGTGGAGGAGTTGGCTAAGGGAGTCTGTTGGAGACTTCAAGGTCAGCAGGATGAAACATTTATATGGCAGAAAGTAGCCGATACTTATTGCTATGCTTCTCGGTAATTTAGCTTCATAATCTCTTTCAATAACCTGAAATAAATTTATTCATTTTCTTCTAAGTTATAGTTACCAACTTACATGTTTTTACTTCTTAATTGTAGCAAACATGGGGCTATACCTCTTTGTAAAGAAGACCACGATGTCCAAAATTACTATCAGCCTCTAGCACCATGTATAAGTGGAACCACCAGCAAAAGGTGGATTCCAGTACAGAACAGGTCCTCTTACTCCCATTTGACTGCAGCTGACCTTGAAGTTCATGGAAAGTACCTGTCATCAAACTTGTAGAACTATATCAAAAATACTTGGAACTATACGTTACTTAGTAAAAATACTAGTAGTTCAGACTCGTTACGTAGTAAAACCGTGCAAACCAGTTCGAACTACTATCTTTTTATTACTAAACTTTGAAAGTTTTTTTTTCTTGTGTCATAATATTGCTCTCTTCCATTTTACAGGTATTCAGCCGGAAGACTTCTTCGAAGACGCACAATTTTGGCGATCTTCCTTGAAAGATTACTGGTCCTTGCTTACGCCACTAATTTTCTCCGACCATCCAAAGAGGCTTGGGGATGAAGATCCACTGCCGCCATACAATATGATACATAATGTGATGGACATGAATGGGAACTATGGAGGATTAAATGCTGCATTTGTCGAGGAGAAGAAATCGGCATGGGTGATGAATGTTGTCCCCTTCGGATCTCCTAATACACTTTCTGTCATACTCAATCAAGGTTTTGCTGGTGTACTCCATGATTGGTTAGTATTGAAGTTGCAATGGTTTTATTTTAAAAGTTGCGTATAAAAAGCCAAACTCAAACTAGTTGTTCACTCTGCTACATAATTTCATATGTAGGTGCGAACCTTTTCCGACTTACCCACGGACGTACGACATGGTTCATGCGAACCAGCTTTTTGCACATTTCACTTCAGAAAGGTGTAGTATGATGGACTTGATCGTGGAGATAGATCGAATACTACGACCCGAGGTAAGTTTGTTTATTTCGATGCTTTCCTGCATGTATAAAATGATATATAATATGGAAGGGATTCAATCATCTTGACAAATATGCAAATTTTGTGATTTAGGGATGGGTTATTCTCAGTGATAAAGTAGAAGTCATCGAGATGGCACGAATGCTCGCAATGAAAATGCGATGGGAGGCTCGGGTGATTGATCCTCAGAACGGCAGTGACCAGAGGCTTCTCATTTGCCAAAAACCTTTCCTCAAAAAATGATTACTTTGCATGATAAAGAATTTATGCTTGTTTTCTCTGGCAAGTTACTCTAAATCTATAGTTCAAATTCAAGAAATGTCAGAGCACTAGTTAACTGAAAATTAACCTCCATGTTGTCTCCATTTTTTTCAGATGACGAATCGTACACTCAGAATCTCTCCATGGTAATCAACAGATCCAGAGGAGGATATAGATTTGGGGAGTTTCTGAGGAATGCAGCTGCAAATCAATTTTTTGTCCTGAGAGTAAGTAGAAAATTGGTGTTTCATTTCTTTTTTTTTCTTTCATATATTTCATTGATTTGACTAATACTAGAGAATTATGACATCTCAACAAAGAATGCTAATACAAACGAGAGACTTCTGATTGTTTCATCTCTATCTCTCCCTCCTAACTTTCTTGCATAATGAGATTTTTATGATTTTCTATTGAGATATTAATTATAACTTGATGGCTGATTGAATTTTGTCAACAAAAATTTATAAAAATGATCCCTTTTCTACAATATAAAACTTTCTAGGATCATATAAACGTTTCAAGACTGGCAGATCTCGAAACAAATTCGCTTTTTTCATTCTGGGGATTTTATTTCTTATTTGAACTAAAGAGGAATGTAGCTAGTATAATAATGTACATTTCTGTAAGTAATTAATATGAGCATTGAAAGTTAAGTGTTCAATAGATTGACAAAGATAATATGCATTAATGGCAAGTTTATAAGAACAAGCACCTCTAGCGGTGAAGCTTGCCTGCCTTTATCCCATCTCTTGATCCATCAATTGCAACAACTTAAGCAGCAATCCACAAGAACTTTTTGGGTGGCCATGGAGACTGTAAAAGAATTTAAATCGTTGCAAAACAAAATGAAGATAAAAAGAAACAAATTGATCGAAAAACCAAAAATAGTAATTTTTTGTTCATTGAAAACACTACTTTACAGTTTCAGGGTAGAAACAATTTCGGAGAACACATGTCATTTTGAGGTGTTACCTTTCGGTTTTTGGATTTCGAATAACAAAGGCCTAAGTTTCCTTAATTCTTCTCCCTCCTCTAGTGGCCATTCTCTGTCCATATCTCTGAAATATATCTGCCAAATCAATCAAACCAGCGTTCCTTAATTTGTTCCCGACCTCCTCAAACATAATCATGCCATCTTCGTTCGAAAAATAATGCAGAAACTTATTGTAATCAAACTTTGGAACATCATGTCCTTCTTTCATCGTCCTCTCCACAAACTTAGTGGCCTCTAATGATTTCCCTGCCTTAACCAGACCTCCAACAAAAATGGTGTCAAAATTTACAAGAGGGTTTAATCCCCTTCTTCCCCTCCTCCCCAAATGTCCCTGCAATAACATTATGTAAGTATGCATATTTGGCTCACACCCTCTATTTATCATCTCTCTAAACACCTCTGTTGCTTCACTTGCTCTTCTTAATCTTAAAAGTCCCTTAATCAGTCCATGAAACACACTTATGTCTGGTTTTTCAATCTGCATTACCATGTTATAAGCTTCTCTTACCCTTCCTCGAGCTAGAAGACCGTAGATGATGGAAGCCATTGTCAAGTTATCAGGTTGAATTCCTCGTTTAGTCATTTCTTCAAACAGATAATGTGCTTGATTTACCTTGCCAACTTGACACAACCATTTGATTGCTAGCTTGTAAGTCGAAAGGGATAAATCATCCAACCTATTAGATCTCATCGTTTGAAAAAGATTCAGAGCTTCGGAGTATTGCTTCGTCTTGAACAATGTCTCCATCATTACTTCTGTGGTAGCAACATCTGGTTCAAACCCTTCTTCCACCATTAAATTCCAAATTTTCGAGGCCTCAATCAAATTCCCTACCACACAAAATCCCTTGATAAGAAATGCGTAGGTCAATCCATCAGGCTTGATCCATTCTTTCAGCTTCATTACAACAAACTTAGCTTCTTCAACTAGTTTACAATGACTCAGTGTCTCAATAGATCTGTTCAAAGTATTCAGGTTATAATGAAACCCATAATTATTCATCAAATGGAAAACCTCCACGCATTTCTTCAGCTCCCTAGCCTCCGCAAAGTTCTTCAGCGCGATTCTAAATGTCTTATCGTTCACCAATCCACGTCGTGCAATCTCCTGTAGCAATTCCCAGAAAAGCTCGACGTTTCTCGCTTTTCCGACAACATCAACCATTTTGTTGAAGGAGACGGAGGTATGAACGAAATCCGGAACAGTCTTGGTGTACTGAAAGAAAAGGAAAACCGGACGCCATGAGTAGGGGAAAGTGTTGCAGACCTGGAGGAAGAACTCGTGCGTGAGAGAGAAATTACAGGCGGAAAGCTTGGCATGGAGCCGAGCCTCTGTAGAGTTTTGTTGTTGGTAGAGAACAGTGCAAACTCGACGGAGATGGAGAGGATTAACCGGAGATGAGGTGAGAGCCGGCGAAGGCAGAGCTGACTGACTTATCGAGAGACAAAGACGGCGACGTAGAAACGTCAGCGCCGAAAGAGACGCGGTTTTCGGTCCTCCTCCGACGGCCACCATGCTCGTCGGAAGAGAACTGAGAAGCATCAATTATTTATTCATTCCTGTAAAGTAAAGGAAATGACCCACTCGCCCTTTTTTTAATTCGTTCCTGCAAAGGAAATTACCAACTCGCCCTCAGATTAACTGAGGCAACACGAAAGACTGTGATGGTGTACATGTACTGTACAATTTAATGTTGGAGAGAGAGAGAGAGAGAGAGAGAGAGAGTTTCATAGTATAAATCGAAATTGAAATCCAACATTTTGAGTAAATGTCACAAGCTTTGTCGAGATGAGGCAGACTCTAATACATACCCTGGAATCTGGATTTCAACTTGGGAGTTGTCCTACAATTATTTGTCCTCAACCAAACCAGTTTTGTCAATTTTTGTGATTTCTTAGAGGACGAAGAAAAGGGGATACACGAAAAAATTAAGGCCCAAAACCAGGACTATTGGTAGTATGATCGATCCGACAAGACTCATCCTGCAAAGACTCGAAATGTGTAGATCAAGTAATGTACAAATACGGATTGAATCAAACCACAAGGCAGGCAGTTGGCAGACTTGGTGAATCCAACTCCAATTCATGAGAAGTCATCGTCTATGAAAATGACCTGGTGGTATAAATAAACACCAAAAATTTAAGGAAATGTTCTTCAAAAATGAAATAAGGGGCTTTTGAAAACCTTAAACTTTTTTCAGAAAACCCATTTAGAAATAATCATCAGAACTGATTATGTTTTGTTCACAGCACTGAAGTTGTAACCATGATTACGTACAGCTAATTCGTTTCGAGATTACTTGGGAAATTTTAATCCACTGTCGTAAGCAAGATCAATGCATCAAAATGTAAAAAACAAATCCTAAATAATCATCCATTTTCTTTAGACACATGAAATTGGGCACTTCCTACGTAAGGGTATCATGGAAAAGGTTTTTAGAGATCAACTAACTTAAAATATTACCAACTTATAAGAAAATATATATGATAAGAGAAAAGAAATAGAATTGACCTATGAGACATAATTGGTGCTGTACTCAAGATTGAACAGCATATCCCTGCGATTCTCTGAACCCATTCGAAACTTCAACTTTTTAGCCATGGAATCAATCCGATCATCACTATCATAGTCCATTTCTCGAATGCATCGTCTTCTCACCTTCTTCAATGTTTCTTTTGACGGCTCAAAACCAGCAGAAATCTATCATACATAATTAATGCACAACTGATCAACTTCTCAAATGCCACATTAAGCAAGCCGTACGAAAAAAAAAACAATAGAAAAACATCAATAAATGCAATTACCAAATCATCAATCACAGAGATAGCAGACTTCTGGTCTCTGTTAACGAGATGAGCATCCACGAGCAATGAATAAGAAGTTGCATTTGGTTTAACCCCCAAACTCAATGCATGTTCAAAAACCCTAGAAGCTTCAAATGTCTGTCAAAAGACAGAAAAAATCAGGAAAAACATAAATTTTAGTAAACATCTTGTTTTATCTTAAGCCACTTTTAAGATACAGAGATATGCGCCAGGAATGAAGCAATAAATGAAGGGAAAATCACTTTCTAACGCATGAAGCAACATACAGTATGAGAAGTTTGAAAACTATCTACCTTCTTGAGCTTTCCAAATGCATACATCAAAGCGTTATATGAATGAATGTTCGGAGTCAATCCAAAAGTGGACTCAATGGCCTCAAAAGTTTGGTAAGCACGATCAATGTCCCATATATTTGCACAGCCCAAAACGATGCAATTTAAAGCTGCAACAGACTTGTATGGTGGATCTGCCCGGCTTAAGTTCTCAAGTTGGAAATAGACCTAATAAATATCAAACAATATAAATTAATTAAAACATCAATAATTAAACAATAAAAAAATAATTTTAAAGAGAAACAATATATGATTCTTTTCTCAGTTTCTAACAAAAGCGGGAGATTTAAGACATGTAAGCAACAAATATATATTTCAAGCAAATAAAGCAGAAGGAGTGATCACGCCACACGGAAAAACAAATTGAAGATAATTATTAATATTCAATGCATTTATTAATATGAAAAAACAAACCATTATATACACAACTTTACAACTATAAATCTTTAGGTATCAACATTCAAAGAATTCCTTACATGAAACAATTTTTAGAATGCTTCTTAGGTGAGAAAGCTTGGAAATAGAAACTGGTCTTAGATTCTTGATCACATCATTAACAAACAAAAAATATAAAAAGACTAATTATTCTATTCTTTGTCCTATTAAAAAGCATTGACATTCAAAGAAGTAATGCTAAACTAGGAAAATTCTTCCACAGCACGAAGCATTTGTATAAAAGGTTACTATTATGTTGAAGAAATAAGGTCAATTAAGTGAGCGACATACGGAGTCCAAAGTCTCAAAACCCTTTTTGGAGCAGGCTAAAACCAACGGGTACAAACATGTGAATGGAGAGAACATATCTTCTTGTTTGTCTACATCAGAATTTCCGTAGGCAGTTTCAAATTCATGGAGAGTACTGAAAGCCCTTTGCAGATTACCAATCGATGCAAGGGCATGTATTTTCCCAAGATAAGATTCTGGATTAGGAGCCTTCTTTTGACGCAATGAACGCTTTAGGATTGCCCATGATGCATCCACAAGAGTAGAACTGTAGGTTCTACAAGCAGTTCCAAGTGCTGAAACAACCAATCCTTCATCTACAGAAAGATAAACAGGGGGCCTTGCATTCTCACCACGAGCTATCCATCTGGCCATAAACTCCAGGGCGTGAAATGCTAACTTACTGTTATCCTCTTGCATTGCAATTTCAGCAATATAATTGCACAGATTCCAATTTGGACACAGAGCTTTATTCTGAACAGTTTTCTGTTGCCAGAGGAGAAAATCTATTAAGTGCAAAGAGAAAGAAACTCTCTATGGTTCCACAAACTGTTAACAACCAGTTCATATTAATTACCTTGCACCTATCAATTATGGAAACCAGCATATCTAGCCTGCCCTTGTTTACACAGCTCCGCACACATTCAGTAAATACCTTTAGTGACAGCATTGAACCTGATTTTAAGGTCAAGTCAATGTATTTCAATGCAGTATCAATATCGTCCGATGAAAATAGCATTCCAATCATCAAATCATATGACTCATCATCGGGCATAGAGGCTTCTCCTGTCTGCAGCATCCTATATCAAAGCGATTTTGATTAACACAAAAAAGATCTATGAATATCTAAGGAGTGATTTCAGGAATCTGGATGAACCCAAGACATCAATTCAAAAGATTAGGAGTAAAAAATCTGCACTAATTTAAGGCCGTATGAACCTAGGTTGAAATTTTCTAACATCCATTGCGTTCAAACTGAAAAACGAGCTGTTAACGTGGTTTGTAAGTTCCAGGTCCAGTCACCATGTATGACTGAAAAATCTAGAACTGGATGTATTCACTAAAGGATGGTTGAAGACCTTCGACTACAAAGAGGTGTTTTAACTTCTACATGCTATCTAGCTTATACTAAAAACTTTCTGGAACAAGAAGAAGTAACTTCAGGTTTATTTTTAGATCCTAGCCAAATGAAACCTCTATCAGCAAAGAACATTGAATTCTAAACTCTTCCTAATAGATGAACTACGCGTTCAGTTTAAAAGTCATTCGCAAGAAATACGAATCACCGATAGAAATTGAACACAAAAAAAACAACATCAAAAAACATGTTTTGTAGCCACCGCACAGTTTAAAATGAAGGCAAGAGAATGTAAAATGCGTCCGCTGATACTGGGTAGAAGAATAGTAGCCAACCGTTCAATCAATTTCTGAGCCGCATCAGTCTCCTTAGATTGGTACATGGCCTTCAAAACCAAATTATAAGACGCTGTGTTCGGAGAGATAGCATAGTCCTCCATTTGGGATACCATATCCAGAAGCTCCCCCGCCGACGCTCCAATCATCAAATTAGCCCTCAAATAATTGTTATACAGGTTCACATCCGGTATATTTGGTTTTCCATTTTTGTCCAAAGACCGAATCCAGAGTTCAAAAAGTTGCTTCATTTCAGCCCATCGTTGCGAGGCCACCCTATCAGCGAAGACATTCAACAAGCTTTGAAGATCCAGCGTCTCCGACAATGCTTGCATTCGAGAGTTCGTAGACTGGTTAAGGAATCCGAGCGGAATAATAGACTGCGTCAGCGACGAGTGAGGAATAGGGCTACGCCAATTCTCGTTGTAGAGAGGACTGCCAGATGAAGGACTAGGAGGAAGCGGAGTAGACGATGTGTGCGGAGGTTCAGTAGCGAGCTGAGCTTCCTGCGAAAGAAACGCGAAGGATGTGATGGTCTTCATGCGGGAAGCATTGTTGAAGTTTAAGGATCTCAATAGGTTTCGGTTTCGAGAAAGCAAAGCCATTTTGGAAGTCGTGAAAATGACGAATTTAAAACCTCGAAGGTCTAGAACTTTACAGCAATGGCGGAATAGTTCGTCTCCTTACATTTGTTAGTGAGCTTGCTCTAGGGTTTCCAGTGAGCGTTCGAAATTGGACGACGAACTTCTAAACTGACTTCTCAAACGTTCGGGTCCTCAAAAGGTTGGCCGGGCCGAGAAAATTATGGGCCAAAAGGCTTGCTTGGCCCAGTTTAAGCCCATGGAAATATATGTTATAGGATTTGCCATCTCTTATAATAAATATTACTAAAATTAAGTCCATTTTGCTAGAAGTTTCTACAGTAAATTACCAAAGGGCAAGTTTAGTGCGGAAATGACCTTTTTATTTGAAAACTCAACTTTCAATTACTAAGGTTGTGCACAGTTTAGTTCACTTCGTTCAATTTAGACAACCTCGATAACGGGCCAAGTCGGCCCACTGCAAAGAGTTCCAAGTCGAAGCAGCAGGCTCTAACCTCGGGAGATTTTGAGAAACTAGGCAAAAATGCTTATGGATCCGACCAAATATGTTAATTTCCCATGAGGCCCACCGACTGGCCCGTCAGACAAATCTCGCAGTTGCCCCTCCATTTTAAAACCAATCCTGAGCTCCCGCTGGCCTGGTTCCTAATTATTTTTCCGAGGCCAATCGCAGGCAGGTTGGCGACCTTAACAGTCCAGCGAGCGAAGGTTGTGGTAAAAGCATAGACTTTGTGGTGTTGAGTTGCGTTCTTTTAGAGATGCATGAACGAGTAAGGTGATGTAAAGGAGCATTCAACCCACTAATATTAGGAGAATAGTTATACATGAAATTTCAACCAAATCATAGTTGTCTTAGTAGAATCAGCCTCGATTTTCTACAATTTGTTTACGTGGCGTTATAGAAAGCATAGATTATATTAGAAAAAAATTTAATTCAGATATTGTCATATGAGGTCATTTGTCATTTGGTCTCTGCATTTTTTTTAATCCAATCAAACTCTATCGTATATGTCGTTTGCAATTCAAATATTTCTGTTTAATTAATTATTTTTTATATTTAAAAAATATAAAGTTATAAATTAATTTTTAAAAAAATAACAAACGATATTCAATTTACTTGAAATTTTTATCACATATTTACCACATTATAGGAAGATAATCTGAAAATTTTCGTCACATTCTAATATTTGCATGATTTATTATAATTATTTTATAAACTAATTAACTAAAATTATAATAAATCGTAAAAGTGTTAGAAAATTACGAAAATTTTCAAATTATATTATTATAATGTGCTGAATATGTAATAAAAATTTTAAGTAAATTGAATATAATTGTTTTTCCTGGATATTTGAGAGAACGATCGGTTCAATTAAACCATTCGTCTTCTCACGCTAAATAATAAATTAATTTTTTAAAAATAACAAACGATATTCAATTTATTTGAAATTGTTATCACATATATAGTACATTATAAAAAGATAATTTAAAAATTTTAGTGATTTTTTAATGTTTGTACGATTTATCATAATTTTAGTTAATTAGTTTATAAAATAATTATAATAAATCATACAAGTATTAGAAAATTATAAAATTTTTCAAATTATCTGCCCATAATGTGGTAAAAATTTTAAATAAATTAAATATCGTTTATTATTTTTTAAAATTAATTTATAACTTTTAATTTTTAAAACTTTTAAATATAAAAAATAATCAATTTAATAGAAAGATTTGAATTACAAGTTATGATAAAATTTAGTTTGACAAAAATAATATTAGATACCAAATAACAATAAAATATGAATTAAAATTTTTTTATTATATTATTGTAGTCGGGCAGATGTCACTTGTGTCAGAACTCGGGTAGGGGTAAGATTCGTGCCTTGAATCAATTAACCTAATGACAATAAATTCGTTAACTAATCCTGTTTATATTAATCATTAATCACGACCGTCATCTTAATTAAGTTTTGTAACAATTTGTAAGTTATTTCAACGTTGCTTATTTTTCTGAGTATTTTCAGAACAGAGCCGGTATCTACTTTCTGCACCCACCCTCTTCTTCTCCCTCTGCAACTCCCATCTCCTCGATCTCTCCTCCGGTTCCGCCGATTTCGACTCATTACCACTCGCTCCTCAAGCCCACTGCCTTCCAACTAACGCCGCCGGTCTCCACCACACTAACAGAACCAAAGGATGGGGATCAATCGCCGCTATTTCCGAGCATATATTCCAGAAAGTCAAACCAAACAAACTTGCATCTTTCATCGGGCGATCTTTCCTATGCATCAACGATTTGCTTGGCTGGCCGGAGTTCGGTTACCGGTTCCGAGATACTCCATTGCCTACCAGTTGATCCAAAACGTAATCACTGGTATATTAAATTTTTGAAACGTGATTTTCTGACGTAAAACTTTTAAAATATCTGCATGATTGAGACTATTGATAATTATACTATAAGAGAGAGGCGTGATTAGATCATGCAAAGATGTTAACAACCCATGAATGTTGAAATGGTAGAAAAAGAACAAAGAGACAGCTAATCAGACACCAGATAGGAAGCGGCCTATTAAAAAAGTCAGACCAAACCAAAAAGGAAAAAACTAGGGCCGGTTGAGTTCCGATTAACCCACACGAGTTTAAGACCGTTATTCAAGGACTTGACTCGAACGGTCAAATGCATGACACAAGCCCAAGTTTAGCTCATTTCCCCATGTAAACCCTTTCTTCCCTTGTCCTTTAAAAGCCAAAACAACCTCAGTTCTTCTTCTACCGTCGATCCTCTCTCACTCTCTCTCTCTCTCTCTCCCTTTTTTGACGTCTAGTTTTACCCAAGATTCTATTTTTGATTCCTCTAGATCGTATCGGTCCTTTGCAATCCTGATTCAGACGATAATGGAGGTTTTACTCTGTTTGGTGTTTCTACTGGCCGCTATCACTGGTCGCTCTGGTAAGCAACGGAGCTCTTGTTTCTCTCGGGTATTTCGTTTTTTTCTCTTCCGAAATTTGCGGTTTCTGGTCTTCTAGGTGCGACTTACTGTTTATGCAAAGATGGGCTGAGCGACTCAGCGCTTCAAACGACACTAGATTACGCCTGTGGAGCTGGAGCTGATTGCTCTCCGATTCTCCAAAACGGAGCTTGTTATTTACCGAACACTGTCAAAGATCACTGCAGCTATGCAGCTAACAGCTATTACCAGAGGAAGAATCAGTCTGGAGCAACCTGCAATTTCACCGGAACTGCCTATTCTAGCCAAACACCTCCTAGTAGTAAGCCTCTGTAAAAATTACCCCCTCTTCTTACTCATTTCCATTGAACTCAAATTTATTCCTCCGATTGCGCAGGCGTAGCCTCTGGCTGTGTTTATCCTTCTAGCTCAAGGTAACCTTATTTGCTTAGCAGATCTAGCATGTGTATCAGTAGAATGTTAATCTGCTTCCCTTACTGTCAGAACTTCTGTATCTTTTTCTGGCAGAAGCGTCTTCTATGTCTAAATAGTGATTCCAGATCTGAGGTTCATACCGTTTCTTCCTTCTATTTCTTTTTCAGCACTGCAGGGTCAACTCCGCCTCCACCCTCGTCGACGACGAACTCAAATACGACATACAACACGCCGCCGTACAGTACGGGAATAAGCCCCAGTGACAGCGGAAGTGGAAGCGGGAGAGAGACGATCAGCTTTTTCAACGCCGTGGCCACCTTATTATTCTGGTCATTCGGTCATCTAGTGTGGGGCTGACTGAAGTTGGATGAGAAGAACGAGGAAGAAAATTGGACGGATGAGATTTTGCCATTTGCCCTGTGAAAAGAGGGCACGACTGTAAATTTAGCATTGGCGGTCGGAGAGGCCAAAATTCCACTTTTATTTTTATTTTTTTTTTGGGGGAAAAGGTTGGGGGAAATATGAATTCCCCCTTTTTTGGAATTACTAAAAGAGGCTTCAAATTTATATAAACTTAAGATGCTAATATAATATTTTTTATAATTTATTATACGTCTTTGGGTATTTTAAAATAATAATAAGTCAATAAACCCAACATTACTTGAATTTACATATTGTGCCCATATTAATTTCCATTAAATTTAAGTAGACTTTTATTTTTCAACTTTGAACTATACGCCATTGACCAGATATTTCAAGTTCACGTAATAATGGATCACGTAACCCACCACGAAATCAAGAAATTAAGCTAATTTATGATTATTGTAAACAATTGTCACTTAAAGTTAAGTTTATGCAACACTTTCTTCCAAATTTTTTTATAACACAGACTAAAAGTTAAGTTTATTCTTCCACAACATATTATCATTGTACCATGTTTACTCGTGAAGAGTAAACTCGGATTTCATTGAGTAAAATAATCAAGCTCGGATCCAAGGATTTGTATGAAGGCCAAGAGGGGCTTGTCGCGATCCCATATTGCTTGAGATGAAGTAAAGATAATGATTCATAAGTGTAGAACCCCTATGAGCCAATATGATGATTTTGTGGCGAAGTCTGAAAACAAATCCGTGAGTGTTTGTGGTCAAAAGCAGATAATACTGGGATGAGAAGTTCATTACAATAAGGTATCAGAGCCTTTATCCAACCAGAAATGTGGCTGACGAGAACGTCGGGTCCCTTGAGAAGAAGGTGATTGTGAAGCCCAATAAGGACTTATCGCAATCTCACATCGCTTAAAGGAAAAGTAGAGAAGATGGTTTATAAGTGTAAAACTTCTATGAACCAGTATGACGCATTTTGGGCGAATTTCGAAAATAAATTTGCGATTGCCTGAGACCCAAAGCGGATAATATTGTGTTAGGAGGAAGAGAGATGTTACAGTTTGACTAACTAGCATAGTTCGATATAGTTCGAACCAAATCTATCCACCAAAAGAGTCGACCCAAGTTCAACAATTTTAAAAAGTTCATTTGAGAGCTTTGGTTGATGGTTTTAAGATAAAAACCAACAAACACCAATCGTTGTGATAAAAAATACAATTCAAAATTGGTTGTAGCTCGAACTAAAATTTTGAAAAATTGACTTATACATCTTTTGGTGTAACTAGTTATTCCTTAACTTAGGATCAATTATTGGGCTGTATAAATTGTAATAGATGTACCAGAATCTATTCTTGTACATGTAATAAGTTCGCTCTTAGTGGAGTTATTATACAAGAATACTAGTATCGAACAATCTACATTGTCTCGATTTTTTAGTTTACACACTTTTATTTTATTTCTTCTTACTATCTTGTCATATTTGTGTTTATGCACTTCTCGATGATATGTAAGCAAGACATTTTTGATCCGTTATGGAAAATATAAAATTTCTCATCAATTATTTATTATCGGAGAATAAATAATAATATTTCATTGCTACAAATATGTATTATTTTCAAAACAAGATACGTATTTGGATATTTTCCTTCAACTCAAAAAAAGAGTATTATTTGACACTACTAGTTGAAGTGAATTCTTGAAAACCGACCTCAAACCCAACCTAAATTACAAAATTCGATCCGAAAAGCAACCAAAAATATATGGAGGGGAACGAGCATGTCATCTATGGCTATCTTTACATATTGCAAAGAAAACTCTCTGTAGGTTAACCTATATTGTAATGTTGCAGTGATTCTACGATGGGCCCATTGATCACAAGAGGAGCCAATCACAATGATGTAATTAAACACTGGTTTCTGTTTTAATTTACTAAACAATCTCTAGTTTTATCCGTCTACTATGATGGATTTTGCAACTTGGTTGGAGACTGAAGATGAACTATGTCGACAAAGAAGGAGATTATGGTAAAATCACTATGATCTAATCATGTTTTATAAATTTAATAAATAATTTGATCAAATACGTAATAAATTTAAGATAATACATTTATTTAATTAATAACTAATTAGAACTATTTATAGTTTATTAATTTAAAGTAATAGTATTATCCTTAATTATAATTAATTTATAGTAAAATATCACTAATTTAACATTTGTTTGAGCAAAATTAAACAATAGATATTAAAATAGGAGTTTAATAATGGAGAGGTAAACTAAAGTGAAGTGCAATCGACGTAACAGAAGTGGGAAACTCAATTGCGAATCCATGTAGTAATGAAGAAAAATCCAAAGTTTGTCTCCAATAATTGCTGTTGTTGATGATTGGTGGTGGGAACGGAGGATAATCAATGGTCGGATCAGCGCGAAATTCCGGCGACAACTGTTTTATTACGATTTGCCCCGCGAGAATCGGGTTATATTAAGTATCTACCCTTCGGAGATTCCTTTTCTACTTTCTTGGGAAAATCCGTTCCAGATTTTCCATAGGCAAACTGTTTTCGTTCCTTTCTGCAATGAGTTATTAGCGGCGCCTGAGCTTAGCGCTTCCCTATTTTCCTTGAACATTCTGTTTTTTTAATTTCGGTGTTTTTGGGGAGGTGAGTTCCGATCCTTCTCTGTACCCAATTTGTTGAACGTTGCTTTGAAGTAATTGTCGAGTACTCTGACAAGTAACAAAACTGTGTCAGTCTAGCTTTCATTTTTTGAGCTTCCATTTTTATAGGGTTCTCGCAGCTATTTAGTTGACACGTGAAAACAGATTGTCTATAAGTAGATGCTTGTCTTGTCTGCTATATTTCTATGTTCTGTGATTCAGTATAAAAAAGTTTTGAACCAGCAATTTATGGTTTGTATTAGCTTATGAAAGTCTCCTGTTAATCTTTTTGTTGTTCACCGATACCCAATGTACACTTTTTTTTTAATGCTTTTGGTAACTAATTTGCAAGAACCTTCTTTGATATTTGGCTTCTTGTTTCAATACAGATATTGGTGGGATGAGACAGCTCAAGTTGATCTACCTGACTATTCTACTTATCCTATCAACTTTTCGGGAGGCTAGCTCACATGGTGATCAACCTCTCTCGAAAATTGCTATTCAAAAAACCACTCTTGCTTTTCATGAACAGGCTTATGTTAAAGCCTCTCCAGCTATTCTTGGATTTAAGGTGACTACATCACCCAGTGCTATGTTTCATATCATTTTCTTTTTTAGTGATGATATATATTTGAAAAAAACTTCTTTATAAATAATTTCTTTTTACCAATTTCGTGTATCTTGGGACTCTCAAGTTTGCATGGACTTTTAGCTGTGATTTGTGACAATTGATTGTTTTACTCTTGCAGGGGCAAACAACGGAATGGGTGATTTTGGAGTATAGTTCTCCAAAGCCTTCAAACGATGATTGGATTGGCGTCTTTTCTCCTGCCAACTTCAGGTATATTTTTCCTTTTGAATCTTATAAATGCATAGTCCGGTTCAATCATAATTTTGATTGTTTGTTTCTCTTTTAGCTTGATTGTTGTTTCCTAAGGACTATAAAATCGAACAGTAAACTGATTGTTTGTTCATGTCTCCAGTTCTTCGACCTGCACTGCTGAAAACCCAAGAGCATATCCACCCTTCGTGTGTTCTGCTCCTATAAAGGTTTTCAGAGTTGCTTTTTTTTTTTTTTTATAATTATTTCATTTCTATGATTTTATGCAAAAGACTTACAAATTGAATTTTGTTGCAGTTTCAATATGCAAATTACTCCAGCCCAGATTACAAAAACACAGGAAAAGGCTATTTGAAGCTTCAGCTGATAAACCAGAGATCAGATTTCTCTTTTGCATTATTTTCTGGTGGTTTATCAAATGTATGCCAGTGCATCTCTCTCTCTCTCTCTCTCTCTCTCTGTTTTTAACACAATATTAACTCTCTCTCTCTCTCTCTCTCTCTCTCTCTCTCTCTCTCTCTCTCTGTTTTTAACACAATATTAACTCTCTCTCTCTCTCTCTCTCTCTGGTGTTGGTATTTAATCATTACTGTAGCAGGCACCCAAAATTGTTATGCGAATTAGGTATTGTTAATTCAACCGGGCTAGCCTCAAGCAATCAAGATTTAGAGTGATATGTCCATTTTCTTCTCATATTGAAAATGAAGTTAAAAAAAACAGTGTGTTTTGTTTAACAGAACGCCTGACCAGTTCTTGACTTAATATTGTTTTCTCTTTTTTCCATTACAGCCAAAGCTGGTTGCTGTATCAAATCAAGTAGCATTTATGAATCCCAATGCTCCTCTTTACCCACGTTTAGCACAAGGAAAAACATGGAATGAAGTAAGTTCAGACTTTTTCCCCATACTGGTCCTCAAAGCTTGCAAAGCATCAAAACAATCAATCCTCTTCGATCCCACATTCGTAATTATATTGTCCATTTTCCTTTCCAATGCTTAGCTGTCTATTTTTCAATGTTTTTTCTTTTAAGAAACATACACTTCTCTTTCTGTGTATCATATTAGGACACAAATATTCTAAACATACTGCGGGCTTACAAATTTTCAAGGGAACAATTTTATGTTTGAACATGATTCACAGATGACTGTAACATGGACGAGCGGATATGGCATTGATGAAGCAGAACCTTTTGTTGAATGGAACCTGAAAGGAGAGACTTTCATGCGCTCTCCTGCTGGGACTCTGACTTTCGATCGTAATAGCATGTGTGGTGAGTATCATTAATACATGTATTTTTCTACAACTCTTTTTTGCAAACTTACAAAACTTAAATTGCTTAACGTGTCAAAACATCATTTCAAGCTTAATTTATTTGTACGTACGTAAATAAACTAATATTTTTAGATGTATGCATTTCTGACTGATCCAGATAACCTACTGCTAGGGTGCAAAATTTGCAGCTTATTGAGTTCAGTATTGTTGTGTAGAACTAAATATCTTTGGTCTTTATCTTACATTATTTCTGGCGAGAGCTTTCTGTGCAATGATCAACGTTTTTGTTTTTTGGCCTTGATACTATATGGCAGATTCATCTTATCAATGATATGGTTCATCTCACCAATTGAATGCACAGGTGCACCAGCAAAAACGGTAGGATGGCGTGATCCTGGATACATACACACTGGTTTTCTTAAGGATTTGTGGCCCAACAGACTGTATGTTTATTCCAGTCTATAATGTTATTTCTAGTTAGATTATTTCTCATAGGTTCTAACTAATAGCACCGAGTCTAGTTCCTAGATTCATATTTTTAAGATAACCATATGTCTATTGGGTATTTGTTTAAAAGGAATTTGATTGAATGTTGTCTAGTTGTTGTCGCAGTCACAATAATACTAATAATTATTGTTATTATTATTATTTTGATAAGAAATTATATTCATTAAGAAAGGAATGTACAGACACATGAGACGAAAAAAGCTCCTCCCTAATGACGCAATATGGACCTTGCAAAACCGAATTAGAAACAATCATAAACGGAAACTAGATGGGTTTAACCGGAAAACACCCTAAAAATTGAGTAATTCTTAAGCGGGAGAACAGAGAAATGGCGTGAAAATAGATGGAGCTATCTGAGTTATAGGTAAGAGGGCAAACCTGTTATCCTACCTTAGATTGTGCTGGCGAAATGAGTTGTGCACGAACAACCTTGGCTGGTCCGTGTCAGGGCCTGGCCTCGACGGGTGGAACGGATTCCTGACGTGGGAAACTTCTAGAAACAACCTACAACATTTACCAATTAATTTCTTACGTTCATAAACTTTTCCTAAGCGGCATCCTGAAGTAGTATTCTCCGATTCAAACCAACCAAAATGCAACACATTTCATATATTGAAATGGTTTACATCATTATCATCCTCATCATTCACATCAGATTACACATGCAGAAGCGAATAAAAATATAAATACATATAAGTCACGACACGTGACTTTCCACAATCCCAAAGACCATTAACCATGATCTTTCACCTATGACTCTTTACACACTTTACCTTATCTTGATTTTTCCATCTTAGTGAACGTACTCGATATCTGAAAAATAAAGATATTCCACATAATGAGCTTTACGGCCAGCAAATAAGTCTAACCACTATAATAAGTAGTTCATACTCTGTCCACACTGTTCAGATCCAAAGGTCATCTTCTACCTAATCATTGATTAATTTGAAAAAACTTAAATCAATTATGTTTTTATTTGAAATTCATGTCATTTATATAAAAATACATGCATGTTCGTAATTCAAACCATTTAAAATCCATGTGATTAATCACAGTTTAAAAAATCAACCTTTTAAAATTCCATCAACCATGGTTTAAAATCATTTTCAACAAATAGATAAATCCAATGCATTATAGTAAATATACACGATTTAAAAACATCTTTTTATCAAAGCAACCAATGTCATTTTTAACATTCATTTTGAAATATAAAAATGCAATCCACTTTAATTGACACATATGACCATCGCACACCTACACGTTCTCAGGCTTTCACCGGTAAGGCTGTAAAACCCTTCACGTTGCTTTCTCACAAGGTTTAGGTACTTTCAACCCAAGAAGGACATACAGTTAATCTCATTCTCATTTGTATAGTCATATTTATCACGCATGAAAAGGCAAGTCCAGCTCAATGAGTTCTTATGTTACCACGGTTTTCCTACTCCCTCCTTTCTAAGTGCATGCTTTAAAACAGTGATAAAACAATGATATGCATGTTTAAAACGATGCAACTCAATCCACACCACGCATGCAATTGATAATTGAAATCAATATGCTCATTTTAATGAAAATTGTTGTCTTCGAAATTATTTGTTTCAATATTTCTTAAAAATCAGAAATATACAATTTAATGTTCAATTTGCGTAAAAACAACATCCGATTCGTTCAATCATTAAAAACAATATCAAATCCTCACTTTAATATCCAATCAAATCTATCAAATCTAGATCTAAGACAGTAATTCAAACTATCTCCAGCTATCAAGGTAATAAAATCTAAATTAATTATTCTAATCGTTAGAGGTATTTACCATATGTCGGTATCACCGCTTTTCCTCGAAATCTCCACCAACTATATCGATTCTTCCACCAAAACGC
Source organism: Begonia peltatifolia (assembly GCA_022433055.1). Lineage (NCBI taxonomy): Eukaryota > Viridiplantae > Streptophyta > Magnoliopsida > Cucurbitales > Begoniaceae > Begonia > Begonia peltatifolia. The sequence goes on along the minus strand of CM039518.1, from coordinate 23,812,013 downwards.
CTTTTATCAACTAGCTGAATCATTTATCCGAAAGAACGGATCGACAAATCTCACGTTTTCCTCTCATTTTCTTCTCTTTTTCTCCTTCCTTTTCTCTCTTCTCCCTCTCTGATCTTCTTCCTCTCTCTCTCTCTCTCTTCCTTTCAAAAAGGGTTTGAAGGGTAAATTTAACTAAAAACCATACTTATCAATTTAAAAAGACTATTTTTCCCTTCCCTTCCCTTCTTGATTTATTACTAAAATACCTTGATTAATTAATCTTTAACCACAATTAGTTTTAATGTAACCCAAATTAAATTAATTATAATCTAATTTACTAAATTAAAAAAAATTAAAATATGAAAATCATAAAATTTTTTTTTTAACTATCAAATTCTCCAAAATCTTTGCTCATTTCTCTCAATAAATAATCTATATATTATATTTACATTTCATTCATATATAAATGTCTACAAATACATTTTAGACTTAAGTATTAAAATTCAAACCATTACAGTCCGAGAGGTCACTTCTAGTACCATCGGAATGTCGACTTCTTTAAGAAGGAATTGCACCAGCTTAAAGCCAGGTTACCACCTTCTTGCTATGGATTCCAACCTCAAAAGGAAGGTGAAGATAGGCGTCGATGAGAGTCAACAAGTAACCAGAAACTTGAAGACAGTGGGTAACCTTCAGATGTTACGCACCAAAGATAAAGGACGACATAACTCTTCGATTTTGAAGATAAATTCCACTATTTTATAAATTTGACAAAATCCCTTTACAAAGTCGAGGAGTGAGCTTAAATACAGCCACAAACAGTTGGGTCTCGGTTTCAGAAGAATAGAAGAAGAAAACTAGCCGCTAGAAAAAAATAAGGCCGTTGGAGTTCGGTACAGCCACATGCGCGCGCGGCTGCTTGCTCGCGCGCGCTGTTTTGGTCTCAACGCAGGCATGATCAACCCATGTGCGCCATTCACCGTGCACCCTGCTACTCTCGTGCACGCCATCCTCGGTCAGCCTGATGCCGCTGCTTGGTCGCGCCCAGCCACTGATCTCGCACGTGCCCTCCTTGGTCCGGCCTTGATCCTTGCGTGCTCGCTATTGCGCGATAGTGTCTCAACTGCATGCGCCAATCCACCTAGCCGTGCTCGCCATCCCTTCTAGCCGTGCATGCCCATCTTTGAAAGCTTCTTTGCATCCGCGCACCCTGTTGTGGCTCCTGTGCGCCACCAGCAATCCATGATCCGACCATGTCTCTTTTTGTGCACGCCATTTCTTGCTCAATCAAATCATCCTGAATATTAACTAAGCAAACATACCATAATACTACAAGACTGATGTTTACTACAAATATAAAATGACAAAGTAAAAAGGCTAATATTTGCTATAAGTTTAAAGGACATTAAATGCTCGGTTATATGAATTTGTCTTCGGTAAGACAAATTTACTCTTGAGTATCCACTCTGAGCATTCTAAAAAGTCCTTCACCTGCAAGATTAAAAAACTTATTAGTTAAAAAATTAATTGGTGAATGTACCTTGGTTGGTGACTGATATCATCCTCTTCGGGTGAGCGAGGATTTGTCCTCAAATCAAGAAGGTTGCCCCCTTGTACTCCTTTGCATTGGATGAGTGCTATCTTTTGCCATTCGAGAGGAGTACCTGCAAAATGAACAAATTCATTCAAAGAGAAATTCAGCCCTGAATTAGGTTGAAGTTGATTAAGGTCATTCCCTGGCATATCCCCTAACAATGATTCTAAGACATTAGTGTAAAATAATATCCCTACAATTGGAGCGAATTAGATTAAAAGGATAATTCCTAAGATACTTAGAATTATAAACTCACTTAGCAATGAAAAAATTAGCGTTATTTCATAAATCATTCTTCGGTGATATTTCTTCAAATAAAATCTTATTGCGATGAATTCAAATAATCTAACATATAGTTATAATACCAAGTTTTCATAGTAAAATTCTCTTCTTATATTTTCGGTCCACAAAAGAAACATCATTGATGATGCACATCTTCCATCCATCTGTTCTTGTAAAAGTATATTGATTTTTATTATTATTATTAGTCAATTTAGATTTTGCAAGAGATAAATTGTAGTTAGGAAAGGTGGATGGACTTTTGTTGTTTACTGTTTACCTAAATGCAAAATGAAATGTACATAAAAGTTGTGAAAAACATTATTGAGTTTTGTCTTTGTTTGAGTTTCTTTCAACCGTTATATGGACTTAATATAGTTTTTCCTTGTTGATACGTTATTAAGGTAAATCAACTATCTTTCAATTCCTTTGCAGTTATACATACAAACTAGGACACAGATTGTACAATGGTACATATATTTGGAGTTCAACATATCAATTTAAGGCCTCCCCATATCCTGGTCAAAAATCCTTGCAACGAGTCATCATTTTCGGTGACATGGGAAAGGTTAGAATATTTTTGTAAATTTTACTTTCACGCAAGACATTAAACCAACTACATAACTTCCTTTCACACAGGACTATTATGCTTTAATCACTCCTCATTTTTTACCATAGTTTCGTTCTAGAAGTATTGTTTTGATCTGTTATTCTTAGCATTTATGGCTAACCATTAGATGATGGTGATGACGTCTTTGTTTCATTGTCTCTACTTTTTATGACTCCCAAGTTTCATTTCATTATAATTTCTCTTTTTTCCTTTCTCTTCGTGGGCTTTTGTATTTGCAGGATGAAGCTGACGGTTCCAATGAATATAACGATTTTCAGCAAGGTTCTCTTAATACTACCAGACAGCTCACTAGGGATTTGAAAAACTACGACATTGTTTTCCATATTGGAGATTTAAGTTATGCGAGTGGATACCTTTCTCAATGGGACCAATTTCTTGCACAAATTGAACCAATTGCTTCAACAGTACCGTACATGGTTGCTAGGTTCTCCCCTTCCCACCACCTTTTAGTTAATTCTACCTGCTGTTGAAATCTTCTCATGTCCTGTTTATCAATGATTGTTTTCATTGCAGTGGTAATCATGAACGTGACTGGCCCAATTCAGGATCCTTCTATAACACCATGGATTCGGGTGGAGAATGTGGAGTAGTTGCTGAAAGTATGTTCTATGTTCCGGCTGAAAACCGAGCAAAGTTCTGGTAATTGTTATAAGCTTAGTCTGGAAATGCTCTATATTTTTTTCTTTGATAAAAAAATAGAAATTTATGTAAAAGGAGTAGAAAAATCGAGGATTTGTTTAAACACGACAAATTCTAAATTGTTTGTTATCATAAGCTCACTTACAAAGAAAACTCTTTCCCATAAAGCATTTCAATCATGAGACATTTTTGCAAAGTTCTATTTCTTCAAATTTAAATTGATTTTTTCTCCAAATTTAATATGTCCTTATCTCAGGTACTCCACTAACTATGGGATGTTCCGTTTCTGCGTTGCTGACACAGAACATGACTGGAGGGAGGGAACAGAGCAGTACAAGTTCATCGAACACTGCCTAGCTTCAGTCGATAGAAGAAAGCAACCATGGCTCATTTTTATGGCTCATCGGGTACTAGGCTACTCTTCTGGTATTTTTTATGCTCAAGAGGGATCATTTGCTGAACCAATGGGGAGAGAGAGTCTTCAAAATCTTTGGCAGAAATATCGGGTCGATCTGGCCTTTTATGGTCACGTGCACAATTACGAGAGGACATGTCCCATATACCAGGTTTCTCAATACTAACATGTCGATCAAGTTTCTTTTTACTTCTTAACTACTTGAGGCAGGTTTGGTTTATACTTTTAGATTAGAATATTGGAAAGAAGATTAAGATACGTGGCGAGAGATAGTTTAAGAAAATATCATAATAGAAGGAACTAAGAAATGAAGATTGTACATATATGATGCTAATATGGCTAAATAAAATCTTGATTATAGTTATATGTGTTTCTAAAGTTCAATCAAACCTACATGTAATGCACAAATAATCTTTTTCATAGTCTGCTTTTTTGGTAATAAAAAATTTGAATAAGAAAAGAATGATTTAAGAATCGAAATCTAATATTGAAATTAAACTGGTAATTTTTTGAATTATTTGATTGCAATGCATTGTTGTTATCTTCAACAATCAAAAATTAATTACAAATATTTAAAATAATATTAATTTTTTTTATTGTTAAGCGGACATGTTGTTTGAAATTTTTTAGACTTTATTTCTTTTTATTTTTAGAAATATTTTTCTCTTTACATATCTTGAATTTCACTCTTTTGATATATTTTGTTTCTCGTAGAAGAAAAATAGTATGTCATTTTTGAAAACGCATCATTTTTTTTTTCTTTTATGCAGAATATTTGCACGAACGAGGAGAAACACCATTACAAAGGCGCCTTGAATGGAACAATACATGTAGTAGCAGGTGGTGGGGGAGCCGGACTCACGGAATTTTCCACCCTCAGAACAAAATGGAGTATTTCGAAGGACTATGACTTTGGATATGTGAAGCTCACAGCCTTCGATCATTCAAATCTTTTATTCGAGTACCAGAAGAGTAGTGATGGAAATGTTTACGATTCATTCAAAATTTCTCGGGATTACCGGGACATCTTGGCCTGCACGGTCGACAGTTGTTCAAGCACGACACTTGCATATTGATGTATCTAGATCCTCCAATCGGTCGCATTAGCTAATAATGCAGTTGGTTTAAGCTGAATTCAGACTTCCATTCTCCTGTCCATTTTATTTGTAATATTTAACTTTCTTGTTGCGAAATATTTTAATTTATTTAATTATAACGTGTGACATTATTTTTTTTTCTTATTCAGTTTTTTAAATATATTTGTTTACTTGTTAAATAAAAAAATAATGATTGATATAATTATGTTTAAATAATAAAATAATTATAAAGATATTTTTTTAATTATTACAATAATATTTTTGAAGGAAAGACGAATGAATCCTAAAATTATAAAAAGAGCTACGCAGAAGCATCGAGGATGTAACGGGCAAGTAGCTGACGTGGCATATTTAGTAGGAGCACGGTGAGAAAGAAACAGAGAACAATCCAATTAGAAGACGCCACGTCTTAATAAGGTGGCCTCGCAAAGAAAAACAGGGGATTAATTATAACTAGAGTGATAATCTTAATTAGTGGGGGAGCCAAGCAGCCGGTCAAGAAAAGGAAAGCAAAGGCGCTTGCTTTGCGCAGACTTTCGAAACTGGAATTCGAACAAGAGGAAGACCGAAGCAGTAGAAAGAGAGATAGACCAGATCAATGCAATTGGATAGAAGAGGGTGACCTGAAAAAGATCAACTTTGTGTTCTAAGGAGGAACTCGGGAAGGGGTCTACTCTCTCTTCTTCGATTTGAAGTCTTTTTCCTTTCGCATATAGTAGGAACGGTGTTGTTCCGTGTTTCTCGATCTGGTTAGGTTTTAGGGGTTTAGACGAAAATGAAATGTCATCTTCTCTCGGGAGCTCTTATTTTCTTAAGTTCCCTCTTTCTGGGTTGTGATTTTGGTTTTGTTTCAGCTGAAGTGGTTTCTGAGAAATCTGTTTTACTGGAGTTTAAGCGGTCTGTTTCCGATCCATCTGGAATTCTCTCAAGCTGGGATGGTAAAGACTCTGATTACTGTTCTTGGTACGGTATTTCCTGCGACTCCAATTTCAAGGTTTCCTCGCTGAATATTAGCGGGGTTACTGGTTTCGGAGGTAATTCTCAAACTTCTTCTAGTCCTTATTTTTCTCGGATTCAGTATCATAGATTTGGAAATGGAAGAATTTGTTCGCGTGGTGGAGCAAAATTAGTTGGTGGATTGCCATCGATAATTGGAAAACTTACTGAACTCAGGGTTGTATCACTTCCTTGTAATGATATCAGAGGTGAAATCCCTTCGGAAATTTTTGGTTTAGAAAAACTAATAGTGCTTGATCTTGAGGGAAATTCGCTCACAGGAAGATTGCCGGATCGATTCGATGGTTTAAGAACGTTGCGGGTTTGGAATCTTGCACTAAATTGGATTTATGGGGAAATTCCTTTTTCAATTTCGAAATGTGTGGATCTGGAAGTTCTAAATTTAGCTGCTAATAGACTCAACGGGTCAGTGCCTTCATTTTTGGGCAATTTTCCAAAGTTAAAGAGGCTTTATTTGTCACAAAATAGGTTAAGCGGATACTTTCCAGCTGGGTTTTCGAAGAGTTGTTCGAGTCTCGAGTACCTTGATTTGTCGGGAAATTTTCTAGCTGGTAGTATACCAAGTTGGCTGGGCAAGTGTAAGCACTTAAAGGAACTTTTGTTGTTTTCCAATAAGTTGAAAGGTGCCATTCCTAATGAGCTAGGACAGCTTCAGATGCTTGAAGTTCTAGACGTTTCTCGAAACAGTCTCAGCGGCTTAATCCCAGTGGATCTCAGGCAATGCTTAAAATTATCTGTTCTTGTCATCTCCAATCTTTTTAATCCATACACTTATCATAATTCCGTCGAGCACAATTATTTTGAAGGCTCTATTCCTGAAGCAGTTGCTAGTCTTCCAAAGTTAAGGATAGTTTGGGCTCCGAGGGCAAATCTAGAAGGGGAGCTTCCGAGCGAATGGGGTGATTGTGAGAATATGGAAATGCTTAACTTAGCTCAGAATCGTTTAAGAGGGGAAATATTTGATGTATTTCGGCAGTGTAAGAAGTTAGATTATCTTGATTTAAGTTCGAATAAGATTTCTGGCAAGCTGGATGAAGAACTTCATCAGGAAAGGCTCGTAAATGTTAGCTTTGATAAATTCACCAGTCGTATTCCAATGGAGTTGCATACAACTTACAGATCTCTTCGATTCTTGAATGTCTCTAATAATCAAATTTCCGGGTCCATTCCTCCGAGTCTATTCAGTTGGAAATCACTTGTTGTTCTTGACTGGAGTCGAAACATGATTGAAGGTCACATTCCTCCCGAGGTTGGTCTTCTGAAGCATCTAAAATATCTCTCCCTAGCAGGAAATAATCTGACGGGCGAGATTCCCTCAAGTTTCACATGGCTGAGCTCCCTCCAAGTGTTAGACCTCTCTTCAAATGAAATTTATGGGGAGATCCCCCAAGGTCTGGTGCACTTGACAAAATTAACAGCTCTATTGCTCAACAACAACAAACTTTCGGGGAAGATTCCTTCGGGTTTGTTTCGGCCAACACTATCTTCATTTGACGTATCATTCACTAACCTTTCTGGTTCTTCTCTGTCAAAAAACGACTCGATTGACCTCACTTGTGTTCCTGGCAAGCATTGCTTCTTTTATCCCCATTTTGTTTCCCTGGCTGCATCATCTGAAGATGTGCTGAATGTCAGCGGAAACTCAGGAACTAATCAATCGGCTGTGTCGGAGAGTGTCAGTGCCACTCCAAATAATGGCCTGAATTCTATTGAAATTGCAGCTATAGTATCTGCATCAGTAGTTGCTTCAGTTTTCTTAGCTCTGCTTATCCTCTTCTTTTATACAAGAAAACGGGTCCCACATTCAAGGGTTCGGATATCTGAATCAAGAGAAATAACAGTTTTCATCGACATTGGAGCTCCATTGACATTCGAGGCAATCGTCAAAGCAACCGGAAATTTCAGTAATGCCAACTGTATTGGAAATGGAGGATTTGGAGCAACCTATAGGGCTGAAATTCATCCAGGAACCTTGATTGCAGTCAAAAAACTATCTGTTGGACGATGCCACGGCATTCAACAATTTGATGCAGAGATTAAGATTCTCGAAAAGTTGCGACACCCTAATCTTGTTACCTTGATAGGCTACCATGCCGGTGATTCTGAGATGTTACTCATCTATAATTACTTGCCGGGTGGTAATCTGGAGAAGTTCATAAAAGATCGATCAGCTAAAGCCATCAATTGGAAGATTCTTCACAAGATCGCTTTCGACATAGCCAAAGCACTCGCTTATCTACACGACCAGTGCGCTCCGAGGGTCCTTCACCGTGATGTCAAACCGAGTAACATATTGCTCGATAACGACTTAAATGCATATTTATCTGATTTCGGTTTATCGAGACTCTTGGGAACTTCCGAATCGCATGCAACGACTGGTGTGGCTGGAACATTTGGTTATGTGGCCCCGGAGTATGCTTTGACCTGTCGGCTATCCGAGAAAGCTGATGTTTACAGCTATGGTGTGGTTTTGCTTGAATTAATATCGGATAAAAGAGCATTGGATCCTTCCTTTTCGTCGCATGTAAATGGTTTCAATATTGTTTCGTGGGCCCGCATGCAGTTAGGACTAGGACGGGCAAAAGAAGTGTTCACTGTTGGGCTGTGGGATTCAACTCCGCACAACGATTTGGTCTTGATGCTTCACTTAGCCATCACATGTACGGATGAAACGCTCTCGACTAGGCCCACTATGAAGCAAGTTCTCCAAAGATTGAAGCAAATTCAACCTCTTGCTCCGTAGATAACAGATCGATAGCCTTAGCCGAAGTTGAAATTGTAGAGGAAGATTATGTAGACGTAGCTTGTTTACATTTTAAGCAACAAGGAACAACAGAAGGAAGGTAATGATCTTATGTGGTACAAGTTTTTTTGGGCGTTTTATGTACATATTTACATCATTTGATCATTTTTGCAATTGAACCACAGAAAAAAGTTGTGTTTTAGAGGAATTCGATCGCAACATAATCGTTATCCATTGGGCGAAGAATTTAGTTTAAATATCTATATACATACTGTCTATTATTAGCTATGGCTTGTCCATAACAATGCAGATGAACAACTGGTACGTAGATATGCAAAAGAGAGAAATTCCTTAGTGTTTAAAAAAAGACCAAGATTGTTGCCTATTGTTTATCAAGCCAGATTCCAATTTAGACGCCATAAAAACTCAAAACCTCCAATTGTTTACACTAGAGCTTGATGGATAACAATTTTCTGGGGAAAACTACTTGCGGTACTTCTCTTGCTGACCAACCTCTTGGCGGTTTAGATGCACTCTACCTTCACCATTTTGGTGGAACCTCTGGCCAGCTTCACCTACCCTTCCTCCTTCCCAATTGCGATGAAACCTCAAAGTATTAGGTTCTCCATTTTGTTCAAAATTGCCTCGTGGTCGACCTGAAAACTCTCTGTCTAGACGCTGCCCAGAATCGTGCTTTGAAATGCCACGAGGTCTATAGTTTTCGTTTCTATAGCTACCATGTCCCAATGAGAATCTCCCCCTATCATTGTTTGCTGCTAAGCATAAACCAAAAATAATCAGCACAAATCAAACTCACCGATGTAATATTGATTCATGATTCAATTACACGTCAATAATAGATCCACCCAAAAAACCACTTTTTATGCATAAGCTAGATTAATTTCTCTTTGTAGACAAGGCCAAGTCTAAGAGTGAATGTGCCACCCAAATAACTAGTTGAAGGCAAAAAAGTCAATCATGGAAAATTAATCACTTTTATTTAACACAAGATAATTACCTCGTAAGGCCAAAAAAATTTGTGAATTTATTTTCAAACAAATGTCAACTGACCTCGTCTCTCTTCAATGAAAAGCTTTCGGTTAGCAAACAAGATAGGAGCAGCCTGCATCAGTTTATGCAGAATGTTAGAAGAAAAAAATATAAACTCAAAGAAAATAGCAAAAAGTATAAAACAATTGCACGAAAGTTTTCATAGTAGAAATAGTGACTACATTATCATCAGCTAGCAGCATAAAAAAACAGAAGCATCTAATCTTTTACATCAGAAAATAAAAATGAGAAAAAGGGAAGCTCTATTCTTCTTGGTAAAACAAACTACTCGATGTTTACTGAAATACAGGTGTAGTTAAATAAGTACCTTGAGTGCATTTTGCATTGATGTTGCTGATTCAAACTCCACAAAACCAAAACAAGATCCCTGGTGCAGGAGAGAAGAATCAGACAGATCGAGTGACTATTAGAACTTAAAGATATAATGGAAAGGGAACGTAATATTACCTTATTACTCCTAATTTGAATGCTATTAGATCTAATGGGACCAAATTCCAAAAACGTCTTTTCAAGCTCTTCGACAGTAGCATTCATGGGCAAATTTGGAACAAAGATTGCATAAGCCTTGACTGAAACAAGTTATTGAATTCTTATAAATAACCAAAGATCGACACTGAGAGAGAGAGAGAGAGAGAGAGAGAGAGAGAGAGAGAGAGAGAGAGA
>CM039518.1:23689426-23801875 GCA_022433055.1 Begonia peltatifolia | reverse complement strand
AGAGAGAGAGAGAGAGAGAGAGAGAGAGAGAGAGAGAGAGAGAGAGAAGAGTAATGGCTAAGCTGGTGACAAAAGCAATAGTAACCTGCTGAGGCATTGCTCTTCTCGAGAACAGTCTCAATTTTCTGAGTTAAAACTTCAGGCGGTTGAGGAATCTGTGGCTTTCCTGCAGGCTTAACAGGTGAAACCCTCGAATGGAATGGGGTAGATTTATCCTTCAGTGCATTTACCTGATCCAATTCAAATCAGACAGTGCGTTAGAAGATGGTAAAAAGTACTCATAAACTGACCAATTAACTAACTTACAACAGATGTAGAAGTGCTCGTAACTAACTTACCTCGGACAATTATCATAAGTCCAATTAAAATCAGACAGCACGTTTTAAGATGCTAAAAAGTACTCATAAAATGACCAATAACTAACTTACCACAGATGCAAAAGATTTTTTTGGTGTGTCCTCCAAAACATTAGTTGCACTTGCAACTGTCTCAGTGACGGCAGGAACCTCATTATTCTTACTCACGACCAGAGGATCACTAACAATAACCTTTTCATTAGTTGATTCTTTGCCATTATCCAATACATGACAGATGGTCTGGTCACCGTTAGCACCTTCCACCAATGGAGGGTTTTCATTTTGTTCAGAAAGATTAGATTTAAGATCAACGTTGGTTTCAACTAGTAGAGGAAAAAAGGGAAATTTGTTACCAATTTCAGAAGGCCAATTTAATACAGATTGTGAAAAGAGTGGTGCAACTGCTTCTGCAATACTTACCAGGATCTGGGGACGTTGGAGACTCTGGAGCACTTTCAACAACTTTATCAGAATCAAGATCCCCATTAGCGCATTCATTTGCATACCTAAAGATATCATTTAAAACGAAGAAACCCGATTGTTGTGGAGCTAGAAAAAACATTTGAGAGAACTTCCTTTTCTGGTTATCTTTCTCTGTTAAACAGCCAGTCACCATGACAAACACACCACCATTTAATGAACGCTGAGTATCAGCTGTCAATATTTCAATCTTACAGTTCTTGTAGTCCAGAGAGACGATCTTTTTATCAATATTCTGTACCAAAAGAAGAATTTTCTTAATAATCATCGTAGTTTATGTGCTTGACAAAGAACTTTAAAAGAGAAGAAAGAATACTAAAGCACATCCTTGCACGATCAACCCACAACTGTAGAAAGCTGAGTTCCACTCCGATCACAAAAGAATACAATAGGATATGTTAAGTGTTATTTAGAATTAAACATGATTAAAATAAACTTTTGGAATTGTTGTATTTATCAAGATGTGCTAGTAGAAGATTTCAAGTTTGAAGCGCTACATCATGCAAAAAAAGAAAATTCTCTCACTAAAAAATTAAAATATTGATGTGCAAGTCCAAATAAAAGAAAATGACAACAAATGAAGGGACATATTAAGAAGTACACATAATTCATACCATTTTATGATAGTTAGAAGATCTCACGTTTGAATCATAGAATCAACAAAAAAAATTACTTCACTCAAGTATTAAAATATTCACATGAAGTCTCAACCGAAGTAATTATCCAACTCGTAAGTGAGCATATAAAGAAGTACAAATGATTAATTTATCATTCTCCCGAAGTTGCGGGGCTATTTTGCCGTGTTTCTTATTATATGAAAGTAGAAGATCTTAAGTTCAAATCTATGCATTAAAAAAATAAAATATTTACATGTAAGTTTCAACAGAATTTCCCTACACATGTGAACCCTACAACTTAGGTTTTTGTGATTGTTGGTAATAATCAAGATTCCCTGCTCTAAATTAAATCAGTTGAGTGATCATTAAAATAAATGTAATCTGATTTTCAGTCATCTATTCAAAGTAAAAATAGTGTATTCAGGGCGTACACTACCTGACTACCAGGGGAGAGTAAATATTGGTTTTCCTCTATTTTTAAAAAATTACATTTCGCTTCCTCTAATTTATTCACAGACAAACAAATTAGCTAACAATAAGGCTAATGTGAAAAAACAATGATCGCCACATACTTGCATTGTTGTCACCGTTGTCATCTCTCCATCCGGACCAGGTCGGCTGATAACACTGGAATCCTGATAAAATTTGTAAACCAGCTCAGGGGATTGATGAAGAGTACAATAATACTGCTGCACAAAGGCATTGCCCACCATCTCTGGTGGGGGTGATGAATCCCCCTTTTCCGATGCCATTCCTGCATCAATCCAAGGTCATCAATTAACGAGAAAAGCTCTTTTAATAAGACAAGACACTACTCACGCACCAAATTAACCATAAAGTTATCGTTTTTAAACTTAGATATTAAATAAAACAAAAGAAATCCAAGATCCGGACGAAATCATGCACATAATCACTCAATGCCTCCGATAACATTAAAATCAACCAAACAACGTAAGGAAGCAAAATATAACCTCGAATGCCAATCAAAACCGAATCGAAAAGCAAAATAACGAAGTATTTAGGCAAAACTAAACGAAGTAGACTGCAATGATGGATAAAAACACAAAAAAATATAATCACGTACCTTCCAAGAAGGATTCAGGCTCTCACTCAGAGAGTGAGAGACGTAGAGAGAGGGAGAGACGGTGACCCTAAAAGTTACAGTGTGCAAAATCATGCCTTTTATACAGAGGTTGGAGGGAATTCTCGCCTATTAGCGTGCCTGTTCAAATATTCTGATCTGGAAATTGTGGGGCCTCTTCTGAATATCAACGGTGTGGATCGTACGCCAGTTCTGATTTTTTATATGAAAAATCCAATCATCGGACGGCTGGGATTGGCATATTTAGATTTCGATAGTCAATCACGCGCTTTGGGAGGAAAGTGGGAATGAATTTTACTCAATGACGTAAGCACTGGTACACGTGGCCGATTTTTATTATTTTTAAATGTGATTACCAGGTGGCACTAGTTGGGGCTGACTAGGGCTAGGAGGTGCTGGATAATTAGTATTAACAATTGAAAAAAAATAGGCCTTGGCGAACCAATCTCTTTATGACACGTATCCTAGTGATTAAAAGTTTCCTAGTAATTTGATTATTACGTAATTAATTTAATAAATTAAATCGATAACACGTGAGTATTATAGAATGTATGATTGGAGAGTAATATTGAAGTGTAAATCTACTTTTACTCATAAATTTTTTTGATTTGTCATATTTTCGTCAGTATAAAACTGTGAGCTAATTTGCTGCCTATAGGTGAGCCCGTTACAATAACAAAGTCATCCACTAGAGAAGTCAAACTGTCTAGTTATTTGGCTCGCAAACTCATCTTGAATTGGGCGAGACAAGCTTGTTCACTAAATAGATCAAGAGCTTACTCACTGTTAAAGAAGAGAAACGACAAAAGGGGGAAAAAGAGTGGCTACTTATAGAGACGATAGGTTAGAAGATGGAGAGAAATAGGCTTAAAAGAAGAGGAGAGATAAAGTTTGGAGATTAAGAGTTTAAATGAAGGGGTGAGATATGAAATTGTGTAATATGAAGAGTATGACCTTAAGAGGTGTGACATGACAATGAAAAGAGTTGACCAATGTGGGAGTTTTAGTAAATGTGGGTAATGGATGAGTGAGAGAGCAGACGCAAATGGCACGGAATGGGCACAGTGCGATGCACACTGATTGAAAGTGTGCGGCACCCAGTGAGTGGTTACAAAGCGGGGTGAAAAATGGAATGACATGATTTACAATTGGATTATTGATGTGATGACTTGCAACAAGAACTTTAAATGTTCTTTTTCGAAGAATGCACCAACTCAAACTCAATTGAACGATTTTTCCAAGTTCATAATCGAATAGATACGTCGAAGTGAAGATGAATCTGATTAACAAATATTGAATATTACTCACCAGCACTTTAAACCAACCAACACACATTTGATAGGTATCACGAAGATAAATGAGGGCTCTACACTTGTTTGCTATGTAGCTTTGTGATTCTTTTCGAAATCCATCGAAAAAGAAGTAAAAGCTCTCTACAATAAGTTTTTCAAAAACTTGATTATCAAAAATTGTTTAAAAACAACCATCAAGAAAGTTATTTATAGGCACAAACTTGGATTTCCAACCTTAATGAGTTAAAGTCTATATGACACTTGGACAATTATTAAGTAACAGCTAAGTCTTATGGTTAAACCCCATTAAATATTTAGACAAAACTAAATACAAACAACAACTTAAGACTTAATACACGCAATTAAAATAGCATAAAGACTTTATTGACTATCTTCTTTCACGTCACTTACTCTCCAAATCCCACTGTCTAAGTCATTACCAACGTGACTCCCACTCGACCCCCTCAAACAACTTCAAATTTACTATTAATCAATTTTTATTTTATAATCTTGTGACGTACAACGTCAATGTTTCGAACATCGACCAAATAATTTCGTCAAATTAAATGATTTGATTAGAATTTCACATCTAATGCTGTTATGACTATTTTAATATAGGTGGAAAAGAATGTCCATTCTTCCCATGTGAAACTTAATAAATAATGTACGACCAATCGTCTTCTTCAAAATAAAATGTTCTCAAAATTTCTTTGTATGTTCAGCGTTATAAAGTATTATGAACAAATCTTATCAAAATCTAAATTTCCAACTATAATTTGACTTTGAGTTGTCGATTATTTATGAAGCGTGCCTTGGACAATTATTGACTATTTTGCAATGTCCTGAGATTCTTCCAACAAATAACGTACCACCAATAAAATTAAGACGATCTTCTCTAAAAATAGACTTAAAATAATTAAGTACTTGAAATTTCTTCGTAATTTCAATGTTATAAAGCATTCCTACCTCGTCCAAAAATCAATTAATCTCATCAAAAATCTGAATTTCTAACTATAATTTGACTTGATTCGATATTTCTTCCAATATATTTGAATGGTCAATTATTTATAAAGCGTGCCTAAGACAATTGTTGACTTTACTAACATTAAACCTTCAAAAAATTAATAGTCATCTTCTAGAAATGCTAAATATTATTGATTTAGCTCTTGTATTACGACTAATCTCATGGATTTAGACATAATAACTTGGGACGACATTTTTGACTCGTGCCTAATATGAATGAATTAGTGAAGGCTTAAAAAGTCGTTGACTGAGACGGTGCAAAGTCAGATAGATGGAAAACAATTGCCGTTGCCAGACTTCCGCTTTTCATTTAACCTTCTCTCTGCCTCCCTCTATGCAATCTAAGTCTGTGAATTCCGGCGGATTCTCCGAAGATTAGAGCTATGGGAAACGGATTGACATGCTTCGCAACTGGACGGACAATTCCGACGAAGAAATCCTCCAAGCGATCAACCTCGCGTTTCGACTTCTCCTCGGCTTTATCGGACTTCTCCACCAGGGAAACTGTTTCAGCCTCTTCCTCCGCCACGAAAACAAATAAAAACGGCAATGATTCTTTGAAAATAAACGAGGAAGCTCTCGTTGCAGCTATACTTCTGGCGGAGCAGCACCGGAAAAGTTCTCTCCAATTCAATCGCTCTGCCTCCGTCGCTCATCCACCGCAAACGGCGAAGAAGCAGAGGCTTCCGAGGAGTTCTAGTGCAAGGCAACAACCAAACTCCGACCCTGTAATTCCCACTCATCGCTTTCCTCGTCAGGTTCCGTTTCATCTTCTTCCTCCATATTTTCTTTATATTAATTATTCTTTCACATGATTGACTTCGCTTGATATGATCTCCAGGTCTAGCCAACATGGTATATTTTATATTTCTCAAAAAAGATGCTATATTTGTTCCTGTAGGATAGGAAGATGGATGGTTTAGAAACAAGACATTTTGTTCTCGTCCATGGCGGAGGTTATGGAGCTTGGTGTTGGTATAAAACGATGACGCTTTTGGAAGAAAGTGGATATAAAGTCGATGCAATTGACCTAGCAGGCTCTGGAGTTCATCCTTCTGACTCCAGTTCCATCACCTCTCTTGCAGACTATGCAGACCCTCTCACTCGTCTTCTCCGGCAATTAAAGGACGAAGAAATGGTTAGTTCTTTGCTTCGATCTTTGATTATTCGAGATAGACAGTTTATCTTATTACAATCGGGTTTTGAATTTATTTTGTATTAAGATCGAAGATAATGACATTGAAATGTGACAACCTCAATTTTATGTTTTTAGGTGATTTTGGTGGGTCATGATGTTGGGGGAGCTTGTATTTCACATGCAATGGAGATGTTTCCAAGTAGAGTCTCAAAAGCCATATTCATTGCAGCTACAATGTTGGCGAATGGGCAGTCTGCTCTCCACTTATTATCCAAACAGGTTCATCTCTCGTTCTTGATTTTATAGATTCAACTGTTACAAATGTTATTATAGCCTATTCAGAAATGTGTCCGAGTAGACGTCAAGAATATTATACTATACATGTCCAATCCTTTACGTTGGTTTATTGGAAATTTTCTTAAAAGGACAATTTTTCCGAAAAAGCAGTGCATTTGTTTTTGCAGGCAGAAATGAATGACCTGCTGCAAAATGCTCAGGTATTTGAGCATGCAAATGGGAATGATCAACCGCCGACGGCCATAAACCTCGACAAAGCACTCCTAAAAGACTTGCTATTCGGTCGAAGTCCGGCAAAAGTACGTAAGGCATAACATCTCGAGTTCAAATAATCGATGAAAATGAGTTAAAATAACTTAGCTTTGAATTCAGGACGTTGCTTTAGCAACATTGTCGATGAGGCCAATCCCTTTTCCGCCATTGATGGAGAAGCTGCGAGTTTCAGAAGAAAGGTATGGGAGAGTGAAGAGATTCTACGTAGGAACTGAAGACGACTGTGTAATTTCTGCTTCCACGCAAGAAGCCATGCTCAACTCAAACCCTCCCCACAGGGTTTTCTGGCTCAAAAACTCTGACCATTCTCCCTTCTTCTCTAGGCCTCAAGCCCTCCATAAAATATTACTTGAAATATCACTCGTTTAATTTGTCATCAGAGTGAGTTGCAGTTGTAAATCCAATCGAATACGAGAAACATCTACATTGTTGTATCTGTTATATTTGCTTACATTCTAGAAATTTTAGTAATAATTTGGACATTAACATTTTTAATTTATTTATTAAATTATTAATTTTGTTCGTCACTCTGAGTTTGAAATCAAAAAATAGAAGATCGACAAAGTTTATAACTGGTTAGAAATTGCCAAATAGGTTAGCAATTTTGTTAAAACAACTACATAGAAAATGTGAATAAAGATATTAAATTTAATTGATAAATTAATTGCAATATCTAAATTGATTTAATAAAAAATAAATGTTAATATATAATTTAAGATATATTAAGAAATGACATCATATATTATAGTTTAATTTGCACCGTACATGTTTAATTCTCGTAAATGTTATTACCTCACGGCCCTAAATGCTTTTAGAAATTTTTTGAAATATGCATTTTTATTGACAATAGAAAAAAAAGGAAATTGTTAAAAATGAAATGAGAAAACATAGAATTATATATTTTGAGATTTAATTAATTATGGTAAATATATGAATATATGCATTTTTATAGAATTAATTATATATAGTAATTATATTAATTAATTAATTATACGTCTGGAGATAACTATTTTGAAAAATCTGAACCACCCTAATATATAATGTAAAGATACATTACTGTTTCTACGAGCACTAAGGTACTGGTTTCTTCCTTCAGTCTCGCTGCTATTCCGAGCTTCGCCCAGATCTGATCGCATCCACCACCAGGTATTCTTCGAATCTCTTGTTCTAGCCCTAGATCCCCTTCTATCGGCTGAGATCTTGGGTTAGTATTGCACTTTTATGCTTCGACTTCCATCTTTCAGATCCTGCAACTGATCGGGCTGGTTTTCTTTTTTAATAACGTTGAATTGCCTTTTGGACGAATTAATCAACCATTTTTTGGTGGATTTTCAGTCAGAATTTAATTAGCTTTTAAGATGGCGACGTGCATTTCCTTCGTAGATCTATTTTCTTTTCTGTCTTAAATTTCTTTAGGGCGCGGACATTTCTCTTGCGTTTGTTTGAGCTGGATTTGTAGTCTAGGATTTTTTCATGCGGTAGACTACAGTTTCAATTAATTGCATGATGATGTGGTGAGGGTTTACTCGGATAATACTATATGTAGAACTTTTCTTAACTTATAGTACCATTGCAGTAAATTATGCGTATGTCGAATATTTTGTAAGTGGATATAGAACCTGGGTTTCGCACTTGTGTTTGAAAGAATAGAAACGGATGAAAGAATATATGTTGTGCATACAATTACAATGCGATATATCCTCTTAATGAAATCTTCTTTTGTCTACCGAATTTGTCATTCAGAGAGATTCTGTGTTACTGGATGACGAGGAGGTTGAACAATATAGTTATTTGTCTTGGTGTGGACGCGTGTAAAAAATTTCAAGTAGAAGATTAGGCTTATATATTATATATTTTTGCTACTGTTTTATCTTTTTTTTTTTTAAGAATAGAGAATAACACCCTTATTTATGATGTATCTCATCTTTCTGTGATGTGGTATCAAATTTTACTTGATAAAACTAATTATGAAAGCCTTGATAGGATTGAGAAAACAACTGGGATCTTGAGCCATCATTTTTAGAGAAGTTCAATCCTGAAATAATAGCAAAGTAAGCATGAATACGTTGAAACGAGGACAGTGAAGTCTGAGAATCAAGGTAGGTAATTGGTATGGTGCCGTTTCTAAGACTCACTTCTGATCCTAATAAGGTTATGTTTATGGTAATCATTCACATTCCGCCAAAGAATAGATTATAAAATTAATAAGCCCTAAACGTTGCTGCCACAATTCCACCCTGGAAAACCAAATTTTGATTAATGTTTAGAGTTTAAGTTCATTGTTCCCTATAGTATATTTTACGGTCGTTTGCAATTTAGCTCTTATTATTTATTGGTCATAGCCACGAACGTTAGTTATACATTATAATTCATTTTGACCATTGTTATCCCTCCCCTGGTTGGATGTTCAGGACACTCATTTGGAAAATCTGAGAGCATGGGTCGTGGAGTTAGTAGCGGCGGAGGACAGAGTTCATTGGGTTATCTCTTTGGGAGTGGAGAGTCTCCAAAACAAGCCACACCGTGCCCTCAACTATCTCCAAGTGAAGGTAAAAGTGCAAATAATGGAGCTACACCAAAATCTGTAACTCCACCAGCTCCACCCGTTGATATTACAAAGCAAATTCCTGCTGGTATCCATAGTACCTCTACAAACAACTATTTGAGGGCTGATGGTCAGAATACTGGCAACTTCATCACGGTATGACAAGAAATTTGACATTTGCTAATCACCTAATGCGATTGAGAAGAAATTGACTGTCCTGATTATGACAGGAATAAGGGTGTGAACCCATAATTCATTCTGTCATCTGAACAAAACAAATAATCAAATGTAACCATGTAGGGTATTCGTTTTTCAAAATCTCTATAATTTAACTCTTTCTAGTTACTTCAAAATGTAAATTGAATTAGATCACAAACAATAACAAATTATGCGTACATGGTCAAAGTGGAGTGGGGGGAGATCATGAGCTCACCTACATAGATTTGTTGAAGCAGTTTTGTCGGAACACTTGGTACTAGGTTTGTTAATTGTTCGGTCTTTGTCAGCTACTATTTTGGCAGCTAGTTGTTGAAATATAATGTGAGAAAATGCAGTCTTTAGCTTAGGAAAGATTGTTATCTGTGCTTATTCAAACTCTCCATTGCTCATTAACAATGAAAGACAATTTTCTTATGGGTAATGCTACGATAATAGAATTGTTAAGGTGTAAAACAATATTTAAAATAATAAATTATATGAAGGGATGAGTGAACAAAACACAAACACCATGTAGAATTAGAGTGTCAATGTAGCATTATTATGTTTTGATGGCATAGTCTATTATCCCACAGAATACTTGTTACTTTTCTTAGTGGCTTGATGAGAACTAAGATTGGCACGAAACACAAAGTACCCTTTTGTAAACTAGTTCTTAATGCGGCTTTCAGCTGTGGATTCTTCATATTGCGTCGACAGGTTTTCAGATTATGATCAATTTTCTCAGATGCAAATGTACTTTTGATTTAAATTGCAAGACTAATTACAAGCTTGCGTTTTTGTTAAGCAAGTTCCTTTTTTTTGGGGGGGGTGTAGGATCGGCCATCAACCAAGGTCCACGCAGCCCCAGGTGGAGGATCTTCCCTTGGTTACCTGTTTGGCAATGGTCCCGAAGGACCTGAAAAATGAGATGTTCCATGGCTATCATATCCCACTGAAGTTCTTCTGTCCACAATATAAAACATATATTCCAAATGAGGTAATTCTCCATGTTTTATGTGAACTACGGAAGAGATTTGGAGGTTGTGCGATATATTATTAAGACTTGGTAACTGGAATTTGTTCGACGAACAGTTAACATCAAATCTAAAGCATATATATATGCATCCTTTGTATTTTTTTCCTCTCAATCTTGATCAAACCATTCAACTTGATTTTTTATTTTTTGGAACACAAGTAAGTTCAAATTTACACGGAGAGAATAAATTAGACTCGGTTATTCAAAGGCACTGATTGAATCGATATAAAAATACTCCGTATATATTTTTTAATTTTAATATAAAAAGTGACAAAAAAATAAAAAGAACCCAATAGACTAAAATTAGTCAAACAGTGACTAGACCAACTAAAATCTACCAAGAAAAAATTAGTTTCTTGTTAAAATTAAAAGAAAATTACAAATTTATACAAAATAATAAGTATGTATTTTAAAGGAGTTTTTTTTTTTTAAATTTAAACTCTAAATTATGAATTTTTTTAAAATTAAATTTTAAATTATTGATTTTAATAAATTAAATTTTAAACTATTTAAACTTAACGAATCAAATCTTGACAGACGATCGATCGCTGTCTGTTCTCTGAAAACGGACGACCGATCTAAAAAATTGACGTCTGTTTACAAAAAATTTTAAAAATATTTATTAATTTTTAAAAAATATTAAACGATATTGTATTTATTTAAAAATTTTACCACATGTCCATCACATTATGAAAAGATAATCTGAAAATTTTCGTATTTTTTCTAACACTCGTACAATTTATTATAATATCTTTACATCTTTTTTTATAAAATATTTAATTAAAATTAAAATAAATCGTACGAGTGTTATAAAATTACGAAAATTTCTATATTATCTTTTTATAATTTAGTGAACATGTGATAAACGTTTCAAGTAAATCTAATATCATTTACTATATTTGTAAAATTAATTTATAAAATAAAAAAGTAATTTTAAACAAATACCAAAAGACATTTGGATTTACTTGAAAATTTTACTCCATGTTTACCAAATCATGTAAAAATACTCTGAAAATTTTCGTAATTTTATAATATTCTTATGATTTATTATAATTATTTTATTTATATTTTATAAAATAATTGATTAAAATTATAATAAATCATACAATTAGTAGAAAATTACAAAAATTTTCGGATTATCTTTTATTGACTTGGTAAACTTGTGATAAAATTTTCAAGTAAATGAAATATTTTTTGATATTTTTTTAAAATTACTTATTTATTTTATAAATATAAAAAATAATATTTGATTTACTTGAAATTTTTACCACTGATCATCAAATTATAGAAAAAAGATTTAGAAATGTTTGCGATTTTATAAAACTCATACAATTTATTGTAATTTAGATTAATTATTTTATAAAGTAGATGTAAAAAAATTATAAAAAAATGTAAACAAAATTACAAAAAATTTTCAATTATCTTATAATGTTGTGGTCAATATGTGATAAAATTTGTGAATAAATTCAATATCGTTTGATAATTTTTTAAAATTAATAAATAATTTTAAAATTTTTTAAGAATGAATTTCTATTCTTTTAGATGGGTTATTTGTTTTTGGAGAACGGAAGTTCATTTTTTTTATAAGATTTAATTGGTTAAGTTTTATATAATTTAATGTTTGAATTGTAAAAATTAATAGTGTATGGTTTGGTGTAAAACAAATTTATAATTTAGGGTCTAAATTAAAACAAATCCTATTTTAAATATCGGATAAATCTGACAGTTTATCACTTTATATTTTGCATTTAATGGCAGAAAAGGTGAATTGAGAAAGATATGGAGAATCAAAAGACGTATGAGTTAAGTACGCTCGTGAACTCTGTTCTATTTTCCAAAGAACCTGGACTCGTTCAAACACCGTACATCTTCTTTGAACTCCTTATCCAACGGCTAGGATTATCCCACCTTCTATGACATCGGTACTAATCGCCTCCACTCTTCATTCACCACGTGTCTCCCTTCGCAGTTGGTGGGCCTTCTCGGTCACAATCACCTAAAAGATACCCCTTTTGATTCCATTTTGGACATCTTTTAACCGGTTCAAACTTATTGCCATCTTCTCTATTTATACACTTCACCTCTGTGATATCTTCCAAGTTTCGCCCTGAATCATCCATCACTCTCCCTCGCTTCTCTCTCTGGGTGTTCTCTCTTATTCTCCATTATGGTTCAGAGCGACTGTCTTTGGTTCATTCCGACTACAATGTTTCAGTTTCATGTAAGCTTTGAAACGCTGCTTTGTGTTTTGCTTTTCATGGCTGGTTTTGGCCTTTTTCTCTCTCCGGGAGGACTTGCATGGGCTTTATCCAAGTCTGCGACAATGGCAACGATACGTGGTCCCTCTGGTTTTCCGCTCACCGGTTTGCTCAACGTCTTCAACGCTAGCACCCCACATAGAGCGCTTGCAAAACTGGCTATGAGGTTTAACTCCCTGCCTCTAATGGCGTTTTCCGTCGGCTTTACCCGTTTTATCATCTCTAGCCTCCCCGAAACTGCGAAAGAGATTCTGCACAGTTCTGCTTTTGCCGATAGGCCGTTAAAGGAGTCGGCTTACGAGCTACTGTTTCACAGAGCGATGGGGTTTGCGCCATATGGTGAGTACTGGAGAAACTTAAGGAGAATATCTGCTACCCACTTGTTTTGCCCGAAAAGAATAGCCGGTTTCGAGGGTCTACGGCGAGAAATAGGTCTGAAAATGGCGGAAGATATAAGGAGTTCAATGGCTGAAAACGGCGAGGTTAAAATAAAGAAAATCATCCATTTTGGATCACTAAACAATGTCATGATGACAGTGTTTGGGCGTCGCTATGATTTCGGTGAAACTGGAGATGGCTTCGAGCTGGAGGCTATGGTGGCTGAAGGGTACGAGCTGCTGGGGGTTTTCAACTGGAGCGACCATTTTCCTCTTATAGGTTGGTTGGATTTGCAGGGAGTAAGGACGAGGTCCAGAAAACTAGTATCGGAGGTCAATTTATTTGTAGGAAAAATCATTGAAGATCATAGAAAGAAGAGGGCCGAAGGATTTGAAGGTTCTGTAAAAGATTTTGTCGACGTTTTGCTTGATTTGGAGGAAGAAGACAAGCTTACTGACTCAGATATGATAGCTGTTCTATGGGTTAGTTCTTCCTTTTTCCTTCTCGTCTGTATGTAACTCTGCACGATGAAATGTTGACTTTTTTTATCTTCATTGACTGGATCTTTCACTTTTAGGAAATGATCTTTCGAGGAACTGATACAGTCGCCATTCTTCTGGAATGGATTCTGGCAAGAATGGTCTTGCACCCAGAAATTCAACTGAAAGCCCAGGCTGAAATCGATCAAGTGGTCAGTTTTTCAGAAGCCATAACGGATTCGCACATTCAAAATCTGTCATATCTCCAATGCATCGTCAAGGAATGTCTCAGAATGCATCCACCAGGGCCTCTTCTGTCGTGGGCGCGTCTAGCCATTCATGACGTTCATATCGCCGGAGCTTTCGCCGTTCCGGCAGGGACGACCGCCATGGTCAACATGTGGGCAATAACTCACGACCCAACGATATGGCCGGAGCCTAACCAGTTTAAACCGGAGCGGTTCGTCGAACAGGACGTAAGTTTGTTGGGTTCGGATTTGGCGTTGGCTCCGTTCGGAGCTGGAAGAAGGGTTTGTCCAGGAAAAACCATGGCGTTAGCCACTATCCACCTCTGGCTCGCTCACTTGCTGCGAACGTTTACGTGGGTTCGTTCGAACGAGAAGGAAGTTGATTTAACAGAGGTCCTAAAGCTCTCTCTGGAGATGAAGAAGCCATTGATTTGCAAGGCCATTCCTAGGTCTTCTTTCTGGACTTGAAAAGAGCAGTAGTTTTTGAATTTTGTGAGCTTCACTTTGTAGGGTGTGGTTAGAACTTGACTGTGCTCGTTAATGGCAGCTTTTAGGTTTGGGTTTATCTGTTTTTTTTTTTTTTTTTTTTTGCATGCGTTGAAGATGGTTTAGTTTGGAGATGAATGACGAATCTTGATCTCAAATTAGTCTTCCTCCTCAAAACAGTCTCTTTCACAGAAGGTAAACCAGTTGAGAGTAAATTAAAACGATGAAAACATTATATTATTACAAAATATCAAACTCATAATTGATTAGTGCAAAAGTGCTATTTTATTTAAAAGTATTTTTTTACACAAATATAATTTTTATCTTTTAATTATAATATGTTAATTATTGATTAAATATAAAACATACATGTCGTGTCACCGTCGAAGGCACGATCTCATCTACGTGGCAGCTCAAAAGTTAGGATCTATACCATTTTAAAGTTGGTGGATTTATTTTCAGTTTGTTTCATTATTTATTTATTAATTTAATTTGTTATTTATTTCCCTTGTATTAGGGACCATTTGCGTAGCTGGTGGTGGGCTGTAAGGACCCATTAAAGGCCCAATTAAAGCCCAATTTGACAACAACGCCTCCGCCATGAAATAATATACGACATCATGGAGCTAAGCTAATGCAAGCATGACTCTCTGATCTCCGAGCTCCATCTTTTTACTTCAATGGCCTTAACACCGAAGTGAAAGCACTAAATGTGTTTTTCTTTCCGCTCTTCTAAATGGATCAACGCCGGATCCGCTCTCCCAAATCGGAGCTGTACTCGACCGTTGTTATCCAATCTGATTCCGACTCCGATCATAATCAAAACGAGCGGAAATCCGGCAAGGCAGCCGGCAAAAGGACACAGAAACAAGACCTATACGCTACTATGATTTACAAGAATGATGGGGATGAAGACGACGACGATTCTTCGCTCCCTCCCCTCCTTAAACGTCTCCCCAAGGACTTTGGTGGTGGATCTTCAATTGACTACGAAGAAGGTGGCGGTTACGAGTCTGATAGTTACGCCGGTGATTTCGGTACTATGATTGTGAAGACAGAACGGAATCGACCACGTAATCGGTCTATGTCTTCATCGGTATCAAAAAAGCCTCGGAGCTCGGAATTTTCATTTTCGGGTTTTAGGTCAGGAAGTCCGCGTAGGAAAGAAAGAGGTAGTGTTGCTGATGGGGGCAGGAGCGGTAGCGATGACGAGGACGGCGACGACGGTGATCAGTTTTCGACCTTTGTGGTAAGGTCTACAATGAGGTCGAGCGCGAGAGAATCTGTGAGCGGTACTGTTTTGAGGACAGGTGACACTGCAAGAGGAGAACTTGGAGGGTCAAATATGGGGAATGCTGTGGCGAGCATGCAGGAGCTCGGAGATGTGGGCTTTGGTAAGCAAAGGAAAAGGAGCGGCTCCTACTCCTCGCTGGGTGAAGAGGGCGGTCGCCAACACTCGAAAGTATCTTCAAGTTCGATTCCTGACAGCGTTACCAGGGAAGATCCTTCAACTAAGTACGAATTACTCAATGAGCTCGGTGAGTTTGTTTGAATTCTGTGAGCTAAGTTAAGATTTAAATTATATCATATTGCTTAGTCATTCCCGAAGATGAGGGTACATCATTCGGTCCATTTCCACTCACAAGCCAGTTTTGTAAGCTGCTTTGACCGTAATATTTTACAATTAGTATCACATCAGGCCATCTCTGGTCAAACCATGCTGGGTTAACATCTTCTCCGGATGGCCATTATCGCAAATGGGGTTATTTAGGGGTACATATTACTACCAAGTGGATAATTTGGGCTCCCACTGGTGCAGTTCCTAGATAGTGGATTGTGACAATAATGTTACTCCACGTTGTTTAGAATAGTTTCTAACTAGTGGCACCATTCCCTTTCAAGTTAGTAATGGGGGTGAGTTCCACCAAATGTGATTGTTAAAGAGCAGCTATTTACCCGGAAGTTGATAATGTTGTTATCACGAAGTGTTATTTGCATGTTTGTGGCTTTTCGTTTTCAATGAACCGATGGAAGCTCTATGATAGATCTATCTCGATATCTGCTGAGTATTTTTTTTTTTATTTGACAGGAAAAGGATCTTATGGGGCTGTTTACAAGGCCAGAGATATTAAAACTTCTGAGCTTGTTGCTATCAAAGTCATTTCGTTATGTGAAGGAGTACGTTCCTTTTTTTGTCATTTTTTTTCCCTGATAAAAGTCGCATTAAGTGATTGGATTTGAATGTGATATTTTGGCATTGAAGATGATGTTCTTCTTTCTTAGGAGGAAGGATATGAGGAAATTCGTGGTGAGATTGAGATGTTGCAGCAATGTAGTCATCCAAATGTTGTCCGTTACCTTGGAAGTTACCAAGGAGAAGAATACCTTTGGGTTGAAACATATCTTAATTTCTCTCTTGTTCTTCTTACGCATTTTTTTGGGTGTGAAGATATGTATCCTGGTTTGCTTACTATGAATAATTGTAGATTTTTCCCTTTCATGGCAGATAGTGATGGAGTATTGTGGAGGAGGAAGTGTTGCTGATTTGATGAATGTTACCGAGGAACCTTTAGAGGAGTACCAAATAGCATATATTTGTCGGGAAGCATTGAAGGTATGATTAGATGAATGTATGAATATAAGCAGAGGGCAATCAGGATTTTGTGTATAAGGCTGCCAGAGGACTCTTTACGTCAAATGTTGGTTTTTATCTTATTTTGTTTTGTTTTCCTTCTTTTGCGTTTTATATTCCTGAAAAACCACTAATTGTTTATTGGATCTATGAAGTAGGGGTTTGTGCAATTTTTTCAATATTTACTTCTTCTTTATCCTATGCTAGCAAAATATATTTGAATTAAGACATACATTATTCCTCAAAATAATGCGTTGGAATTACTAAATGGGTAATTGGTATTAAGCTGCTTATTTTTGTGTAGGGTCTTGCATATCTACACTCCATATTCAAGGTTCATAGAGATATTAAAGGTGGTAATATATTGCTAACGGAACAAGGAGATGTCAAATTAGGTAAGATCTCTCCTCATTGATTATTATTATTATTATTATTATTATTATCTGTAAACGAGATAAAACATTCATCTTGAATCCTTGATCAGTCTCGTTCACCTTGGAGAATTTTTGGTTAGCAAAATGGAAATATACTTAAAAAGTTTTACAAG
Source organism: Begonia peltatifolia (assembly GCA_022433055.1). Classification (NCBI taxonomy): domain Eukaryota; kingdom Viridiplantae; phylum Streptophyta; class Magnoliopsida; order Cucurbitales; family Begoniaceae; genus Begonia; species Begonia peltatifolia. The sequence goes on along the minus strand of CM039518.1, from coordinate 23,784,490 downwards.
TAGCAAAGACCCAAGGCTCTCTGAGAAAGTTTTAACGTAGTGTTATTATTTGCATGCTACTATCTAGTAAGTGGGATAATGTGCTATACATGAAATTCCTGCTCTAATCATCTACTATCTGGTAGCTTGATAAGGGATGGTTATACGTGTAATTCCTGCTTTAAATATCACTATATTGTGATTTAGATATTGTCAACGGAACCAGGAGATGTCAAGTTGGGTATGACCACTCCATATTTCTTTTTTTTTTTGGTCTGATTATACATTAAATTCCTGCTTAAAAATATCATGATATTGTGATTTTAACCAGGAGATGTCAAGTTGGGTAAAAATACTCCATATTTAATGTTTTGTATTTGATTGAAAAACATTCATCTTGGTCATTCTTGTTCATGGTAGTATATGTTTTGGTCGATAAAATATTAATTTTAATTTTAATTTTTTTTTTCATATTGGGTTGGCACTAGGCTCTGTGGAAGTTCCATCATAGCGTTCCATTTTTATATTATTATGTAGTAGGCTTGATAATGTTTTGGTACGCATAAAACTCTTTCTAAATCATCTCAATTATGCATTTTGAAGGACGGTCTTGTTTTATATAATGAATAGCCGGTGCTTATAATTCTTTCTTATGATGTTTGATTCTCCTAGTAGATTAATAATTGATGTTATATTTGTCTATCATGTTTTCAACAAGGACAGGCGATTTTGGAGTTGCGGCACAATTAACTCGGACCATGTCAAAGCGTAACACAGTATGTCAATATCATAATTTGTACAAAATTACTATTCCATCATTTGATTTGCAAATCTTTTCCTTTTATTAGCTATAAAAATATGATAATTTAGAATCAAACTTTTATTTTTACGTAGACTGAATGCTATTCCTCTTAATCTTTGTCACAAACTTCTTGCAGGAATAAATTGTATTATAATCTATAATTAATTAAAGTAACTACTTTACTTGTCCAATCATGCTCTAGCCCAAAGAGCGAGAGGGATATGGATATTTTCTCATGTGTTAATTTACCTTTTAATTTCTGTTTGTGGAGTACTTACAATAGTATCCTTTACTAAGCTCTCCTGAAGTATTTTTACTGACTCGGCTCTAGTCCAAATCATAACAAGAATTGGTCCAATTTCACGATTTATGAAAATGTGCGGATTGATTACTTTTTCAGCTGTTCCTATTTGAAATGGCTCTTAAGAGGGTATATCACTCTTCAGAGATTAATAATGTGATATTATTTCAGTTTATGTTTTTATTTTCCAGTAGATAGTAGGAAGTTACTTCTTAATTTTTACCATTGGTTTATACTCAACAGTTTATTGGCACTCCTCATTGGATGGCTCCAGAAGTTATTCAGGAGAGTCGTTATGATGGGAAGGTACCTTAATATGAAATTAGTTACTCTCTTTTTAATATTGGTCCATTGGGATTGTTGATGAGGTTCATTCCTAATAATAGATAAGAATTTAGTTAGTGTTAATAAGAATCAACAGAGTTGATAGGAGTCAGTGAAAGTTAAGGGAATTTAGTAAAATAGGAGAGTATAAATAGAATAATATAAGAATATTAAGGGCGTGGAAAATTGTACGTGTAGTAGGGGAAATTCTAGACTGAGTCGGTCCAAGGGGAGATTGCTTGGAAACTCGAAGTTCCAAAATATTTGTAATTTTATATTGTTTTGAATAATAAAAGTGTCAATTGTTATGATTCAGATTTCATGTCCAAGTTTCCATTTTTCTTAATTGTAAATTAATCATCTTAGGGTCATTTAATCATTCAATCTTAAGGTCATTGTTTGTGTAGTGGAGATATAAATGCTTGTGTTTTTCAACTCTTCTTTAGTTGATCAAAAAATATAATCCCTTCATCATTTACATATAAGTCGACGATCGAAAAAATATCTTGTTTGCAAAAATGTCCTTGTCATCACATACTTTTTTCTTTCCAGGTGGATGTATGGGCTCTTGGTGTTTCAGCTATCGAAATGGCTGAGGTAATTTTTCTGGTTGCTATAGAGTTTTTGAGGTGTCTTTGATAAAAAAAGCTAGTAATTTTTTGGCTACTTGGAAACACGATTGATTGTTGTCCTCTTTTCAATCCTAGATAAGGAATGGAAAGATGCTTACAATGTGGCACTTTAGTCATTGTTGATCAGCTGTGATCTTCTCTTATTCGAAATTATTTGTTTTAAAATATTTGTTTATTTTATTTTCTTATCATTGTCAGGGACTTCCTCCAAGATCTGCAGTGCATCCAATGAGGGTACTTATTAAAGTTGAAACATTGACAATATTTATTTGTTCAGTAAAGAGATGGGAATTTCATATTTCTTCTTATGATGTGTTGACTATCAAATTTGAGGTCAAACACTAGCACGGTACCGTCTTGTGTGAACTTTACTGTGGCCTTTTAAAGTGTTCATCCCGTTGTTAGGATCTGAAATTTATCAGGCATACAATTACCATGGATGTAAAAGTGCGATGTTTTTAAGGGTTTACCGCAGACATTCTCACAGAAATTCTAATGTAAAGAACTTTGAGAGGCATTCTATACAGCAAGAAATTTAGAACTTACGGAAATTGTTCAAATATTGTTTTAAAGCTTGTTGACAACCAGATATTAGAAAAAAGCACCAAATCATTTTTTGTTCATATACATTTTTTTGTGTAAATACTTTGATCATATGGACTTGTTTCATGTTTATGGACTTTCGATTGCAAGCTTCATTTGCTAGATTGGAATTCTAAGATAGTATCTCATCTCTAGGTCTTGGGTAATATTATTCAATGAAATGAATCTACGACTCCTTGATCTTTGACACAATTTCTACTTCTCATGATAGGTTCTGTTCATGATATCAATTGAGCCAGCTCCAATGCTCGAGGACAAAGAAAAATGGTTTGCTTGAGTCCTTATTTCCTTTCTTTTTCGCATCATTTTTAGGAAACAATAATCTGCTAGCACAGTTTTCTCAGTTACTTTGATATCAAAGTTGACAAGTTGTACAATCGACATGGTCTGACTTTATATTACATAATTTCTGATTTAACTTGTAAAGCCCATCAAATGATGCATGTTTACTTGTTTAAATTTCTTTTTTACTTTAACAGTACTTAAACGTGCATTATACCTTTACTTGAGTAATTATTTTGGTTCTAATTTTCAAATTTCCTAGTTATATTTCTACTTATCTCTGATTATGTATCGTGCAGTTGCATTAGGAATCTAGACACATAAATCATATTGAAGATCGCGATCTGTTAAATTTTGAGCATTTTAGCTGTTGAGAGTTAGCTCACCTCTAGTAAATATTGTTTTTAATGCATGATTTTGATTAATGAGTGAAAAGGCTGATCTATTAAGACTTCTGTCTTTTATAGGTCTCTGGTGTTCCATGACTTTATTGCAAAAAGCCTAACAAAGGAACCACGTTTACGGCCCACTGCAAGTGAGATGTTGAAGGTGCTTAATGTTATGTTGTATTTTTCACGGAAGTTTGTTTATATGCTGAGCTTTCTCCATTAAGGCTTTGTTTTGCTCTTAAAGGTATTTGATTAATGTCTTTGATAGTGATTGCTTTCGTGATCATTTCCTTGTAATTGTATTTGATGTTGACTCTGGTTGGCGATAATGAAAAACTGTTCGGAGTTATAGACAATGTAATGCTTGAAAATACGTTGTTTTTCATTTTCTGTATGCAGATCTTTTATTGGTAACAGGTGCTTTGGAATTAAATTTTAAAAAATTGTCAAATAATTGATTCCTTATTTTAAAAATTAGTTGTTAGAGTAGTTGTTTTGTTTGTTGAAGTCTTTATGACAAAGACGGTGCTGGCATTACTTAAAAGTCCACAACTGTGTTATCTTTTTCTTCGCCAGGTTTCTTCTTATTTATTGAAGCATTATCTTCAGTTTTCATGGATTTTACACTCGAATGATTTTTGTAATCTTCATTAAACATGCAGCACAAATTTATTGAGAAATGCAAAAGTGGGGCGTTGGCAATGTTGACTAAGATTGAAAAGGCTAGGCAAGTTAGAGCTGCAATGGCACTGCAAGTGCAGAATTTTGTTCCGGCCGCTCCTGGAGATAGTGTATGCTTTAAATCTTTTCTCCTCTCTTTCAACTTCAAAGTTAATGTAGATAAATGATAACATTGTACTTAATTGTTCATGCAATAGACATTATTGCCTTCAAAAGTGAATGAGGATTATGGCGATACTGTTCCTTCCAGGCCTCAGAATATTGGTATTCAAGGGGAAAACAAAGTACCTACAGTTAGCTCTCTGTCGAAGCAGCAAATATCAGAAGGCACGGACCAAGCCTCTGAAGGTGTGGTCACAAAGTTGTGATCTTAGGGTTTAGTTCTTTTTTTTTTTAATATTTCGGTGCTTTTTCATTTGAACATACTCTTCCTTGGTTTTGTACTACGGTGGTTGCTTCTTATGTTAAAAATTGACCTTGCAGGTAACTTTGCAACTATTATAATTCATGGTGGAGATGACTTAGATAACGCACCTTTTGAGACAATGGTCAACAATGCTGAAACTTCAGTTGCTTGTGAAAATGATGAAAGCTCTTCTATCAGTGGCAATGGAGGCTTGATTAACTACAGGTAGCGGTATTTAATTTACCTCTCTTATCTTCTCTCGATCTTCTTTACTTTTGATATCCTATACGAAGCACTTCAGTAGGCATCGACTTTGAATACTAAGATGGTACTTAGAAATGGTTTCTTAATTGGGAAAATTATCTCTTCTGCAAGTATTAACCAATTGTTTGGTATGCATTTCAGGCAGGATTTTACAAGTGCCAAGGCAAATAATGTCTCATATGTAGAGTCTGATCCCCTTATGGCTGGCACACTGAATCAAAATAATAGCACAAAAGATCATTCTCAAGCTCAGATCGGCAGTCATGTTGGTCTCAACAGTAACACACTGAAGAATGAAACTGCAAACCGAAAGGCCTTTGCATTGCAAGATAAAGTAAGTTTCTTTATTGATTATGTGATAATTTAAGATTATCACACTTCAAAGAAGTCGGCTCCATGTTCAGAAGGACGATGGTGCTAAAGAATTGAATATATATGTGGAACTGCTGAAAGATGAATGCAATCCACGTTGTAACTTTCACAAATTTCACCATGGAGCAATCAGCTTTGCCCAAACAGGAGTTATTGGTTTCGTAATTGTTTAATGGGTGTGCAATTGAATATTGTTTGGTTTTCCCTCTATTAAGTATATTGGTAGTTCATCCTTCTTGATGAAAGATTGCTTAATGCTGGTAGTGATGCCTGATTAAACTAGACTTCTTTTTTCCTTTTGCAGCTCTGGTCTATATATGCAGCTGGTAATACTGTACCAATTCCATTCTTGCGGGCAACTGATATATCTCCTATAGCTCTCTTATCCGACAATGTTCTTGGAAACACGGATCGGGATGGTGCAGGAGCTTCTGCCATGGAAGCAATACATGAGCTTTTTACTGGAGATGGACAGTCGAAAAAGGGTCGTAGGGGACAAAACGAGGTTCTCTCTCTGCCGTCTCTCCTGTTTCTCTTTGTATCTCTTTTCTATTGAGCCATTAACCTTTTCTTTCTTTTCTTGCCCTCCAGATTCCCCTTCCTCCTAGTGTGTACCAAAGATTAACTTCAAGTTCAACCTTGTTAAATCTCGCACAGGCCTTAGCTTATCACAAAACGTAAGCATGCCTTTCTCATTTTCAATTTACATCAACTGTCAAATGAGATCTGTCTGTTTTCTTCTCACCGGTGCTCAGTTTATTACATGATGAATGTGAACCATGGAGCTAAGCTATTTTCATTTTGGGTATGCCTTGGTTCAATCGAAACGTAATCGATTAGCCATTTTCCTTCGAGATTGTTCTAATTAGATTCAATATACCCAAGTAAATACTAGTTTTTTGTGTTCGCCAACCTCTTCTTGCAATTTGTTTTTCATATGTGTAGTATTAGATTACCTCCACTCTTTTCTTAATGGAGGATAATGCTATGTTCTATTAAATTTATAAGCATTCTGATTCAGAAGTGCTTTACTTGTTAAAGGTGTTACGAAGATATGCCACTTCAGGATTTGCAAGCAACGCAGGAGCAACAAACAATTCAGAACCTTTGCGACACCCTTCGGACTATTCTTCGACTTTAGATAGACGCCCCTTCTTTCCCGTAATCTTCTATAAGATGATGGCTAAGTCGCCAAGTCTGTATATTTTGTAGCAGTATCCAAGTCTACTCCTCGTGATTCATTTTTTCAGTTATAGTAGTTTCCGCGATTTGCAAAATGTACAAAACAAATCTCTGGGAACTTTAATTGTTTTACATTTTGTGATGATTTTGCAGAATTTGGAGTTGTTGAAATCAAGTTTAGAAAAGACAATTCTTATTGTCAGATCATCAGTTTACGGGTAACAGCTTGAAATTTCGTATATGAACTTGTTTCGTGTTCAATGAATCAATTTCTATGCACGGGCAGCGAGATCGTTCAATTTTCTCGTTGTTTTTGAACATTTTAAGTAATGAATCATTCATATTCTTACACATTAACTAATTAAATAACAAAAATACTTTGAAGTAATTCTTTCAATCATTCTGGCTCGCCAAATGCTCCAAATTTGTTCAGTATTCTAGAATCTGTACCAAGAGGCAAACAAAACAAGCTTAATTTATTGGTCGCTAGAGCCTACAAGTCATGGCGATCGCCGCAGTCTGAAAGCGAGAGCTATGAAAAGAAGCAGAACAGTCTCCGTTACATGGCTTCTCAGGTTCCTCACTTCCTCTCATTCTTCGTCTCTTTCGGAACTTCCTTTCATTACCCTTCCAGCTAAACAATATGCCCTCCAAAACTGTCTCTCTTCGCCATTCTCTCTCCTCTCTTCCAAACCCAATTCCATATTTTTCTCATCTGCGACCGTTCGCTTTTTAACTACCAAAGTCCACACAGACGTCGAGAACAGTGAAAAGGAAGAAGACCCTTTTCAGTGTAAAGGTATGCTTTCCTTTTTCTTGTTTATTTGTATAATTACGTAGAATTACTTCCTTTTGACATTTCTTGGTTATTTGATCGAGTGTTTAGAAGGTTTCAGAAAGTTTGATCATCTGTTGCTCGCGTGAAGTCAAAAAATTGCAGCATCTATTTATTAAACTTGATTGTTACGCGAGCTTTGCTTTGTAATTCTGAGAATATATTGTTTTAGTTCGGTGCGGCCAAGTGAGAAAGAAGGCTCTTGATTTTCCATTTCGTTTGTAGTTTCATTTTGTATACATGTGGGACTTGCCCCCTACCAGTACTGTGACTTTGTCACTGGACTGTTCATAAAAGGGTAATCTGCGGTCCCGTGAATTTAAGAATAGACGCATTTTGACATTTCAGCCTTTCTTCTCCTTCCACGACCTACTCCAAAGTGAATCTAGATTTTCTCGACCCTCCCCTTTGAGACAAAACAATTAGAAATGGGATTAGCGCGTTGGTAATTGTTCTTTTGCAAGTCTTGTTGAAGAACATTAGTTTTTGCTTGATGATTAGCTTAATAGCACAAACTTTTGTCAATGTCGATTTGGTGCATCTACAATGAAGCACCTCTGTTTCTTCAAGTCCAATTGAAATTGTACGACTCAAATTTCATTCTATGCTTATTATTCTCACAAAATCTCAATGTGATATACATATTTTGAACTTCGATTCGAATGGCTGTTTAAATTCCAATCTTTGCTTTGTAGATTGGACTGATGAAGAAAGAGAAACATCTGATGGTTGGGAAGAAGAAGAATACGTAGAGCCGGAGGTAGTGTCATTGTTAGCTTCATTTCATTTCTCTTCATGAAATGATTAATATTATTAAAGAATAAATACAGATTGGGGACGGAGGCGACGGTGGCGGAGTTGTGTTGCAAGGCGTTCCATGGGGGGAGCATGCTCTTTCTCTAGCCCATGATGTCCTGCTGCGATTTTCTGGTGACATAAAACTATTCTCTTTTAAGACTACTCCTCGCGGATACATCTACGCCAGGCTTGATAAATTGTCCAATAAGTAATCTTTCTTCTCTTTGAGCTTGTTAATTATGGGGTGGAACTATTTTTTTGTATCAAAACTAATTTTCTTCAAACTGTACGGGAGATGAAACTGTATGAAAACAAGCCATTTTGTCATTGGTTTGGATAGTGTTTGCTGGTTTGTGCTTTAAGGTTTTACATTCTAGCTATTATAAAGATTTCCATTTGAAGTCCCTCGATATATGCAATTTCTGTTCTATTGATTTGAATTTGATTTCCTCCTAGATACGGGTGTCCTACAATCGAAGAGCTTGAAAGCTTCAACAGAGAATTCAAGAAAAGATTAGACGAAGCTGGAGAACGAGGAGAAATTCCAGATGATTTGGCTCTCGAGGTAATAATTACTGCAGTTTTTATAATTTTCATCGAAACAATAGAGCATCAATTATTCATGTAATTTCATGGTATTGAAAGGTGTCGACCCCTGGTGCGGAGAGGCTCCTTAAGATACCAGACGAACTGGATCGATTTAAAGACATGCCAATGTGTGTACGATACAAAGAAGGATACCTGTCGAAATGGGCAGAAAAAGATGGAATCTTTATGCTGGAATCTGTGGCAACAAGTTCAGAAATATGTGTGTGGAAGTTGGCAAACATAAAGGAAAATAGAGATCCTTTAAGTAAGGGTAGGCCGTTGAGCAGAAAACAAAGAGATTGGAGATTGAATCTTCCATTTGATATGCATAGTAAGGTGACTTTGTACCTTGAATGTTGAAAAACGTCTGTGGATTGCTGCGGGGCATTAGATTGGAAGAATTTTAGAGTTTAATTTTGATGCTAGACATAAATTAGACAATGTTATCTGTTCTTGAAAACTGGTCATTTATGGAGATTTTAAATTATTCTCGTTTAACAAATCAAATATTAATCTTTGAATTATTGGTAATTTTAAATTTACGGTCAATTTATTTATTAAATTTAACTCGTATATATTTTATGTTCTCTATTAATAAAGTGTTTTATTTTGATTTCTTACTCTCCGATAACTATAGTCTGATTTTTAACTATCTGTTTTTTCGGTGATTTCAAATTCTATCTAGTGATTAATGTAGTTTTGAATTGAAGTTTTAAATTGAGTTAAAATCTCTAGCGGGGTCGGAAATTTGATTATAACACGTGATTAAATGAAAATTTCAATATGCATTTACTATATTTAATGGTTAAATTGTAGATAGTTGAAAAATAAAATTTCACTGTAAAAAAAAAAAGAGAAGTTTAGATCTATTATGTAAATGATTTTAAACGTAAAAATTTAAATTGTCCTCGTAGTAAACTCAGTTTTGAATGGTTTATATTTCACTGTTTATAAAACTACCGCACAAACATGCCAAATATTGGTCAATCTTCTCTCTAACAAAAAAAAAGGACAAGTTAATAATAGAGAGGTCATAATAAGAGATCAAAATAATGCAGAAACAATCGAAAACTATTGCTATTTAACGTTATCCATGTCTCCAAAAGTTACATAACCTTGTAATGAGTTTCAAGTACGTTGATTGGACAAGAACAAACTTCACGAGACTCAGCTACCCTAGTTCTGCTTCCTCAATTCTAATTGTTTTGTTTTACCACCTCTGCTTCGGCTCTAGCCATGGGATCATCCACCATTTCTGCCTCCTCTTTTTCGCCTTCCTTCTCTTGTGCAACTTTCTTTCTGTGCAAGTCCTCAGCTGCCTGCATCGCGGCTCGATTTTCAGCCTGTATACGCTGCATTTCCTCTTCTTGTTGCTGCCTCTCAAACCATGTATCCGCATCGGCCCAAACTGGATGAATAAAATTAGAGAAAAATTCCATTCCCAATCAATACCACATTCAATAAAAATGGTCTTTGCTTCTGGCGTTGTATCACTCGTTGCACTAACAAAAATCAACAAAAGTGGTCCTCATTCTTTCACCTTTAGTTTCATATTCGTATCATATGCATTCTTTAGTTGGATTCTAGATACGGGATGAATTAAAGATTCAAGGGTAAGCAGCTCTACATCAATGTGATTGTATTTCAAGAACATCATAATTTTCATGTTCATCGGCCACTGAGTTTTTTTCAGGTTTCAAGTATATGAGTACCCTAATCTTTGAAAGATATAAGAACCTCATCATATCCTTGAGGAGGGAACCAGGCTAAGAAAATTCTTAATTGTATCGAAGCAAGACTCGGAGAAGTGAAAACTAACTAGAGCCTTGAAGCACAAGTGAATCTACAAACAAAAGATTCTAGGTTTCAAAATCACTGCAAATTGACTTTTGTTTTTTGTGGTTTATCTTTTCTCTTGGCCAATTCCTATACATTGTTCGAGCAAGAGCAATCCCTTTGTTTTTTTCAACTTTGTATTCTTTGTTCCTTTCGAGTAATTCTTAGATTCATTAAGAATCTAAACTCCTAACCAGTTCCAAAACATGTAGAAACCTCACCAACTTAAAATATAAGTTTTATGGAACTAAACAGCAAAATTAAAATGATTCACGATTCATGCTCGTTTCATTTTGGTCATAATCGAAACCCTATGCTACTTCAATTTGAGGAATTTGGAACTAAGAGGGCAGTAACTTACTAGGTTGAGCAGCCCACCCCTGCTCACCACCCTTGATGCGCTCGGGGAGAGCATAATTGACGGTAAGTACACGGCCGTAAAGCTCGGCGCCATCCATGTTATCCATGGCGGCAGACGCATCCTCCTTTTCCAAGAAAGTGACGAAGCCAAAGGAGCGGTGCTTCTGCGTAGCCTGATCCAATGGGGTTTTGACGTCCTTAATGTCGCCGAATGGTATGAAAGCGGAGTGTAAAATGGATTCGTTAACCTCGTCGGCTAAACCTCCAACATAGAGCGTGTTCTTCTGCACAGCTTGCGCCATTGGAGACTCACTCTGCAAGTCTGTCTCGACCTCCTCCTACAACATACCAACACATTACTACTAAATTTCATCCAAGCCCCCATAAAATATTTATATTACCGATTCGATGTATTATATACCGTGACAATACTCCACATTTATTATTATATACAAATTAAATAATTGTATACTATAAAGTCAAATTTATTAAAGTGACCAAATACGACTAAATACTAATGGGCCTTGCATACGAAATAGATTGTAAGTTAGAGAGCATAGGGACCATTATTTGGACGTTAATTTTGTGATGAACAGAATAAAATTCGATTGATGAATTATACTATAATATGATAAACTGTAATAGTCACTACGTGATTAAAAACAATTTAAGGGTACATGTTATAATTTCTTAAGAAAACATTTTTACCCAGAAAAATCTATATTATTGGACTATCATGGATGAATTACGGGACGAATTTAATAATTTTCTTAATGATAAGGTTTGATTTTCTAATGACTCAAAAATTCAAAATCTTTTAATTCAAAAATTGGAGCATAAGTGATTCATACATGTAAATGCAATAACAATTTAGTGTGAAGATCAAACTCATATCGATACAAGTGTATAATCTCAAATCGTTTAATAAAATGGTCCATACTCCCTGTAAAAGTAGACATTTGGTACAAAGAAAAGTTACTTGGGTCCATAACACAATTTTCCTAAATATATTATTATTTTAAGTTGATCCCTAACGATGCAAAATTGAACAAACATTAAATGATAAAAAAGTCTCGTAAAAATTTCTACCCACCAAAAAAATACATATAAATTCCATTAAAAATAAATATTTATTATAATTATTTAATATTTGAATTACTTAGATAGATTTAATGCTCGCTTAATCTCTTATGGGTGTCTGAGAGTCAACGCCGGCATCTAGTCTAGTGGCGATAATCAGACAGCTACTGGGGAGATTCGCCATATTCATACTCATATATTCCATTTTAAAATATGTTAAGATAGCCTCCAATTCCATTGATTCCCACTGAATTTTCCGCCTCCAATTCTCTGAAACTCTCTCTGGATCTTCAATGGCGGAAGCTTCAGTCAAACCGACGCCCCTTCTGAAAGATGAGCTTGATATCGTCATCCCCACGATTAGAAACCTGGATTTCTTGGAGATGTGGAGGCCATTTTTCCAGCCGTACCATCTGATAATCGTTCAGGACGGCGACCCTTCGAAAATTATCAAGGTTCCAGATGGCTTCGACTACGACCTCTACAATCGAAACGACATCAATCGGATTTTGGGTCCAAAGGCATCTTGCATTTCTTTCAAAGACTCTGCTTGTCGCTGCTTCGGCTACATGGTTTCTAAGAAGAAGTATATCTACACCATTGACGATGATTGCTTCGTAAGCACCTTTTTCTTTTTAAATTTCAAGGTATTTTCAACTTTTTACTTTGTTTTCTATTGCTTTTTGTGGACGTTCGGATCTTTGTTGTTCCTGCGCTGGGAGTTTAGATTTTGGTGGGTTTTATTAGTGTGAGTAGATTGTGTCATAATTGTTTCAATTTTAGCTCAAATAGCTGTAGATTTCCATTGAATTTTGTTTGGAACCGATGGTTGCTTTGTCAATGACTGTTTTGATTATCTTTGTTAGAGTTCAATGTAATTTAGTTTCTTGGTATCCCGAATTCATCTCTTCTCCTTCATGATCTACTGTTTTCTGCCTTTCTCTCTTGACCTGTAACCAGTTCTACCAACATTCTCAACAATAATTCCACCCCAAAGTGGAATTTCCAGTTTAGCCTTCGTTTTAGCTGTTCCTCGTTGTCAGAATTTGTAAGAGAAGAAGAAAAACGACAGAGGATGGTAGTGAAATTTGTAATCTATTATTCATTTATAATATGAAGGTTGTTCAGTGGCCTTTATAAGGCTGAACGATACAGAAACGACAAGAAGGAGAAAACGCACAAAACGCGCAAGACAGAGAGAGAGAGAGAATACAGAGTGCTAACAGAATTGAACTCGGTTTTGTAATTCAGACTGCCATGGTTTAACACTTGTATAAGATATCAAGTGATCCATGGATTGATACCTTGGCTTTATGATCTTTCTGTAAAATCATCGTTGACTATGCTTGGTTTTACCCTACCTTTTGGAAAATTGCCGAGAAAGAAAGGAATATCCATATATGACATAGATTTCAAATCTTGCATTGTTTTCCTATATATTACAGAACTTTGATGATGATGTGTTTTGGTTCTACGCTTCTACATCTTACTGCCATTATTCATTGCTTTGTTGAAATATTTTGTTTATTTATAAGGTCGCCAAAGATCCAACAGGGAAGGATATCAATGCACTTGAGCAGCACATAAAGAATCTCTTATGTCCATCCACTCCATTTTTCTTCAACACTCTTTACGATCCGTATCGAGAGGGTGCAGACTTTGTTCGTGGATATCCTTTCAGTCTTCGTGAGGGTACTCCAACTGCCGTTTCTCACGGACTTTGGCTTAATATCCCCGATTACGATGCCCCAACTCAACTCGTTAAACCTCGTGAGAGGAACACGAGGTATGACCAATCGTATTCAATTCAAAAATAGTAATGCTACGTTTACATTTTAATTTCACGTCATGACGTGACTCTTACTTGTCATCCATTTATTGATTTATATAATCACTTAATTTAGATATTTATACTATAGCATAATAATTCTATCAATGAGCGAATGACATGTAAGCTGTAAGTGTCAAGATGTAAAATTAAAATGTAAATATAGTATTATTCATTCAATAAATACATTTTTTTTCGTAAAAAATACTATTTAGAATGAGAGTTGGTCATTTTCATTTCATATCCTTTTTTAGGTTTGTTGATGCAGTTTTAACAATTCCCAAGGGAACTTTATTCCCCATGTGTGGAATGAATCTGGCTTTCAATCGGGAGCTTATCGGACAGGCTATGTACTTTGGACTCATGGGCGATGGTCAACCGATTGGGCGATACGACGATATGTGGGCTGGCTGGTGTGTGAAGGTAGAAAATATTATGCATTATTTTCAATAGTTCATCAGAGAATATCACAAACATCACATTCTTGCAAATATGATATATTGTTAATGTTATATTTTCTGTGTTACCCGAATTCTATCTGAGTTAGGCTCACGTTGAAAATTTCATTAGAGTTTTATTTTTTCTATAAATTGATATAACATAGAATCGTTAAACTTGTTGTTGTATTTCGATCGTTCCTCTGTCCGTGGTTTTTTTTTTTTTAAAGAGTTTTTCAACGTAAATTTAGTGTCTTGCATCATATTTTCTTTTTCTGATCATCGTTCAAATTCTACCAATTAATATAAGCAAATAGTCTTGATCTAAATTTCGACAAATCTGTTCAGGTTATTTGTGACCATCTCGGGTTGGGGGTGAAGACGGGTTTGCCGTATATTTGGCACAGCAAAGCAAGCAATCCATTTGTGAACCTTAAGAAGGAATACAAGGGAATCTTCTGGCAAGAAGAAATCATTCCATTTTTTCAAACTGCAAGTCTTTCAAAAGATTGCACTACAGTTCAAAAATGCTACATTGAACTCTCAAAGCAAGTGAGGGAGAAGCTTGGGAAGGTTGATCCTTACTTCGTCAAGCTAGCAGACGCCATGATTACTTGGATTGAAGCTTGGGATGAGCTCAACAACTAAAGCTCGTTTGCAGTGAAATCTGCAAACCACACTCTGGCGTGGGCGAAGTAAACAACTGTTTTTTACGGCGCTAGTTTATTGATCAGTGTTTGATTTTTCTTCTTTATTTCTGTATGGTGCCTTGGATCTTTTCTGCTTTTATACGATTATTTGAAATTAATATGAGATTTCGTTTTGATAGGTCGCCTCTTTAATGGAGGAAAAGCCATTTAGATTGGCAAAATATGGCAGCTGAGCGTGATCTAGAACTACAATTTTTCTTTTCTATCTAGCAGCGGTCTTCTATTTTCTAAACCACGTCTTCCATTTGTGGGCTTTGAAACTGTTTCCAAGTTCCAACTCTTAGCTTCAATCCAAGAAGTGATTTTGATGGAGTTGAAGACAGGAAACGAAAGGCAGCAGCCGTACAGTGAGAAAGAGGAAGAAGATGAAGGGGGAGAGAGAAAGTGGCAGTTGGATTGCCATTAACCGGGATCGGACCCGTTCAACCGCGTGACAGGCGGGAATAGTTACCACTATGGTACAACGACATTGATGCTTTGGAAAGCAAGTGTTGTGTTGATTTTAGTTCCTACTAGACACGAGTTCTAGATGGACTAACCATATTAAGAGTTTATGGAGGTGAGGCCCAGTTAATTTGAGAGAGTGGGTGTTTTGAATGAACCCTTACCAAATGATCACATCCAACCATGTTGTTCATGTTCAGGATTTGGTATTCGAACAAAAAACAAATGCTAAAAACGTAGATATGCATAATTTAAATATGAAGTCATTGGAAGCATCCCATAAATAGTTGTTTTTAGGCCAATGAAAGATGATAGATCAACAAAAGGAAAAAACCAAGCTTGAGGTTAACTCAACTGGTTGCTGACTTGCAGAAATGCTTTTGTGGAGTTTTCGCTGGGAGAATTCGTTGAGAAAAGGGTCGAGACACAGGGTAGGTGAATAAGGCTAAAACCCACTATGAACAGACTGGCTCTGTTGAGTTGGGTAGGGTTTTTTGAGACTGATTTGATTACTCATTCTCAAGGGTAGGGAGATGGACTTTGCTGCCTCCCCTGCTTTTTTTTTTTCAGCTTCCATCCGTTTTGCTCTTTCTGCGCTTCTTGTGGTTCTCCCGCTTTCACTTTTTTTGCTTTGATTTTTAAATTCCGTTCTGTTTGATTTACAATATATACACACAGAGAGAGAGAGAGAGAGAGAGAGAGAGAGCCTTTGAAGCCCAGGGAAGAGCCGAGAGGCGATGATCATTCATTTTCAAGACATGGAGATGGAGGAGTGAGTAAAAGGGACCCATTCAAGAAGAGAGAAGATATTTGAAGAAATGTCACAGATGGGAAGTGGAAGATATTTATTGAACCTGGCAAACAACCAAACAACCCATTTGGTAAAGAAGATGAATCCACACAGAAAGTGGGAAAAGTAAGATTGGATTGGAGGGTGAAACAAATAATTGTCCATCAAATATCAACCTAGAAGAAACCGACAAAGTTATAAATTATCGAAAACGAATTAGAACAACTAGTTAATTAGAAACCACGGTTTTAAATTTTACAGATAAATTGACTGCAATGTTCAAGTTTTTTGAACATCTAAAAAAAAAATAAACACAAACGTTAAAATTTAAATTATAGGATATTCTTGTAAGTTGCAGTTAAAAAAAGGTGATATTGGCTTCAATGGACATTAATGGAGTTGAAAACAATCCTACTTTTTCAAGTTTAAACACGTTACTTTTGAAACTACGGTCGCTTCTTTAAGCATTTTGGCTTTTGGTTCATAGCCCTCAATCATACCATTTGACAATTTGTTTTTGGATAAGTTATAATATTTGTTACTTCTTAAAAAGTTAAAAGTTGTTAAAATTGAAACACTAGTTACCCTAAACTAATAATAATTAGTGAAACTGATACAATTAATTATAAAATGTTAAAATAAGTCATTAATTACTTTAATAAATAAATTAAGAATTAAATCTCACTATCTTTCATTTTGTAGTTAAATAATAAACTAAAAAAAGCATCCAATTCCAAGCAAAGAACAGCAGAATCTTCAGAATTAGGTGAAATCTTTAGACTGTGTGTGTGTGTGCGCATCTTTAACTCTTTATTTTTTCTTGAGTGGGCATGTCATAATGTTCCAACAATAATTCTTTTTCCAAACATAGAATTAGATCTGGTAATTTGGCATTGCTCACTCATCTGGGTTTTCAATTCATTTTAAAATCATTATTTGTAATTATATATATATATAACATAATTATTAATATTTGAGATGTTAACATTGTTTTTTCAACTTTTTAATCAAATTAATTATTTGATCATCTTAGATCGACAACAAAGAGGTCTACTTCAAAAGATAATTAACAAAACTCATGTCACAGTCCGTCCTGTTAAGTCAAAGACGATCAAAATCTATATTGATTGTAATAATTCAATCCATATCAGTGGCCCGCACAATCTTGCATAGTTCAATAATGTAAAATTTGAATAGTTTACTAGTTGAATTATCGTTTTTATCTAATACAATATGTTTTAGATTAAATCCAAAATAAATTTGTATAAATTTTAAAATAAAACAGATAATATTATAACAAATAGATCGAGTGATTCCACCATTTCATTATCAATGACGAGAAAACAATTCATCAACCCTAACGAAATGCCACCAGTATGAAAAGAGTTTAGAGAGAGAGAGAGAGAGAGGCATTTATGTTGTATGGTGAGAAACTAACCACATCTATTTCAGTGTTAAATGGTGTTTTGTTAACAGGTGGATTCCCATTTTAGGTCTATTAACAAATAAATTAGGCCTTAGTAAAAGACAAATCTTGCCTGTTGTCACACACTTACCCACACATGCATTTTTAACCCATTAATTTAACATTATTATTAAATTAAATTCAAAAGTATTCAAGCTGTATTATTATATTCTTCCTTCTCACAAAGAATCTAATCCAAATCTCTCCTCTCCCCCAATCTTATCGAACCATATCGTGACTGTACGTACAAGTATTTATACAACCTTATTATCAAATTAAAATACACCATAAAATTACAAATTTAACTATATATATACATATATATACGTGGAAAGCAAACAAACTTTCCAGTCTGTACAGTAACAGAGATAGAATTGAAGATTAAGAAGATAAGATGTTCAAGAACAAAGATCATTAATTTTGTTCATTAGATCAGATAGGATTTACAGAGTATCAAAGAGGATAAACATTAGACGAAGATAGATTTCCTCTCTTAATTTTTTCCAGTTTTGTTGTTTCATAAACTGGAAGATCATTCGAGGAGCAACGATCCAAATTTGTGATCTGCAACTCGAACAGATCAGAGCTTGTATCACTGTCTCCTCCATCTTCATCGACTGCTCCACTTTTGAAGAACTTGTTCTCTTCCGGTTGGTATTTTTCTCTCCAGGTCATCTTCTGATCTTTCCCTGAAAGCCCATTAATGGTGTTCTTCTTCTGTTTCTCTGGAAACCCGTTTCTGAACGTCAACTTCTCTTCCATTAAAGTTGAATCTTTCTTCTTTTTCTCTTCTGAAGGAACGTCTGGTTTAGCACTGTGTTTTAATGGCGTCACATTCTGCTTGAACTCCTTGAAGTTTTTCGTTGGAGTTTGGACGAAAAGAAAAGGAGATCGAAAATCTGTGCTTGAAAATGAATTCATGGACTTCGAATCGGTGGCGTTAGAGCTGGGAAAATGGCTCAGACTGCTTCTTCTCTTTCTTCTTCCGCTTCCTGGACTTTCCTCTTCGTCTTTCAAAGACTGTACGGAAGATTTCGTCTTCTTCTTCTTCTTCTTCGAAACTGTCTGATTAAAAAGAGAATTCAGAAAACTGGCTAGCTTTCCTCCGGGAGAGCTCGGTTGTTTGAACTTCTTCCCCTTCACTTGCTTTTCACCTCCGTTAAAGCTCTGCTCAGATACGATTGTTTCGATAGTCATATCTAAGCTCATTCTCGCTCTTCCTCTCCAGCTTTTGCTCTCTTCCTTAGCTATCTTCTGCATAAAATTTCCGCCATTAAAGCTACCGCCGGTTGCTTCGATGTAGCCAGAGAAGTACCCGGCTGCTTCGAAGACGTCGAGCTCGCCGGAATCGTTTCTCCGGTGGAATAAAGGGAAGGTTTTGTAGATCAAACCCTGGTCAGAGTGGCTGGCGATCGACATTGCAGGAGATAGGAGGCAAGCTTCCTTGCATAAAAATGGTGGGTTGGGAAGAATATAAAGGAATGGGGAAGAAGGGTGGTCGTGAAACGGGTTTAAATGATTGAAGGTGGGAAAGTGTTCAATCATTAATCAAGTTATGGTGTATAATTTTTAGGGTTCTAATTCTGACCTTACAGCACCAGTAAGTCACTTGTATAAATATCTCATTTTTATGACTATTTTAATGAATATACCAAATTTGTAACACTAATTCTGCAAACATAAATTTATTTAAAAAATTGGATAAAGATCATGAAATATTTTTAAAAAATGAGCCCCTCGAGTACTTGCTTGATGATTGCTTTAAAGTACTCCACTACTAGGAATAGACCTTCCCTGGGGATGGACATATTGGTATTTTCACCAAAGATATTATTATCCCTCGAGAAAAGTTTAATTCCGACTCTATCATATTAATTCATTTGTCATTTAATTTTTAATATTTTTTTACTCAATCAGGCACTATTGTATACGCCGTTTGCAATTCAAACTCTGTCGTTTAATTTTTTGTTAAATTGGTATTTTTTTATATTTAAAAATTATAAATTAATTTTAAAAAAATAATAAACGATATTCAATTTACTTGAAATTTTTACCACATATTTACCACATTATGTAAAGATAATCTGAAAATTTTCGTCATTTTTTAATACTTGTATGATTTATTATAAACTAATTATAATAAATCGTACAAGTGTTAGAAAATCAAGAAAATTTTCAAATTATCTTCTTATAATGTACTGAATATATGATAAAATTTTTAAGTAAATTTAATATAATTTGTAGTTTTTTTTTTAAATTAATTTATCATTTAGTGTGAGAGGACGGTCGGTCCCATATTTCCATAGCAAACAACGACATCTAATTTATTTGAAATTTTGATTATATATTCAGAACATTATAAAAAAATAATTTGGAAATTTTTGTGATTTTCTAACACTTGTACGATTTATTATAATTTTAGTTAATTAGTTTATAATAATTATAATAAATGATTCAAGTATTAAAAACTCATAATGTGGTAAATATGTGGTAAAATTTCAATTAAATTGAATATCGTTTGTTATTTTTTTAAAATTAATTTATAACTTTATAATTTTTAGAATTTTTAAATATAAAAAAAGAAAGTCATGTGCTCTGCACGTGACCAATTTAACGAAAAAATAAATAGTATGGTTTGAATTGCAAACGGTGTATACGATAGGATTTGATTGGTAAAAAAACGTTAAAGATTAAACGACAAATGACCCCACACGATATGATCTAAATTAAACTTTTCCCTTACATCCTTAAAAATACGATAAATGTCACGTTTATTTTCTAATTTTATATTTTAATTATTAACTTATGTCGCACCAATTAATGATTGATGCGTCAAAATATAATTACGTCAATTAATAATTAACACGTCAAAAGATAAAAATTGTAAAGTATGTGGAGTATTTTTTTACTTATAGTACAATATTGTCTAATTTAAGTAAGAGTATGTACAAATATGTTTTCAAGATTATCTCAAAACACGTTGTAAAAGGTAGAGAACAGAATTCTATTTATAAATAATCACTCAATTTTCATTCTCCAAAACGACGTGAGATTGTGCATTATCACTAGTATGAGTTGGTACCTCACATTCTGGACGGAATGCTACAAAGTAAACTTAGCATTAGTTTACCTTTTGTGTATGAGTACTCTTATGAAATAAAACAATATATTTCCCTTATTTGAATGTGATATAGTTTAAAATAAAATAAAATAAAATAAAATACATGTACATCAAATAAATAAAAAAACACAATAAGTTAAAGTGTCATTTTAAGGTGCACGAGGAAGATATTATTATGAATTACTCTCGAGATTTATTTATATAAAAAACATTTTAAATTAAATGACCAAAAAAGAAAAACTAGAATGGGTATGGCCCTGTTGTTGAGTTTACTGGTAGGATTTATGAGAGCCACCCACATGATTTTGATATGTTATTTGGGTAGCATAAGATATGGGTAGGGTATGAGGCCAAATTAATCATATTATATTTAATTTTAATATTATCAATAAAACCAATACTTATTATTGATTTATGTATTAACACCGTTTCGTAGACCCATTTTTCGTAACCAAAAAAGATGAGTTTTGTGCCTACCTTATAAAGTTTGAGATATATGTATTTATTTAATTATTTATATATATATATAAAATTAGAAAACACACCTTATTTTCTAATTTCCCTCAAACAAATGATGGCCCACGAATATTGTGGTGCTTCCTCTTTGGATGGAGTTCCGAGGTCAGAGTTTTTTTCTCTTTTTTTTCATCATTTTTCCTTTTATTTTTTATTTTAATTTATTATATGTTTAATTTTCCAAAAGATGTAGTCAAGTCAACAAGTAATTCATTTGAAATTTAAAATCTACAAGAGAAAACAATTACCTTCAATAGACTTATGCTAGAGAACACGATAGTCTCTTTAATTTTTATTTATTAATGTAAAAAATTACGAATATTTAAAATAAATTAATCTTACGTCAGAAAATAACAATAAAATATAAAAATAAACAACTAAGGCATCCGAGCAGTACCAATTGGATAGGGCCAGTGGAGAACTGAAGTGGTCGCAGAAATGGTGGAAGAGGGTGGGTGCGCACGTGCAACATATGAAGCATCGAGATCAAACCAAAGCAAGTTAAGACAGTGGCGTGGCGTTGCATTTAACTTACCAAAAGCACTAGTCTATTTTTCCTCATTTATTACCTTGTTCATTTATTTCTGTCCCCCCTCCTTCCAAATATTTAATGTGGATGCAACTATTCGTAACAAATTTCTAAATTTATTTTTATTTTTCTAAATTATTGATCGTTTTACACGTTAATTTATGTGTTTTGTTACATGATTATTGACTATATTATAATATTTTTAGTAAATTTAATATACATATTTTTTAATAACCAACAGATATTCTCCATAGTCGTATGCAGTGACCACCATATTTATAGGCAATGTGATTGGTAAGGGTAGGGCTGGATTGTAGGTAGGTTGCATCAATATCCACTGCACCTATGTTCTATCCTTGTCATAGATTTGCCTCTCTTGTATGAATTAAATGATCAATATTATATCCTATCTAATATATATATATATATATACATATATAGTAAGTTATTGAGACCATAGATACACCAAGTTACTTTGCTTATTTGGAATGATTGCACATTGCATTAATTAAAGTATGATCGTAATGTAATTTTCAATAATTTGAAGTCCGGAGGTGAATTAAATGCACGTGTATTTTGGATAATTAACGACTTCTCTTTCAAAAGATCTGAAAACGTTTCATTTTTAAGATGGTAGCTTTACCCAAAATAATTTTTAGAAATAGATTTCTAAAAGAGTTTCTCAATTTACATAGAAATCTCTTTGGATTTGTTTTGTTAGTGACACACTGTCCTTGGCACTACTTGTATTGTTTCTTAGTGACTCTGGTCATGGTGAGAATTCCACTTTCTCGTGCCATTGCTTTTGGATTCTTCTTTTCTAAATGTTATACAATTTTATTTTGAAAACGTATTCGGACTCTCAAGAACAATAACTTTCAATTGACGATACAATAACATACGAAAGAATTAGATTGGAGAGCGATTGATTAGAAAAAAACATGGCGGAAGCAAAGAAATCAAGATGAGAGACAAATTGAAACACGCAAGATATTTAAAATATTATTGGCTGAGTTAATATTAAGTATCATTATTTTAATTATAATTATAATTATTATCTCATCATAAGTTATTTATTATTATTAAGATAAATTATTATTTGAATATTTGTTTAAATGACTCGCATCTTTAAATTTTATTTACTTTGAAAATAGCATTAGAGTTAAATCTCAAATACAATATTTTCAAGCTTAACTCAGCAGACATCCTTAACGAGTACCCAGAAGTAACTTAAATAAGCCCAATTATGAGATTCTTTTTTTCGAAACTCAATTTGCAAAATCTCGTAGACTAGTGCAGACACCCACAAAGCCTAGTGGAAGTCATAATTCAAATTAAAGTTTCACGCATACGGTCAGTCACAAAGTGCACCCACACTTGCAAAGGAAATCCAATAAAATACTTGTAGAAGTTCGCGACCTCAATTGGTGTTTATAAAAGATATATTGTGAATACCTGAATAAATAGTAGAAGGTGACCGCTACTCAAAAATTTTGAAAGGGTTTATAAATAGAAAGTCATTTTGTTGTCAAAAGCAGAGTTGTTGAGATTTAAGTTTTATTATTGAGTTAAAACCTAATATTTTTTACTCTTAAACATGAGATTGTTCGTCTTTGAGAGTGTAAAGTCGCCGTACTTAATTTTTTGCATCTTTTATTTATTAAGGAAACAAAAGGATGTCGTCCTTTAAGAGTCAATAAATGTGTGATTGAGACATGAAGTTCAATAAATAAAAATGTTCAATTAAAGAGAAATGTGTCGCTCTAGAATAGTTATAAATGTTTTATTAACGTTCGAAAGACTTAATCACTTATCACTGGGAGCCTTGGAGTGTGGATATAAGCAATTTGACAATCAATTTACTTTTTATTGTTATTACTTGCAAATTAAAATTAGCAAATCTAAATAAGAAATAATAAATAAGAAATAAGAAAGAATAATTGGAGTTTGCAAAATAAAATTGGAAGCACATGAAAAAGTTACTACACTCGATTCATCTCCCTATTAAGTTAAATCAATGATACAGATATGTCTCGTACGTGTCCCAAATAACTTTCTTTCTTTCCTTTCTCTTCAATCCATTCTTTTAGTCTGCAATTTCACATTGGTCTTAGTCTTGTCTTTCTATGTGTCACCATTATCGTATTTGACATTTATTGTTGGTGCTAGTTATAATATCCAAACATTGTTCTCCTTCTCTAAAATTACAACCAATTTCACTTTGTGATTATTGATTGATTGATTGATTGATTGAATGATAAAAAAAAAAAGTTTAAACTTGAAGATTTAACTTTCAACTATCATAATATTAAAAACGAAAATTGAAATTGAAATTGAAATTGACCAAATATAAAAATATCTTCGTCAAATACCGAGGACATTCCATATTATTTATTTTTTGTTACAACTACACAATAAACATCCAACCCACTTGGAAAAAAAGCCATTCTTCCCAAAATTTTAAAATTATATATAAAATATTAAAAAAAAAACATTTTTTAAAAAATTAGTGAAAGCAATTTTAATTTCTTAAAGATTGAAGCTTGGTTGTACACTCACCCCACTTGGCATTAAATTTAGGGCATACTTGGGACTTGGTTAGGAGACATGGGGCCCAGCCGTAGGCCCTATCATCCACTTATTTGGGTGGACAATGGACATTGAGGGTCAAAAGTCAAATTTGTCCCCCAAACTATTCCTCTTTTACATCCCTCACTTTCCAACTGTCCCCTATTTATATGGACACTTTGTTCTATCTTCAAACTGATCAATGTCTTTGACTATGGCTGGTTCAGTGGTTTATATACAATAATCATTTAAAATATTAATTTAATATTTGCCCGCTTAGTTAGGCTAAAGAATAATTTAGCTCATGACATTATAAGTCATTTTACAGCTGACACTTTTAACGTTATTTTCGAACAAATTGGACTCTTAATTTTTAACTCCGAACAAATCGTTTATTGTCATTGTCTCCTTAAAGTATGATTTTAATATTCAAGCTAGTAATGCTACATTTATTTTTTAAATTTGACTATAACACGTCGAATTATAAAATTAGAAAGTATATGTAACATTATTCATTTTTAACACGTAAAAAAATATTTGTAATTGTTTTATATATGTTTAACTGACTCGATTGTTAGTTTGATTTCGATTCATCACATTGTAATTTATAATAGTAAATTATCAATTAAAGTGATGTTTGTAATTAACACGTAGAAATTAAAATAACATTAATAGTAAATAGGACTAGTTATCGGGTATTTTATAATTCAACAAATTAACGAATTATTGTGTCGATTTGACACTTAGATCTAGGAGAAGAAAGGGACGATGTCGGTCCATTGGATCTTGGGCCCATTATATATCCTATCACATTGGGTATGTTAAAACGGGCTATGTTTTAAATGCATTGGCCATGACTAGACGGAGAAACACCTTTAACACGAAAGTTCATACTTTGGGATCCAAAAAAAAATGTGGGTTTTTTTTTAAACGAGAGTAAATCTACGCTTACTGTGTTGTTCAACTCTCTAAAAATGTTTGTTTGTTATATTAATTATATCAATCATTATTTGACACATCAACAAGTATGTTTATGGAGTAGAATAAGAGAGTAAACGTAATGTTATTCTTTAAATAATTATCAACTATGACTAATCCTATTGTAAATTTATCTTTTATTGTATTCGTTAATCCAATAATCGATTAGAAACTTTAACTTTTTTCTTAATTTTTTACTTGCCAAATTTATTGATCCACACGTAAATAATAAGAGCATTAACTTAATGTTGAGGCAGGACATCACAATTTTTTGATGAGGGTTTGATTTTTGTATAAAATAATTAATGAAATAGGACGCTAATGAATTATAATTGTGTGTATTGTTGGACAGTATACTCTTATTTTGTACGATATTTCTTCCAAAAAAAAAAAGTGTCATTTATTGATTGTACTTTTCCTACCTTTACCGTTTCGCATAACATATTATTTAAAGCTTGATATTATTTGGAGAAATTACTCTTTGAAAATGATGCTATGATAGTAGGTGGTAACACTTAACTAGTTGAATTTACCCTTGGTTTATTTTATATGCTAGGTTTTAATAATTTGATGGAAGAGGAAAGAGAAGCCGTTAAATATGACTTTCCAAATCATTCTTAATTTTGTTTGAAATGAACCAAATCTTTAAATTATTGTGGCGGCATACCCAACGAAGACAATAACAACTCGAAATTTTATTAATTGTGAATGTTCAGCTCGTAACGGTAGAGTGCACAATCCCACACTTGAGAGAGTGAAAATTAAGTTGTTTATAAGTAAAGTTTTTTTTCTACTTAGTAAAATGTTTTTTAGCCTAACCCTTAATCGTATGAGTTTCTACTTAAAACGGATAATATTGTATTTAGAGTACCACGAGACTCCATAGTTACGATGTAGCATATCTCTCCTTTATTCCTCTGATAAAATGATATATTAAAAGTAAGAGAAATGGACACATATTGATGTCGTGCTACTCAAATTTATTTGTTCTTTAAGTTTATTAGTTTAAGAATTATATTGTGATAGCTGAACTTGTAGAGTTAACTGTTTTTTACTTTCTTAAACAGTATGAGATCGTGTACTCCTAATGATATAAGTTAAGTTTCATAATGAACGAAATGTTAAGTCGTCTTTACTTTCACATGACGTATTGTCACATATATATTCAATGTTTTGTAAATTATTCGTCATTTTTTTTTTTCATTTTATTGATTGGCAAACAATTCAATCTAAAAAATCTATTAACTCCACATCCAATACGTAATTATTAGGAGACATCTTAAATAGACATAGTTTCAGCAACAAATAGTGATAAGTTTTTGGTACGAGTAATAAAGACATCGACTACTCGATCGTGTCAAGTTTTAGTGGTTACCCTTACCCTAATATCTTTTAGGGTTTTGGGTAAGAATCATGAATTTATTTTTCAAAAACATTAACATATATTTTTTATTTTATTTTAATAAATCTGAGACATTTCAATTCATGCTAGATCAACTGTTTGAATGAAACAGGGGGTTTAGGGTTATATTGAAATACAAATTTTAGCTTTAGCCCTCACCATTTCTCTTTAGGGTAAGCTTCATTTCAAGCCCTAAACAAGGGGTTTAGGGTTACATCTACCAGATTCCACGACTCCACGTCTAATACATAATTTAACAATGTAATAGTTCGTAGAAAAGACATTTACGGCTGACAGTGAGTTCAACCAGCCATAGATCGACAACACAACCTTAGAAAACCACTCTAGTACTCTAAACCCACATCCATTCCCTAAAACCGCTTCTGGGTTGACGCAAACCCCTCTTCTTTAGGCTTCTTTTATTGTGTAAATCTACGAGTGGTTTCATCAGACACCATCGAATTTGGAAAGAGGAAGATAAACCATTTCTTCTTGCTGTTTTTTTTATCTGTCTGTATCTAACACGCCTATGTTTTATCTTTTTTGAATCATTTTACAGACATTCTTGGGAAAATGGGGAGGGGTAGGGTTCAGCTGAAACGAATAGAAAATAAAATCAATCGGCAAGTTACTTTTTCAAAAAGGAAAGGTGGGTTACTGAAGAAAGCTCGTGAAATTTCTGTACTTTGTGATGCTGAGGTTGCTTTGATCGTCTTCTCCAGCAAAGGAAAGCTCTTTGAATACGCTACAGATTCTAGGTGAAGCACTATTTTTACTATTTTCTTCTGTTTTTTATTCTTCTTCTTCTTTCAGTTCTTTTCTAATTGATAAATGGATAATGCTTATTTTAGAAATATATTTCATTTTTGGAAACCAAATTAATTAGGTATCTCTTTTTTTTCAAGATCTTTTATACTTGAACGTTACCATATTTGTCACTAGTTTTACTTCTGTATTGAAAATTAGCTCTCTCATTCTCACATATTCTACAGTTTTATTGAAATTTTCTGATTATTGAGACATAGATTTTGGTTTTTTTCTTCTTAGAAAGTTTTTTTTTTGTTTTTCAGATTGCATTTCTAGGTCATTTTACTATCTAGGGTAAATTTGCTCGGATTTCTTCGTTAACCACAGTGATTAACACTTAATTTAATTATTCTGATGTTTTCATAATTATATAGTCTGTAAAAACCATGCAAACATAGTAATAAACTATTAAGAGCCATGCTTAATGCGTTTTCTGCAATTTCTTGTCAAAGATCTTTCTGCAATCTGCATATATATATATATATATATATATATGGTACAGTGCAGACAAATCCTTAGTGGCAAATGATTTAATATTTCATAATGTCGAATGTCAATGCTTGTGTTCTTCAAACTGATCTTCGTTTCAAAACTGCTGGTTTTTACATCGAATGTTCTTTAAAAAAATCTCTTGAACGTATTTTTTGAAGGTAAAGTTCGTGATCTCCTTGCTTTCTAGGCTGTTAGCTTCTATATAATGGTTTAATGATTTAGATTAATCAGATATTTTAATGGGTGTTGTTAACTTAATTGAGATTCTTTGAAAACTCCTGATAATGTTTGTTTCACATTCTTTTATACGTAGACACACGTGCACACACGGACGAGAAAAGCTTGAAATAGAACAATTGCTAATGGTTACTAACCTTAACTGAGATGAGTGAGCTCTTATACCGATATTGCTTGGTTTTGCTCAGACTAAGTTAAAAATGTTTATTGACAATCTAAGAGTTGACTTTTCAAAGAATGATGAATTATTAATCGTGAGTCAATGAGAGATTCTCTCTTTATATTATCTTTTGTTTATGCAAGCTGCAACAGTATGGAGATGATACTTGAGCGTTATGAGAGATATTCCTGTGCAGAAAGGCAGCTTAATGCAACTCAATCTGAGTCACAGGTTTGCCACTTACTCGATCATTCAACCCTGCTTCTTGAGATCTTGTTTGACGGAAAGTCATCCTTCTAAGTGTGCATCCTGTCTTCTCGTATTGAATAAAATGGGTTTTCATGCGGTTGTTTGTCGAAATACAGTTGCGAAAGTTAAGATACAACCTAGTTAGGATTAACTTCTTTAAAACGACAGACAGATAAGTTGTATTTTCAGTTTTGTAAATAGACTGAGGATGTAAGCTGTTCCTGAAGTTTCAACTTTTACGTTTATCACACAACAATGATCATAGAAAGACTGAATTTTATATTAAAATAAAAATAAAAACTCTTTTTGGGTGCCATGCTAACGAGGGTTTATTCCAAAAAAGTATTTGTTTCCAATTTGTTAGAAATAAGCTCTTTTTCAGTTGGTTTTTTTATCATTTTATGTGAGAAGTTTTCACGTGGAGTTCTCCATACTCTTATTATAATAATATCTGTTTTGGGTCGAAACTTCAATTAATATTATTGATAATATTAAGCCAAAAGTCGTTGCACAGTTTACGAATAAAAACTATACTGATAAACTATTTATTTTATAATTGTTCAAACGAAGTAAAATTTTACACTCTCGAATATGTTGAAGCCTCGCAATCACTAGAATCTTGGAATGGCTTTGTTTCACAGGGTGGACACTCACGTTTTATCACAAAATTCATGCATTATTTTAACTGATTTTTTTTTTTTTTGGTTCCAATAATATTGTTTTTCTATTTAATGCCTCTTGCTGGTTATAAATATGTTCTACATTTTTCTTGTATTCTTTTTCTTTATGAAAAATAGTATCCTATATGTTAGTTACGAGAATGTTGTATATTTTCAAGGGTAACTGGATTGTTGAGTATGCAAGGCTAAAAGCTAAGATTGAACTCTTAAAGAGAAAATACAGGTCAATTCCAAGACTCATTGCCTCTCAGATTGTTATTTTATCAGCGTTTAGAACACAATTTATTTTTCTGGTAATAACAATTAATTGTTGAAAATGTCAGCAACTATCTGGGAGAAGATTTGAATTCATTGAGTCTCAAAGAACTTCAAAGTCTGGAGCAACAGCTTGAAACTGCTCTTAAACATATTCGAACTAGAAAAGTATGGTTTATATGAGTAGTTTTAAGAAATTATCACTACTAACATTGCTATTCATAATTAATTATGATAATCTGTGTTTAGTGGGGCTAATTAAGTTACTGATCTCTTGCAGGATCATCTTATGCATGAATCTATCTCTGCACTTCAGAGAAAGGCAAGCTTCGTAACAGCAGATTGTTGACTATATATGGCGTACTATTGATTTTAGCTGAGGATCATTCACTTTTTTAGTTTTAGGGTTTGACCATATTTGTTTGTTTGTTTTATGTGAATTATAACAGGAAAAGGCAATACAAGAACAGAACAGTTTGTTAACAAAGCAGGTGAGCTCACTGTAATTAGTAATTATGTCCTTAAATGATGAAAAAATTGATATTTGCTCAATTTTGAGGGTCATGAATTTGATTTATTTGGCTAATTACTTGAGATTAGATCAAGGAGAGGGAGAAGCTTATGGCGCAGCAGCAAATCCATGGCGTTCATGCTTCAACCTACTTGCTCCCACACGCACATCCTAATTTAATTCTAGGGTAATCTTCTTTTTATTGCAGACTGAGGCATGAACCAACGTTGACAAACACTGAAGTTTAAATTTGCATTTAAATGATCTGATAAATCTCTTTCTTTGATTCCTGAAATGTCTGTAAAATGCAGTGGGCGTTGTCCGGAAGAGATAGCAGAAGAAATGAGGAGAAAGGGGCTTGAACTGACCCTTGAACCTGTTTATTCATGTCGTCTTTGATCGGTGTTGGAATTTGAAACCCAAATTACTTTGATCTCTCTCTCTCTCTCTCTCTCTCTCTCTCTCTCTCTCTCTAGTGATAATGTGGAACTGCTAGGGTTTCATTGATCAAACTTGAATCTTTATGATGCATTTTCTTTAATATATTGTTGTATTAATCTGTTGTTATAAATGTACCATTCTCTCCACCCTCTTGTGCAGCTCAAAATGTAGTTTAATGGTTGAGTTAAGCACAATATTTGGTAATTAACCTACACTGTCATCTAGAAATCCTGATAAATGAGAGGATAATGACAAACCATATTGCTACTTATTCTATAAACCATATTTATTCTCCTAAAGCAACACTCCACTGAGATTATGTTTATAATCCCTTATTAATCAAGCTGGTAATATAATATTCAATAGCTCACATCGGACGTCAAATAAGAGATCTCAGTAGGAGTGAGGACGGACTGGTTCTGCCAAAATGAAGCTCTTGCTCTCTAACGAAAAGAAACTCTGATTTTGATTTTGCAAAGGTTGAACATTTAAAAACCACAAACGGTTTGTTCTGATGTACCTGAACAAAGCTGTTGAGCTGGAAAGACTCGACAGGATTGCAGAAGTCTAAATCTTGAACCCTCGAGCCAGGAGGCTTGTCCAATCATATCGATGTTTTGATCGGAGGTCAACCATGATAAAGAAGACCTTCATCAAGCCAACAATAGCGTAACTCTATCTGAATGCCGGAGGAAGATCGAACTTAACTGAAGAGAAGGGTGAAGAAGACGTTGTTTTCCGGAGTTTCGGACCCGGGTCGGGCGTGGGAGGGTCGTCGGTTAAGGCTAGATTAGACATGTTGGGTCAGGTTTTCTACAGAGTGGGTTCGGGCTTTACCCTTGGCCAATAATAATATAACAGTTGTCACATATTATAATTATTAAGATTAATTATATGTGTATGATGTACGTAATAAGTATATAATTATAAATAACAACTAATAATTTATTCGTACCATAGAGTAAAGATCTATATGTAAAATATAAATTTTAAGATACTTAAGGTAATTTTTTTTATGTTAAAGTATCATTTATAAAAATAATAATATCTATAGTAATTATTATTATTTTTTATAATCAAATAAAATAATACACATATTATTATTTCAATAATAAAATTGCTCATAAATATTTAATTTTTATGAAGATTTTAATATTTATTTTAAGAGTAGTATTATATTTTTATCATCTATTATTATTATTATTTATTTATTTATGTGACAAACGTAAATTAATATAATAAATCATAAAAAATTAAATGTGTCAATTAAATATTAAGACGATTTAGTGTCAGAGATCAACCCATATTATGTTAGTGGAAGCGTACAATCCATATCGTTTGGACAGAGTAAAAAATTTATATTTTATAATTAGTATTTTATTTCTTAGTTAATACAATATATTTTTATATAAATTTAAAAAAAATATGTAAATTATAATGTAAAAAAAATAATATTATATTGAAAACACGTCATTTGAAAACGTTACATTAAAATAAATCACTAATTACGTTGATTAATGTCTTCAACGTCGTGGAGTGAAAATAGAATGGAAGCGTAATATTATTATTATTTTAACGCTATTACGTCTTATTAAAACATTAAATCCATTAGAAATCAAAATAAAATTTCTTTGTGATTTATATTTGACTTCCGCAAGTTGCATTGCAGCCCGGGAGCAGGGAGTTTAGTTAGTGGCGGTAGATCAAACCCTAATTCATGCTTTCTTCCCCATTTTCTTAAACCCTAGCTTGGACCAATATTTTTCTACGCTTCTTCTGTGAATTAGATGGCGAAGACATCCAACCATCAGACCTCGCAGGTTAAAACTGAGAACAACAAGAAGAAGAAGCAGAAGAAGAAGAGTAAGTCGGGGCCAAACGCCATGCCTATGAAGCTCAAAGCTCCACAGGCCAATCCTTTCGAAAGCATTTGGTCGCGCAGAAAATTCGATACGCTTGGAAAAAAATCCAAGGGAGAAGAGCGCCGCATGGGCCGAGTCCGATCCATTGCCATTGAAAAGGCATGAATTACTTCAGCGCCTTCATTACTGATGCATGGAGCTCCGTTTCTACTTTTTTTTTTTTTCCTGTTTCTCAACTTCATGGGATTTTACTATCATGGTTGCCCATAACATGGTTTTTTTTTCTGTGACGCAGAGGAAGAAAACGCTGTTGAAGGAGTATCAGCAAAGTGGAAAGGCTTCAGTTTTTATAGATAAGAGAATTGGGGAACACGATGAAACTCTGGAAGAATTTGATAAGGCTCTTCTGCGTTCTCAGCGACAAGTAAGTTCATTGGGTCGCTCAAATTTATTGTTTATGCATTATTAGTTTTTCTAACATGTTATCTATGTTTATAAAGTGTATAAGGTGTTGGTATGCATATTGACAGATGAAATTGAGCAAGAAAAACAAATATAACTTGTCTGACGAAGAGGAAGATGAAGATTTGGGATTTCCAAGTCTTGGTGCATTGACTGGAAGAGATAGTTTTGATGACGAAGTTCTAGCCAATGATAACGAATTTCTAGCGGATGGTGACGATGATAACGCAGGCGCTGATATGAGCAAGAGTAAGTGCGCACTTGTTTATTTTAGTTATTTTTTAATTCACGTGCACTAATCAGCACTATTCTGTTTCATTTTGTTGATTTATGTGGTACAATTTTTTTTTTCGGTTCTCACAACCGAGTTCATAGACCTACCAATAGTGTTTTCTTTGCTGGGATGAGGGCAACTTCATTGATGAGCGCGTACTGTATTCTTTGCAGAGTATTTGCCTTTACCGAAGGATAGAGGTGTTATGGAAGGAGAGGAAAAGGTGCATTTATGACTATAATTGTATAAATGTGTATTGTCTAGGTTTTTCTGCATAAATTTGATCTATTGTTGTTTAAATATATGATCTAATTCTGTAGGAACAACCATGCGATTTTTTATTAAGTCGTCTCTGAGTTTGGTATTCAGACGAGGAATCATCTTCTCTGTGCATGTGCATTTCATCTTAGTTGTGTCGGTGAATTTTTAATTGATGGGAGTATGGAATTTTTTCTAATTTTTATAGTATATATTTCCATATAAATGATGGATTTGTTTACAGTTGGGTTGTTTTTTTCCTTCATCCTTGACATAGAATTAAAATTATGTCTAAATATAGTGAATTGAACTTTATTTCAAAGTATAGTGAATTTGATGTCATATTTAGATTGAAAAATTTGCTTTACAGAATTTTTCCTTGACTCTATTTCAAATTGACAATTTGCTATGCAGAGACACAAAAGCAAGAAAGAAGTGATGGCAGAGATCATTGCAAAGAGCAAATTTTTTAAGGTGTGCATCTCTCCCCTTTTTGTCTCTTTTTCTAACTTGGGTGTTCTTGCACAAAAATACATCACATTTTGTGCTACCTATGCACGGGGATAGTTATCCCTTGAATTTATGTTACTTCTCTGTTCCTCCGGCTTCTCCTTAGGCAGAGAAAGCAAAAGCTAAGGAAGAAAATGAGCGTTTTGTTGAGGAATTGGACCAAAAATTTGCATCCATTCAATCTGATGCCTGGGCATCGTTTACTAATCCAGCCAACGTGCATGCTTTGAAAACATTGGTGAACAAGAGTATTCCAACAAACAATCAAATGAAGAAGGATGAGTTCGGAGGTCATGGAGATAAATCAAAAGAAGTTGACCAGGTATAGTGATTTATTATTCTTCCATGTATCGATGGCTTTCATATTTCCTATGTGGTATGTTAACTGTTTATTTTCTTCTTTTTTTTTCTATAGAATCTCTTAGCCTTCATTACTCACGGATAAATTCGAACACTGAGTAATTGTCATTACATCTTACAACTGTTAGGATAAACCTGATTCTTATGACAAACTATTAAAAGAAATGGCATTGGAAATGCGTGCACGTCCTTCTGATAGAATAAAAACACCAGAAGAGGTTGCACAAGAGGAGCGAGAACGATTGGAGCATCTAGAGGTACGAATCAGTCTTAACTATGAATAGTTAGTGGATCAAGCTATATGATGTTAGTTCTCTATGAAGAAGTCAAGTTGATGATAGGGCTCTTCTATGTCAATTGTTAGTCTTACATTTATGTTATTTTTACTTTTTCATTTCTTCAATATGACCTGTATGAAGAGAATAAGGTACACAAATATGTTCCTAGGTTTGGAAATGTGCTTCACATTTAATACAACCAGTTGCCATGTTTTAGCAATCTTAGTATTCTCTTTTCTCAGGAAGAGCGGCAGAAGAGAATGCATGCTGATGATGAATTCATTGATGAGGAAAATGAAGAAGCTGATAAATCATATGCACCGAAGCCAAGAGCTATCTCTGGTGATGATTTGGGAGACTCTTTCACTGTTGATGAAGAGCCTAGTAGTAAAAAGGGTTGGGTTGATAAGATTCTCGGGCGAAACAACGATGAAGATGATGATTCTTCTGGAAATTCAGATTATGATGATGATCATGACACTGATGAAAGAACTGGTGAAGATGCTGGTGACGGAGAATCAAATGAAGGAGAAACGGATAAAGATGATGATGATGAAGGTTCTGAGGAAGAGCAAGACGGGCATAAAATTGTTTTGAAGGACTGGGAACAGAGTGATGATGATATTATTGAGACAAATTTAGAAGCAGATGAAGAAGAAAGTAAAGAAAAAGAACTTCGTGCAAACAGAGT
This sequence comes from Begonia peltatifolia, assembly GCA_022433055.1. Classification (NCBI taxonomy): domain Eukaryota; kingdom Viridiplantae; phylum Streptophyta; class Magnoliopsida; order Cucurbitales; family Begoniaceae; genus Begonia; species Begonia peltatifolia. Next base: position 23,749,461 of record CM039518.1, on the reverse strand, counting down.
TGGTAAAGGTAAAGAGTGCAATGATGTTGCTAGTATTAGTAAAACTTATCCAAGCCACGCTGGAGCAAAATTTGATGGTAAACGTCCTCAATGCTTTGAAATTCCATATATTATTGAGGCTCCAAAAAGCTTGGAAGAATTTTCATCCCTGCTAAATAATTGTTCCGGTGCTGACACAATCTTGATAATCAATCGAATTCGTGCGACAAATGCAATCAAGTTGGCCTCCGAAAATCTAAAGAAAATGCAAGTATGTTTTACGATATTTTCATGTTGATAAAAAATATATGGTTCACTTCTTTCCAAATTCTCTTATTTGACTTCATGTAATTTTGGAGGTAGAGCTCATGATGAATCCGGTTAAATTAGTCTATAGTAGAGTTGAGTACCTATTTCTTTTTGCTTATTTTTTAGTTACTCTTAACGTAGAATAAACTTCTATGAATCAACAACTCTTGGATGGAATGAGTTTATTTTTATATATTCGGCAGTCCCCTTTAAACTACCTTGGGAATCTGTTTTGGAAATTTGAGGACGTGTATGTGAAAGAAGATTTTGTTGTTAGTCAATAAAACCTTTGGATTGATAGAATCTGTATTATTGAATTTTTTTAGCTGTTTTATTCTTCTTGTTAATTGACCCAATTTGCCTTGTTTAAAATGCCTCATTCACTCTCATTTACATATATGAAACCCAAATTTTGAATTACTACAAAGGGGTGTGTATAGAGTATCGTTGTAAATTTAAATCCTGATGTTATATGACTTGCAAATAATTTGTTTTGCAACATGTTCCAGGTTTTCTATGGTGTCCTCTTGCAGTATTTTGCTGTTTTAGCAAGTAAAAAGCCATTGAAAATAGAGTTATTAAATTTGCTAGTGAAACCATTGATGGAGATGAGTGTCGAGATTCCATATTTTGCTTCAATTTGTGCTCGCCAGAGGTTGTTGCACATGCGAACTCAATTTTGCGAGATTGTTAAGGATCCAAGTTAGCTCTGGTCACTCAGTCTTTTTCTATATACTTCTTAACTATGCACACGATATGCTCACATACACTTATTTTCTTGTAGAAAAAAGTGCGTGGCCTACATCAAAGACGATGATCCTCTTGAGGCTTTGGGCAATGATATTTCCATGCTCTGACTTTCGTCATGCAGTAATGACCCCATCAATATTGTTGATATGTGAATATCTGATGCGCTGTCCAATTGTTTCTGGCCGTGATGTTGCAATCGGGTCCTTCCTCTGTTCCATGCTTCTATTCGTATGTACATAAATAATCTTTTTTTTTTTTGGGTCCTCGTCATAAGTTCTTTGTTTTTCAGATTCTTGTTTGTTAGATTCTGTCTGCAAAATGTGGTTTTGGTTCTGACTAATTGTGATTGACGTCCATTTACTTCTGCTCTGATAGAAAAGACTAAAGCAAAGCAGAGTATATTGGGTCTTTGACAGAGAGCTGAACAAAACCAAAAATAAGGAGAGAATCAGAGAGGAGTGAGCTGAAATTTTGTAGTTCAATTATAGGTTTGGGATTTGGGGACTTTTGGTTTGATTTTGGACTACTTTGTTTTTAAGGAAATTAGTGTATATATAGGAATAGATAGAGCCAGCCATAGTACTGCAGTAGTCATCCAGACTAAAATTTTTTTTTTTATCATGCTTCTATCTGTATGTACATAAATAATCTTTTATTTTCTTTGGGTCCTCGTCATAAATTCTTTGTTTTTCAGATTCTTGTTTGTTAGATTCTGTCTGCAAAATGTGGTTTTGGTGCTAACTAATTGTGATTGGCGTCCATTTACTTCTGATCTGATAGAAAAAACTAAAGCAAAGCGGAGTATATTGGGTCTTTGACAGAGAGCTGAACAAAACCAAAAATAGGGAGAGAATCAAAGAGGAGAGAGCTGAAATTTTGTAATTCAATTATTGGTTTGGGATTTGGGGACTTTTGGTTTGATTTTGGACTACTTTGTTTTAAGGAAAGTAGTGTATATATAGGAATTGATAGAGCCAGCCATAGTACTGTGTAGTAGTCATCCAGACTAAATTTTTTTTTTTTTTTGTCATCCTTCTATCCGTATGTACATAAATAATCTTTTATTTTCTTTGGGTCCTCGTCGTAAGTTTTTTGTTTTTCAGATTCTTGTTTGTTAGATTTTATCTGCAAAATGTGGTTTTGGTGCTGACTAATTGTGATTGGCGTCCATTTACTTTTGGTCTGATAGAAAAGAATAAAGCAAAGCGGAGTATATTGGGTTGGGTCTTTGACAGAGAGCTGAACAAAACCAAAAATAGGGAGAAAATCCGAGAGGAGTGAGCTGAAATTTTGTAGTTCAATTATAGGTTTGGGATTTGAGGATTTTTGGTTTGATTTTGGACTACTTTGTTTTTAAAGAAAGTAGTGTATATATAGGAATTGATAGAGCCAGCCATAGTACTGCAGTAGTCATCCAGACTAAATTTTTTTTTTTTTGTCATGCTTCTATCTATATGTACATAAATAATCTTTTATTTTCTTTGGGTCTTCATCATAAGTTCTTTGTTTTTCAGATTCTTGTTTGTTAGATTCTGTCTGTAAAATGTGATTTTGGTGCGGATTAATTGTGATTGGCGTCCATTTACTTCTGGTCTGATAGAAAAGATTAAAGCAAAGCGGAGTATATTGGGTCTTTGACAGAGAGCTGAACAAAACCAAAAATAAGAAGAGAATCAGAGAGGAGTGAGCTGAAATTTTGTAGTTCAATTATAGGTTTGGGATTTGGGGACTTTTGGTTTGATTTTGGACTACTTTGTTTTTAAGGAAAGTAGTGTATATATAGGAATTGAAGAATACTTGATCCTGAGCGTTGGACTGTTCTAGGAGTGATTGAATGGGAGAAATTGAAAAAAAAAAAAAAAAAAAATTTAGTCTGGATGACTACTGCAGTACTATGGCTGACTTTATCAATTCTCTTTGTAGTAACTACTCTATTTTGGACTGACAGAGCATAGCTTTCAGTTGTGTGATACCCATGTGTCCCCATCTTTTTCTTGTTGCCATTGTACCACAATGACAACTTTCTTATGGTTCACAGATGATAATGTGTGTTGAAATAGTGACCTTACACAAGGCACTAGTTTTTCTTTCGAGACAGAAAGTTGATTGTTAATTATATAATTATTCTATAATGCAGGTGAGTAAACAATCTTTGAAGTTCTCTCCTGAACCCATACTCTTTATACAAAATTGCCTGATGGCGATTGTGGGTAAAAAATCAACTCAAAGTCGTCAGGTATAACTTGATCCCATTCTATCTCAAGAAAATACTTGAAGTGGTATTACTTAAATCCATTGCATTTGATGACAGTTTTATCATCTAGAGGAGTCAAAAGAAGTAGAGTCACTACTGCACGTACAAAATTTTGCATGTGAAATTAAACCTCTGAACTTCTTCGCGATAATGGACATGCCTGAGGACTCTTCCTTCTTCAGCTCTGACGATTTCAGGTATTTGTGATGCATATGGATTTTTCCCAGAAAATTGATTTTTAGTTTCATGATATGTCACGTTCGATCAGCCTTGTGTGAGTATTACTCGTGTTTTTCTGACCTTTCAAGTCAAATTTCTCTTCTTTCTTATGAAGCCGCTAAAATTTACCCATTTAATTTGCAACCGTACTGTGTAGGACACTAACACGGCAACACTCTAGATTCTTTAGCTAATTATTCTCGGACATAATTATGTTTGTCACACTTGCATTATGAAAATTTTGCATCCTCTTTTGTTTTTTATGCTTGTTCGAATATTTGATGTGCAGGGCTGGTTTAGTAATGACGATTATTGAAAACCTTCTTGGATATGCTAATATCTATGACAAAACTAGTTCCTTTCCTGAGATTTTCTCGCCTATTTTGTCGCTGCTGCTTGAAATGGCATCTCTGGCAAACTTGCCAGATGCATTGCTGGATAAAGTCAAAAGTGCAGAGCAACTTATAAAGGCTAAGATAGATGAACATCAAATGATAAGGCGGCCACTTCAAATGCGGAAAAAGAAGCCTGTGCCAATCAAATTACTCAATCCTAAATTCGAGACCGAGTAATGTCTCTCTTCCCACCTGTCTTTCTATCTGTACCTTCAATATTTGTCTCTGAAGATTTTGGTACTGTAATTTGGCTGGAATTGAGCATTGTTTTCTCTTTCCTGCAGTTTTGTCAGGGGTAGAGATTATGATCCTGATCATGACCGGGTGGTGGCGAGAAAGTTGAAGAAACTCATAAAACGGGAAGCTAAAGGGGCAGCCCGTGAATTACGAAAAGACAACCATTTCTTGTTTGAGGTAAAGGAAAAGGAGAAGGCAGCATTGGAAGAAGAAAGGGTGGAAAAGTATGGAAAAGCAAGGGCCTTCCTTCAAGAGCAAGAGCACGCCTTCAAATCTGGACAATTTGGAAAGGGCAAGAAGAGAAGGAGGTAAATTTTTTGCTCGTCTTTGCCCCCTGCTTCTTAGCTTTAAGGAACTGTCTATCGATAGTCTCTGCACAATACTGATGGTAGCAGAGCAGCTATTTAGATAATCAACGGAAGAGAAAGATTAGTGTACTGTCGTTTATTCTATCTATCAAGTCTCCGTCATATTTAAAATTTTTGTGTAAGTATGCGAATAGTGTAAAACTTAATGTTGAATTGCCCCCGTTTTTCCATCAAGTTTACTAATTGGTTGCATTTTGTTGGCAACTCTTGATTCTGTTGCCAAGTTTTGTTTGCCTGTGAGATTATAAGCTGTCTATGCCGTCCTGGAGAACATATTTGAAGCATTACTTGTTTATTTGAAACTTGAACTACTGTTTTGAACTCAGGGCTCTATGACAAATTTAGATAATTTGGACAATAATATTTCAGATGTAATTTGGTTATTGCAATCACTCAAGATGTCGATTTTCTTCAGAGAGGTTATTGTTCTTCAATTAAGTTTCCAGCCCACACAGTGATGACGAGTAGTTTTCCTGTTTACATTCTCCAACCATTGCTACTGAAGCAGAACAAGTTAGTAAAATGGACAAACCATGTTATAAATAGAGCAAAGAAATCCATTGTAAGTAATTCAAAATGTCAAGAGAGCTGAAAATGTTAAGAGAGAGCAGCACAAGAAATCCAACCGTCACTATCTATCGAAATTTCGTCAAGCATACCTCAATTACTGAGTTTTGACAATTCAAGCAACCTCGTACTATTTACTGTTCCATGAGAAGATAATCTCTAGTGTCTATATATTTTTGTAACAAGAACCGAGAAAATGGATATTCAATCCAATACCCACTAACACTAGTTATATGGCAACAAAATTAGGAGAATAAGATATTACATCAGAGCTCGAAATCTGGCGCCCCCATCAAAAAGGAACCTGGATCATCTGTTCTGAGGAGCGGCATGTACTCTGATCCTCTCACATGAACACTAAAGCAAGCTACAGAAGAAAGACAAATTTCAAAATGAAAAAGAGAATCCAACAGAATGACAATTGAATACAAATATTTCCGCTATTAAATTAATCAATTACACTTGCATCCAAATATTATTAAATATCTATGTTTGTCGTTGCATGGTGAATAGACTCTGTCTTACTAAATGAAATTACAATCTTAACCACAAATTTGAAGACCTAAACTTCTAGATTTAGAAACTATCTCCTAGCAGAGAATTACAAACTACATAAACTTCTAGACAATATAAGCATATCTTTACACCACCCTTTCCCATCTCTCTACATCCCCCTCCTCTCACAGTCTACCTTACACATAATAATAACCTCCAACTATTTTAAAATATAATCAATTTTGTCAAATCATCAAATAATAGCTAAATTGTCCCTCACGCCTCTAATTATAAACTTCCTCCTTGCATAATTTTTACCGCATAAATTATTTGGCTCCACAGCAGTAGCATCATTTGCTTAGAATCGAATTTTTGCATCAAGATTACTTCATTCTTCTAAATTAAATTCCACACTGCATAATCCAATTATAACTAAACCCAAAAAAAGAAATAGATTTTAGTATTAACACTCCAATCTAATTAGAGTGACCAATGGGTCCAGAAAAACTCTTTTCTTTTCCCTCTCTTTCTTTTCTGTTCGATACGGATGGAAGCATGTAAAACGTAAGGGGTTGCGATGGATATATTATTGCACCCTCCCACAGATTCACACCTATCAGACATTCCATCAAAAGCTACAACATAAAATCCAGTCCTATTTGCACTAAGCTTTTGTTCAAGTGTATGGAATGCTTCATGATGAACAGAAGTATATATCAGTTTACCATTTTCAATTTTGATTACACTTTGGAGCATTGTATCCATCTTTGTCGTCATATCAGAACTATCATCCATGTACGGGACTACAAGAGTGAGTTCCCTGTAGATATCACGTACAAACGAGCAAATCTTCTTTGCAAACTCAAGATCACCATCGGATATTCTGCCAATCGCCAAACGCATTAGCTCTCCGGTCAAATCGGCAACCTGTTCAAGATCATTGAGTAACTTTCCATGAACAACAACATATGAATCTACACTAGATCATTCTTTGCTTAGCTGTTCTAGTAATAATTGATCTTATATAGTCTAGAAGATGAGTGACATATCTACTATTTTTTTCATTGAAACAGAAAAAAAGAATGTTGATAAACACAAAACCCAGATGGGAACAGTTACCCCCAAGAGATAGTCAAGAATGTTGATCTGCAAAGGCTCAATTGATGGATCACTGAGTGGCAACAGCTTAGCATTTATCTCATCAAGATTAAGAAGAGTCCCTGTCCTGCAGAACTTACAGAATGTTGCAGCTTCAATGTATTCTTGTACCTGCCAAAACCAAGTAGGCAATCAGATTATAGATTAAAAAATAAAATCTAAGCCTCAATTGTTGAAGATAAAGGGACGACCCCAGGAGAGTATGCTCGTCTTAGCTTCCAAAAATCAGTCCCTTGCAGCTCTTTTACCAATCGGAACATATACTGATCTGTCACGGCTGCTAAGTCCCTTTCTGCTTTTTCCAGTACCTCATCTCTGTTGTGTTTACTTATTCTGTACAAAAAACCCTTGATTTAGGTATGCATTTGAGAATGAGATGGGAAGATATAAAATATGTTGTCTTATACTCACCATTAAAATAAAAAAAATTATACTCATTCCGCGTAAAAAGTTAGGACCGTATTAACCATGACAAGGACAACAAGAAATCCAAAATGCCAAATCAAAATAATTTCAGTTGACTGATAATCACATCTATAGATAAATAATACATAGAAAATTGTAGTCACCGCAAGCAGGATGCCCAGTAAAAAGCATGCAGCAAAAGAAATTCAACTAATCTTTCTTCAAAGGAAAAGTAAATTACCTGTGGACCTGGAATATAACTTTCTTGCTGTTCATGGTAATATCACGACTTGCTTTTACTACTCTTTCACGCTTTTCATTCTAAGAATACAAGCCAATATTCAAGTTTAGAGGATCTATAATTTTGAAACAAACAAAGAAATAAGCAAAGTTCATTTTCACTAATCATTTATGAACCCACAAGTACACATTTCAAGCAGCTCAGTCATGAATCCATCATTCAAAACAATGAAATGAAGTAGTTCAGTGGTCAATCAATTTAAATCGCAAAGACTAAAAAAACCCTCCCTTTTGCAATGATATCGTAGAAAGAGAGCTCGATAAAATATTAGGTTAGTTGCTGTAAGGCTAATATAGAAAGATACAGCGAATTTGCCTTTAGCAGCATCTTAGTTAGACGGTTTTCCATTTTTAAAAAAATCAAAATTAGGACGGAAGAGGCAAAATGTTTGCAAAGGATTTTCAAGGCACATGCATTTTGAGTTAGGAATCCCAATTTCTACAAGTTAGTAGTCAAAATCTACTACACTATAGTTTCTAAATAGCCACAACAGCAATACGCTGACGGAAAAACTAGAATAAGCATTACAGACATTGCGTTGAGCTAAGAGAAAAGAAAATAGAAAACTTACGAGGTTATTGAGGTAATCGGTATATTTGCTAAACGCATCTTTCATGGATGATTCAGAAGTAATCGTCCTCGCCCTTTTTGGTGAGTTCTGAAGTGTACCTGCAACTTCATGATTCAACACCATATATATATATATATATATATATATATATGCACATTCAATGGTGAGAGAGAGAGAGAGAGAGGTGACCTTGATGAAGGAAGTGGGATTTAGGTTTGGAAGCCATGAGCGCGAAGCTCCCCACTCGCCCGAAATGCATTCAGGCTCTCCTTCCAATACTTGCGTGCTTTTATTAGACAAGTGGTTTTATAATTATTTAATTTCTGTAAATATAGTTTATTTATTGGTTATAGACAAATACATGGTAGTTTTTTTTTTTTTTTGTCAAATAATTTCTCCAAACTTAGTGCCTTAACAATGGAGATTCCAGCAAATGTTATAGAATCCACCGAGTCACCCTCACCCATTATTGATCTTAAAAGCTTCGATATCAGAGCCGGCAAACAACGACACATTTATGATTCTTTAAATTAACGTCCCACCTTCTCCCATATCGTCGTCGGAGCAGACATCTATGAGCGACGTCAGAGCAAGCGATCATTCCGGCGAAAAGGGGAATTCTCTCTGGAAAATGGGTTCACGGCGAGGACAGAGGAGAGTTTGGGAAGTCGGAAAATTTGAAATTGATGGGAAAAAAATGGTGGGTACTGAAAGGCAGAGATATTGGTGAGAGAATTAAAACGTGATAGAGGTAGAAGAAGGATAGAGCAGTGATATATTAAATGCTTAAACTTATGGCAATCAATTCTTTCTTAGCTGTATAGAACCGTTTCTTTCGCTTTCGTTATAAATTCCTCAAACAGAGTCTAGAGAGAGAAAGAGAGAGAGGCCTGCCAGTTGAGCTGAGCTCGCATATACTAAGATTTAAGGCCAACCACTCTCTCTCGCTCTCTCTCGCTCTCTCTAAACTCCATGAGCAACAGAGGAAATGTGTTTATGTTTTCTTCCACCCACTTGAAGTAGATTGTGAATATTTTCATCTTCTGGTGCAGAGCTAAGGTTGTCTTCTTCATCTAATCCCTCTTTTTTGTGCTTTGAGCTTTTTCTTTTTCTTTGCTCTGCCTTTTTGCATTTTTGAGTCAATGGGTGCTGTTTTTCTTGATTCTTCATTGAAATGATTAGGCCTAAACGACACTTGTTCGTCGGATATGGGCCACCGGAAAAGATAAAAGTAAAAGACATAACTTTTTTGCTTCAATCAGATCATTCTGTCGTCATTTTCTGTTCGAATAGCTTGATTTGTAGCTAAATATACAGAAATCACATCGTGCTCTTCCCAGATTTTATGCGATGGTAATGATTTCGTTCTTCAAAGTATGAAAAACTCTCAAAAATTAATTATCTTCTTAGTACAATCAGTATTATTTTACAGAAATCTGGTACACATAGTGAGCAGAACGAAACCTCTCTCTCTCTCTCTCTCTCTCTCTCTCTCTCTCTCTCCATTCCCTCCATATGCAGGTGTTTTAGTATAATCACTGATCGTTTTTCTTCTGGCATTTTCTATGGCAGAGTTGTTTAGATTTACTCCCTCGAGTTCTTCAAAGCTGCTTTCCTTTTACGGTCAACTTGGATTATGAAACTTGGTAATCACATTTTCTCGTCCTTTTCTGTCACCACTTTGATCATCCTCGCCAAATTGATGGACTTACAGAGTCTGAATCTGTCGTTTTTATCCTTTACAGTTTGTCGCTAGCCTGCATCGATGATGTTCGAAAACAGTGACGGTGCTCTTGACTTTGAATATAATGGGTTTAGATCAATACGAATGATTATAAACAGAAATCCAGACAAAGACGAGAATTTGAGAGATGATTGGTTTGGTTCTAGATTTGGCGCGATATCGGATGTTTACTTGGATAAAGAGCTGACGGAATATCCATATGTAAAGCTGATAGATTGTTGCAGAGAAAATTCTTGCAGTGTTGTCAAGGACATTGTTATTGATGAGGGACTGCCTTTAAAGGACAAGATCTTGCTTGAAAGTGGAAATAACGAAATCGACCGAGATTTATCGAAAGAAATCAATAATCCGGAGAGTTTTGATTTGGAGAAGTTAGATTTCTCAAACAAAATTTCACTTGTTCTAGGTGATTTGATAGAGATAGACGAAGAAAGTGAAAACGATATAGAAGAGGTCGATCAAAGATCTACTCAGGTATGCCGTGTGCAACAAAATATGTTATTGTTGTGAAAGAATTTCGCGGAAACCATAGTCTGATATAAATTTTGTTAATCTAAATGCAGATATCTGAGGGGAAAACAGACTATGAAAATGGACGCATAAATTTTGAATCCGCATTAGATTTCGACCAAAAACTCTGTTCTTCAATCGACAAAATTTCATACACTTGCTCGGTTTTAGGCCAATCCCAAGATTCAGCAAGTGTCATTGATGATTCAAACCTGGTGGCATGTTCCAATGGCGCCTCTTTCCGATCTAACAGCAGCTCAACGAGCAATCGTTCATTTGCATTCCCCATGTAAAATTACTGAGAAATTTTCATAACTTGTTTATGTTCTTCGATTTCTTAGCTTTTTCTTTATCTCATATAAGAAGCTTATTATTGGTCGGTGTTTTCACAGATTGCAGTCCGAATGGAATAGTAGTCCAGTTCGGATGGCGAAAGCTGATAGGAGGCAATTAAGGCAGGTTAGAGGTTGGAGGCAGGGGCTTTTTTGCTGTAGATTCTGAATTTCTTGTATTGAGTATGCAGGGTGAGCTTCGAAATATATACATATTTTATGATTCGATTCATATAATGATCTTTTGTCTCAGCAATGTCTAATACTGTCAAAGAGATCAGATCTGATTATTCAAATATCAACTCACATTTTGAATTAAGCAAAAGCGAAGTATGTACATATGAGAGAAAACAAAACCGATTGATACTACGACTCGAGAGATGGAACAAGAAGAAAATATGCCAAGGGTACACCTAAAATTCCGTTGTCTGTTATGTTTTTAATCTCTTTCTTGTTTGGTTGGAGTCCTTTGCACTGCCTCTGTCTTTAACATGCATTGTTAGTTCGTTATTCTCGGGATCCTGGAAGAACGAGAAAATACAAAGGTATTGTCAGGTTTATTTTCTAATTCTACTACCTTTTGATGTGGTGCTTATGCAGAGCTCGTTAATTGGCTTAATAAAAATTATAAATAATTAAAATAATATATTAATAGTAGTAACTAATAAGCATATCGTCAAGAGATAAGATTAGAACCTAAAATTAAAAGATAAAGTCAACGTTACTCTGAAAGCAATACCTTAAAAACAGATGTTCTGAAAGGTGGTGCTTTGTTTGCATTCTTTCCTATAGCGATCTGAATAGAGATGCTGGCCTGAGATAGATCCACCCCAGCATCCTGGAGGGCTTGAGTTAAGTTATTTAGCAACCTGCTGAGATCCAGTACCAGCTCATAATTGCATTAAATATAAGAGGGAAAATCTGGAGAAGATATCAAAGATTGAAAATTTTCAAAAAGTTTACAGCAAGAACAAACCCTTCTGAGTAAGGACTTGAAATTCTAATAGTTCCGCCTTCTATATTCACCTCCTCCGGCTGGTTTAATGGCTCAGATGTGACTAGACAGTCAGTTGAGGGTGCATCAGAAGCCGGGATTTGAAGAGGCTGAGCAGCCATTCCATCGCTTCGGACAGAAGACGAGACATTCACCTGCATAGGAACTTGCAAAGCGGCCCCTATACTTGAAATATCACCTACGCCCCTGTTCGCAAGGGAATCTTCCAGGTTCTGAGGGACCGGAATATTATTATCGTCAACTTTACCCAGAAATGTTAATCCCGGGAATGAACCGTTATTTACGGTAGATGATTGACGGGCAAAACTCTGGACCCGCCAATGACTATTTCTCTGCTTTAAAGGAGGCAAGATTAGAAAGAAATATGAAGCTACTTATGAAGCAATATGCTATTGCCATGGCTAAAAGCAGCAATACCAATCCTCTTAAAGACCAGAGCCTCCATTAAAAGTGCATCAAGTAATCATAAGTTCAAAAAAATAAAGATATTCAATCAAAGAAATTGAAAAAACAAAAGGAAAGTAACGGAGATTCACCCATGGCATTAATTTGGAAGGCTCTCCATTCCAGATCGGGCATGAACCCTCATACTTCTGCACCTTTTCCTGTAAATACTGAACATACTCGATCACCTGCAAACGATGATAGTAGTTAATCAACGAATCAAAAAAGCTCAACTTTCACTAATCAAAATCTCATACCTCCAGAAGGAAAGATGCTGTATCTCTCTTTTGATCACTATGAGGTATCAGATCTCTCAACATCTGGAACCTGGAAGATATTAAACTTTTCGAGTTCAACTCGCTCTATAATAGACATTAAACCAGGAGATTAATATCAAATTAAGAAGTTTCCGCTTCATCACCTTCCATGAAACACTACGCTTAGCATTGAAAACAGACGTTGTTGAGCAAAAGCATTCACATTCACCGTATTTCACTTTGTTGCTCATGATATGAATACATAAATATATGCATAATATCTAACCCAATATGTGGGTTTTGAAAATCTAACAATGATCGCTTTACAAGAGACCACCCTCATATTTATATGCAATACACATGCACTAATAAGCTTATTATCATAAATCAATTGACATCAAAATCCATACTCAAACAACTTCGCCGGAATTCGGAGACTATTTATAGGAATATAACATGACTCTTAAATAAATGTTACACGATCTATCAGCTTAACCTCTCGTTGATCTTGCTTCGTCTTCGCTGCTCTGTAACAGAATGCTTGGACCGTATTGCATTAGCCTTATCGTTGTTCTTAGCATCTGGAATTCCGAGTAAAAAATTAAAACCATCACAGAAAATTAGAAAGACACAATTCAATATGTTGTTGCCTTGGTAAATAAAGATTTCCCCATAAATTACCGATTCAAGAGCAAACAAATAGAGGAAACATTGGCAACGAAACATTAACCAGATAGAAATTACGAGACTGAAAACCCGACAAAGCAGTCGCTAACTATGATAACGGGAACTGGGTGAGCAGCAACTACAAAAGAATTGAATCTACAAAAAAAAATGGATCTAAATACAGATTTCAGCGAAAAATTCGGAACCTTTGGTGTTGCTACTAATGTTAGAAATAGAAGTCGAAGAAGGGCCTTCTTTGTTGGAAATGAAGTCTTCCTCCTCAAACTCGTCTTCTTCCTGATTCGATTTCCCTGCTCTCATCTTTCTGAAGCGTCAAACAAATCTTTCTCCGCGAGTATCCAAACAAAGAGACATTAATATGACTACATGCCTCCAAAGGCGATTGTGACTGTGAAGGAAAAGGGTAAAAACAATAATTTTGTAGATGACCGGCGATGGAGGGTATTCACAGTCTCCGGTGAGCTATAGTTAGCTACGGCGTAATGAGTCAGTAGCAGCTAGCATGACTCATCTGTCGAGTAATGAGTTCATGCGGCTGAGCTCACGCTGTTTCTGTGAACCCTCTCACTTTGGGCCTTACTTGGGCCAAAGCTTTTTTTTGCAAAATGAGTATCTAATTAATAACTTAAATTAAATATTATATTTAACATACCATAACATAACCTTATCAATGGATCTAATTAAATACTCATTTAATCATTTATAATATATTATATTGATTGCATCAATCAATAAATGTCAGATTAAAAGTAAGAGCTCGATGATGAAATTAGAGGCTAAGCGTGTGCCTATCCGTCTTGTAAAGATAAGTACAATGTAAAATTTTGTTAATTACGAAGATATAGTTCGTATTAATGAAAGCGAACAATCTAATATTGTTTTAGGAAAATAAAATTGAGTGGTTTATAAATAGAATTATCTCTTTCATACTTAATACAAGACTAATCTAAAAATAAATATGTTATGATATTTTCTCTAAAGATTATAAAAATCAACTTGTGATGATTCATGTCTTCTTTAAAATTCGCACGATGCGTTGAGTTTTTTAATTAATTTATTTTTTAAATTATCAAAATTATTCGATAGTCACTAAAATTATTTAATGAGTTGAGTTTTTTAATTTATTTATCTACGAAAATTTCACAAGAAAAAGTTGGCATGAACAAAAAGGAATTTGTTTAATGGCAATCCCATAAACTTAGTTCTTGACGCGAAGTTCAATCGCCCACAAAAGGATTTGTTAAACTAACATAAATTTTATGTTTTGAGAATTCACTTCGAAGACTTGTTCTGATAGTAGCACGAAGCTCGGTTCTACGTGGATAATGGTTTAATATCTATCTATCCAAGAAGATAACGATGGAAGCTAATTACTTTTAGTTTATTTTAATTGTCAACGCGATTGAGACTAATCACTTTACAGTTGTTTTGCACATATTTTTTAATTAATGTTTATAATTTTGATCCATTTTCTGTACTTTTATAAGCTATAATATGCCATTACTTTTATTTAAAAAATAAACTTCAAATAATAAAAATTAGAGTTGTGTTCATAATCAATGTTGTGAAGACAATAGAAGATCAAATATTTTGTTTATTTTTCTGAATCAATTTATATCAACAGAGATGTACAATCACATATTATCTGATAGAGTAAAAAATAAATAATTTATAAAAATAATATTACTTATATAGTTAACTTAATAATAAATTTGTGTTAGTTTCAGTTTAAAGTTGTACTGCTACCATCGGAGACTTCCGGCAATATTTGGAAACTATTTAAAAGTTCTCACTCTCTTCTATTGTTCCATTTTAATTGATGATATCAAGAGTTCAAGGCCTATTTTTGTCACACTTCATATTTATTTTAATCCAGCATCTTTTAAAAACAATTAGGATATTTTATGACACATTGTCCAATTGTGTTTGACTGCTTTCTTATGAAAATGATATTTGAAAAAAAATAAATCGTTACATTTTAAAGTTTTGTTTTTCTTTTAGATAATATTTACAAATGCGTTGATTGTCTTTATTTCAAGACCACATTAAATTTATAAACTTATAAAAGTATATTATTTTTAATAAAGGATAGTTACTTTTTATCAAATAAAAAAAAAAGGCACAATGCATTTAAAGTTAAAAGTTTCAGATCATTTATATATTACACATTAAATAATAATTTTTTTGGCAAATCAAAAATATACCTTTTGTAATTACTTTTAATTTATTAATTAAACCAAACACACGCATATGATAGTTTTACTTGATTTTTAATTCTATTTGGATTTCAAAATTCAAAATGGGTAAGAAATTAGAACAAACACACTTTATTAATTGGAAAATGCGACACGTAAGTGGTAGATTTAACGAACCAATTGATAATAAAATTTAAATTAGTGATAACTAAAAATATAATATTTGATTTGTCTTAAAAAAAAAAAAATTTGAAGTTTAATTTATAAATAATCTCAAACGTAAAATTTGTACTCAATCAAAAAAAATGTTATAACTTTGATTCTTCACCATCTCAACTAGTTAAAACTCATGGAAATTATAGTTTGACTACCAACACATTGATGTGTCACTTGTTCATGCAATATATAGATCTATAATATGTTTTTTTTTTATTTTAATTTTATTAATTCATCAAGAAGTAAAGAAGAATGCTACATAGCTTAGTCTAACTTAATTAAAAGATGACAAATGGCTAGTCTAATCGCCCCGGTCGTAGCTTTGCTCCAAAACTCTGAACAAAAAAATAAAAGAAGGATTAGACAGCGACCCAGCTGATAAATAGCACTTGCTTTAAATTCAAGTTATAGGTCGGTGAAAATTCAAAACAGTAACCTAAAGACTACTATTGCCATAACTATTAAGGATAGTATTAATTATCTTAATTAAATATTTCGTTTTAATAAACAAATCATCCGCCAACTGATCTATCAGTGAAATCTGGACCGTACGATTCCCATCACTTTGAAAAGGCGTGCGTTGCTTTTCCTATGGCCCATGTTGTAGTACATGCATCATACCACAGCGGGCAACCCCTCCTTTAACGGTGGGGGCAAATATGGATTGTTTCCACGTCGACATTTGGAGGGTAATCTCGGTATTGCGTCAAAAAGTGGGGCCAGTGAGGTCAATCAGAAAGAGGGATGTCCATCGGACGTCTGATGAGAGCTGAACGGTCTGATTGACACGGAAATTCTTACTAACTCGGGGACATCCCTTCATTGCCCAATCCGTGCTTTCCACGTTGCGCAATCTCCATCCATCTCTCTCATCTGAACCGTCGAAAATATTGCATCGAACGGCTCATACCATGTCTCTCCATCCAGCGGCTGTAATTCTGTGTTCTAGACTCTTCCAAAGACAAGGAAGAGAGAGAGGGGGAGGAGAGTTTGCCTTCTAACCGTGGTTAGTTTCTTAACCCGGCTTTAAAAAACGCAGTTCAGAGTTCACAGACGGCCGAGTGGGAGACAAGGGAGATTGAGGAGAGAGAGAGACGGGGAAGGAAGGAAGGCTGGCAGGCTGCGGTTTTGGCGCGGACAAGAATCATCTCGTGTCCACTCCGATGATTTCTTTGCCCTTTCCGAACGTCGCTGTTATTGGATTGAGTTTTTCCGTTTGAATCCTTGGAAATTTGCGAATGGTTTCTCGCCAAATGACCGCGTCTACTCGAACGTTGTTTGTGCTTTGCGCTTCTCTTAGATCTCCAGTTTGGTGAGTTTCCTACTTGATTTCACATTTTCTGAATTCTTATAATCATACTAAGGTTTTTTGAGTATGTCTATTCTGATTTGTGAGAAATTGTTTGTGAGTGCAAGGTCTGATTCTTTCAATTGATAATAGATTTCGAACCTAAAATTTTTTTTGTTTACTGTATATACGAATTTGAAGCACGCGCTTTTTTGGAGGCGAAGCCATATCATTTTTTAGATGCTCGTTTTCTGTTTTTCATTTCCATCATTTGCTTCTGATTTTCGAGAGGAGAATAGTATTAGAACACTAATTTGATGTACTTTCGAGCCTTTCGGAACACCATGTGGTGGCATATTCCTACGACATCAACCTTGCTGAACGCTGTCTAATCTATTGATATAATCCATATTATGACACCTTTTGATTGACGGCATATTTCCACTTCGCCAATCAGTTGAATTGTGAATTGGTGTTGTGTATGCCTGATGATTTAGAAATTCACAAGATGAGATTTGATATTTTAATTGTATTTTTTGTTTTAAAGAACAATGTGTCATGCCTCAAAGGGGACCCAAGACAGAAATTTGGAACGATCAAAGTCTGGCCAAACCGTCCAATCTGTAATCTTGTTGACTTAAAAGATGCAGCAGAAAATTAATATCTTAATATAAAGCTCAAGCCCGAAACACATAGATTAACAAATCCAACAAATAACACTAGATAATGTGATGATATAACTCAAAATAAAATAAATATGTGAAGCAAATTGAATAAAGTTTACAAATTCTCAATAATAACTATCCTTAAAATTTAAAATTAAATCTTCAAAGGAAGAATTATTGAAATAGAGAATTCTTGTAAAAAGTCTGCTCCCGAGCCGATAACTAGAACTCTTCTGGATTGGTTCCTTAAAGGGAAAGTTGTTTGGGGGAGTCCACTAAATTTAATAGAGATAGAATTTATTTTTAGCATTTTATATAATGTTTATATTTATGCTCAACAATTAATGACATTTAATAAAATTCATTTTTAGAAAACACATAGAAGGGTACTTCCTCAAACGTTTAAGAGGGGGAGAGAGTCACAGTGGAATGACCTCGGAGGAGGAGCAATACTTGGTGATAGAGGAGTTTAAAGGTGGAAATTAAATGGGAAGAGAAACACCCTAACGCACCATCAAAAATCCCTTTTTCTCCTCCCACTTCATAGGCGATACGCGGCAAATAAGGAGCATCCCCAATTAAGGTATAATATATTACACTTGAACAAGGTAATTAATTCAGAATTAAATCAATTGATACCTACCTCCCCAATTGAAATTGCAGGTTTCACATAATGAAACCTGTTGGGCGACGCCTTTTTATCAGTCTGATTTTGTATTGTAATGTTTAGTCAACTTGTTTTCGGGATAATCTTGGAAAGTGCTAGTTATTCTATGTCGTAGCATAACCTTTGTATTCCAATCGCTGTTAAATTGAAATGCAACCTTCTTTGCTAGTGTTTTAGTAAAATCTTGGAAAGTACCAGCTATTCTCTATCTTATGCTAAACTTGTTTCTGTTGCAGATTTTTAAATTTCAGGCTTAAACCAGAACAATTGCTCAGTAGATGTAACCACTAGCCATTTTTGTTTCTCCAGCACTGTTTTTCCATCTCAGTTCCTTTGCTCAGATTTCCTTTTCAGAGAATCTCGTGCAGTTTTGTTTCTGCTTGTTGATTTAATGATTTTCTGTGAATTGCACGGGATTATTATTAATTCTGCATTGGCTTTAGAGTTGGGCCTCTGCTTGGGAGGGAAGATATACTCTTCCTTTTCCACCTCTGCTGTTGCCTGCAATCACCATCTGGACTTTTAATTGTTTGATGTCTCATAAGCTGGACAGCCCTGTTAAGACACAGATGGCAGTGGAAGTATTTAAGAGTCCGCTTAGTGGGGAATATCATGGGAGCAAGAGAGTGGAAGGCAGACAGCCTACAAGAAGGAGACGGGTTTTTGTGCAAACGGAGACAGGTTGTGTCCTGGGTATGGAATTGGATCGTAGTGACAATGCTCATACAGTAAAGAGGAGGTTGCAGTTAGCCCTTAATGTGCCGACTGATGAGAGTTCATTGACGTTTGGGGACATGGTTCTCAAGAATGATCTTAGTGCCATACGCAATGATTCACATCTTCTTCTCACTCGAAATCTCCTGCATAGAAGCTCTTCAACGCCTTGCCTCTCTCCCACTGGGAGAGATATCCAGCAAAGAGATCAGAGTGGCCTTATTGAGATTTTGGGACATTCCACTTGCTTCACGAGTACAAAGATACTGGTCAATGAGATTGTGAAAGCAATTAAAAAAGGTATTGATCCTATTCCTGTTCAAAGTGGACTTGGGGGTGCTTACTATTTTAGGAACAATGGAGGTGAGAGTGTTGCTATTGTTAAGCCAACTGATGAAGAACCCTTTGCTCCAAATAACCCGAAAGGTTTTGTTGGTAAAGCTCTTGGGCAACCTGGCCTGAAACCTTCAGTTAGGGTTGGTGAGACAGGGTTCAGAGAAGTTGCGGCCTACCTTCTTGATTATGAGCAGTTTGCAAATGTGCCTCCCACTGCCCTAGTGAAGATTAGTCATTCAATTTTCAATGTCAATGATGGTGTTAATGGGAACAAGCAGCACAAGAAAAGGATGGTTAGCAAGATTGCATCTTTTCAACAATTCATTCCGCATGATTTTGATGCCAGTGATCATGGGACTTCTAGTTTTCCGGTTGATTCTGTGCATCGTATAGGTATATTAGACATTAGGATTTTTAACACAGACAGGCATGCTGGAAATCTTTTAGTAAGAAAACTTGATGGTGTTGGGAGGTTTAATCAAGTGGAGCTCATTCCAATTGATCATGGTCTCTGCTTGCCTGAAGCTTTAGAGGATCCGTATTTTGAGTGGATCCATTGGCCTCAAGCATCAATACCTTTTTCAGAAGATGAGCTTAAGTATATAAGCAACCTCAATCCAATTAAGGATTGTGCTATGCTCAGGACAGAGCTTCCTATGATTCGCGAGGCTTGTCTCAGGGTTTTGGTTCTTTGTACAATATTCCTGAAGGAGGCTGCCACTTATGGTCTTTGTCTTGCTGAAATTGGTGAGATGATGACTCGTGAATTTCGTAGTGGAGAGGAGGAACCCAGTGAACTTGAGCTTGTATGTATTGAAGCCCGGCGTATGATTGCAGATAGAGAGATTCTTGCCTCTGAAGGTGATTTCAATGATGAAGAGTTTCAATTTGATATAGACTGTGAAGAAGAGGTGCTGGATTTTACTGCTAAAATGGAAGCAGATGACTACTTTAACAGGACACTGTACCAGTATGGAATTGGTTGTGGTCATGGCCGTAATCCACTATCCAAATTAGAGGAAAGCATCGATGAGGATGAGGACTCTGAAGGAGAACTGCAGGAGAGATTTGTTGAGCTTCCATCTGCCGAATCAACCCGAGATGTTTCAAAGCTTTCCATGTCTCTGAAGAACATCGTTTTGGGTGAGAAGAACCAAAAAATTCTCAAGTTCCCTACAACAAAACCTGAGAATGGAAAGACGACAACAAGTTCATCATCAGGCAACAGGAGCGCAAACGAGCAGCTTCCTGCTAGTGCTTGCTTTGTGAAGTTGGCAGACATGAGTGATGATGAATGGTCATACTTCTTGGAGAAATTTCAGGAGCTGCTTTACCCAGCATTTGCCAATAGGAAATCTCTGACTGTTGGTCAGAGGCAGAGACAGAGGCTTGGTACTTCATGCCAGTTTTGAGTCTGATAGGGTCGAACCTAGGCAAAAAAGAGCAAGAAAAAGGAGATTGGTAGTTTGCTTAAAGGAATTATTTTAGTATGGCTCTGCTTTAATTGTTTTGTTTCCTTTGAGATCGTGTAGTTGGAGCTTTAGTCAGAAAAACTGCTGTATATATTCTTTGGCATCATCAGAGTGATGGACTGCGTGTTTTATCTTTCTAGCTCTGCGGTCACTCCCATGGACGTTGTTTGATAAATAATTTGTTGAATGAAAATCCAAAAAAAAAAGGTTTTATGTAAATTGGATTCGTACCTATGTTTAGTTTCATTTTTTCATCGCATTTTCTTGCCTCACCTCTCCATGACTTGTATCTTTGTCTAGGCCATTTACAGATGAAGATGGCTGCTCAAAGATTCCAAATTAACAAGTGAGTGTGTCTGTTCTCGTCAATTATTTTCTCTTTGATTTCAATTACTCCCAGATAATTTTAGTATTAGAAAATATACTTAATTGTCATTCTAGATTAATTTATTGTTTGTTTGTTTTTCTTTTATAAAAGGGCTTGTTGCTTGTATTGAAGGCCACATGCCAATCTATGGTTTATGAAAGTGGAGCCATCTTGTGATGTTTAGTGGTGTTTTGGATAAAGATTTTGAGTCATATTGATGTCACGTTTGTCTGGATACTCGCATATTCAGAGACAAGGATTGCAAAACCGCCTTTGCCCGCCTGTCATTGCAAGCAAAACCCTCTATGCAGAGTAGCATTCAACTCTGCCACACCAGTAACAGGCCCCACTTTATTGGCCTTTCAAGTTCTGGTGAGTCAACTCTGAGAATGTTGCTCCTTTTTTCAATTCCACAATTTGGTTCTCATATCGTTCATTGATCTGGTGTTTCTGAGTTGAAATCAACTCTCTTTAACTACCTTTGACGTAGGTTTTGAATTCAATTATGCGTTAGAGTTTCTTATAACGTCACACACGATTTGACTAAATAAGTTCATTAATTAATGGTCAAATATAAGTCATTTTTATGTGTATGCATAATGCAATGCGGGTACAAACTATTTTGAAAAAAAAGGATGTAATGGTTCTGGTATAAGATGTTAAATTGATTGGACTGATCAGATATGGTTTTTTGTTTTGAGATTACCTTAATTTGTAGATTTTGGTTGAGTTTTGATTATTATTTGTTTAGGCCAAGTATCGTAGTTATCATAGTTGATTGGTGGTTTAGGGTTAACATCTGCTGTTTTATTTGGAATTTAATTTCATTTTAATTAGGAAAGTTTCAATTGAAGCTGTGGACAAAGAGTGATAGGTTGGTGTGTTGTCATCCATCAAATAATTTAAGTAGAAAAAGAGGTTAGATTTTCAGGGTAATAAGACGTGGACTTAAATAATTGATTAAGATTGTTAATTTAGGTTAAACAAAAGGTTGGCAAATGGAATAGATTGGTGTTGGGAGAGCGACGGGTAAAAATTGATGGACGGGGAGACCGAAGTATTGCAACTGGTCAAGACACTACGAAAAATTGACATATTTACGCCACATGGCCAAAATGTCCGCCTGACCTAGCTGTGGCTATTTAGCCTCCATATCTACACAAACTATGTATGTATTTTTGTTTTGTAGTGTGGCGTCAGCAGCCGGCAGGAACAGACCAGGCTGACGAAAGTGAACTGTTGGACAAAGCAGGATCACGTCCCGTTCGATCTTGACTGTGCAGAGGAAAAAAAGCAATTGCAGGACCGGCCTGTAGGCTGTTGGTCGTCTGCCCAAGTCGACGCTTATTATCTTAATTAATTAAGATAATAAGTTGACGCTTATTGGATAAATTAATTTAATCTTAATTATTGAACGTGAAACGGTAAAAGCGGGTCAAGAAGTAAAAATATAATTTCAAAAATGAGGATAAACTCTCACGAGGAGAAACATTGCAGAGATGGCGTTGGATCGGTTTTTGGGAAGCATATGAGCTCTGTCGTATGGTTTCCCCCACCCAGATCAAACTCAATCTCAAATCTGACTCTGAAAACTCTCCACCTGTAGATTCAAACATTCAGATCAACTGTGACGACGTCCATGCTTGGTTTATAAACAATTACCCAACAAAATGTTGATTCAGGAACTAACCGTGCCTCTGGATAGTGGGGATACACCATTAAAGCCATGCTATTTTCCTGAGAAGAGAATGGAGCTTTCGAATCGTTTTTCAAGTTTTTAGCAAGTTGTTAATTTTCCCCATCGGAGGACCAGCATGAAGTTTCTGGTCTTTGGATGCGAGAAACTAAATTCCCAACTTAAATTGTTCGAAATCTTGAGAATTTTTATGCAAGGTTATTGTGAGAGTCTTACTGACGAGAAGAGGCAGCAGGGAGATTTGAAAGTGAAGAAGCTCGCTTCTTACACTTCATATCTAAGCAAACTAGAATTTGTGGTTGACCAAGTTTTCGATTCAGAGTCGAAATGGGTGTTTTTTATTTGTTGGGTTCGCAGCTGCAGAGGTGAAGCAACGAGCTTCCTTTGGGTGGGGCAAGTTGAAGAAGTTTGGTTTGCCATGTACGTGAGATTAGAAACCCGTCAGCTTTATTGACCGTGTTCTGTTCACTGAGCTTAGTCTCCATCTCAATGTCACTTTAACAAGTCTGTGAATAGTTTAACAGGATCGAAATGTTAGGATTTTCTTTATGAAAATTGTCGAGTTTTAATCACAGAAAGCGACGGTATTTCAGAATGTGAATCAAATACAAATATAATTGTGTTTCCTGCAAACTTTCAGGGAATCAAATATGATGTTGTGGATTTCTCTCGCGGGAACCGACTGTGGTTAGCTGTGTAGAAGACAAATATGGGCCTTTATAGCTAAAAAGAGGAAGCCATTGCAATTTGGAGCCATTTCCTGAGTATTTAGACATCTCAAGAAGTTCATCTCAGCCATAGAGAAGCTACGTCGCCATAGAAATATGGCCAATGTGAAAAGTCAAGGCCCAGCAGAATACAAAGAGAAAATTCACGGGTCACCTCAGAGACTGGAGAGAAATCAAGAAGCAGCATTGACTGGAAGGAAAAATCTTAATCAAGACAGAAAAAAATTAACGTTTTCCTTTACTGGTTCATGTATAAACATTGTAATTCTCAAAAGGGTAATTTTCTTACCACAAAAAGATTCAATTTTGAGATATTTTTGTTCGATAATTTGTGAACTGCTGATGTGATGATTTATAGTTTGAACTTAGATAAGTATGTCAAAGCGGTTCCAATGTTTTTGTCTGTTTTTTTTTTTTGTCGAAAAGGAAAGAGGTTCTAAAAGATTACATTTTTATGCATGTAACGAGGGAGGGGAAGGGAAAAGATTGGATATTTATTTTGAGAAACGGCTGAAATGTCAAAATCTAAGCCTTAAGACTTCTTCACAGATAACTCCAAGCATGGGTTTGGTCTTTGATAGTTCTAGAACCCTCTACCCGAGCCCCTTGAACCCCTTTCGAGGGTTTTATTAGCTTCTCATTTTCCACGCTCCCCTCCTGCAGTGTTAGCCTTCTATCCCTCCTCAACCCTATCTCTTTAATGGCTCCTGTTCTTGCCAGAAGCTTGGCTAATGCTTCTCTCGCTTCGTTTCCATCTTCTTCGCCTTTCACTCTCGGGACTTCTAACAAGGGTTTAAGTCTCAGGAGTGCTTTTCTTCCCCGTATTGGGCTCAGACACGGCTTCTCTTGTGGTGGGTTGAAGTGGAAGCTTGAGAAGAGGAATAGTCGGGTTCCTGTGCGGTGCGAAGCAGCTGTGGCGGAGATAGAGGCTACGGAGACTTCTGGTGAAAAATATGAGTATCAGGCTGAGGTGGGTTTCTCCGAGTTCTTACTGGTTATATGTCGTTTGAGATGTGGGAGGCTTGGAAGTTTCAAATTTTTTTGGTTTGGAAGAGAAGAAGATTGAAGTTGTTTGATAGAAGTTCTTTTGTGTTTTCCTTTGTCGAAAGAAAAAAAAATTTCTGTGTGTTTAATACCACGAAAATAGTTGGATTTTTTTGTGCGAGGTTTTCTCTTTTTCAGAAAATCACTTTGGTCTTTGGTCACGAGTTGGTTTAACTCTCTCTCTCTCTCTCTCTCTCTCTCTCTCTCTCTCTCTATGCAGGTTAGTCGTTTGCTTGATTTGATTGTTCACAGTCTGTACAGCCACAAAGAAGTCTTCTTAAGGGAGCTTGTGAGGTAAGTAGGAAGCTTTTCTCTTACAGAAGTCTACTTTTGTGAGATGTAGTTTTCTTCTATTATTTTTACATATCCATTTTCACACCTTTGTTTTTTACGTCTCAGTAACGCGAGCGATGCTCTGGACAAATTGAGATTCTTAAGTGTGACTGATCCCTCTCTGCTTGGTGATGCTGGAAACTTGGAAATTCGAATCAAACCGGATCCCGACAATGGAACAATCACTATCACGTATGGGCTCTTATTTTCTTCAGAAATTTCATTTGCAATGTGAAATAAGTATTTCAGATTGGATGCCATGTTTTCTTTCTCAGAGATACTGGCATTGGAATGACTAAAGAGGAGCTTATTGACTGTCTGGGCACCATTGCACAGAGTGGTACTTCAAAGTTCTTAAAAGCACTAAAGGTAAATGTTTCACATCTCTACGCCCGGGTAAAGGGCTGTTCATTTAATTTTTTTTGACAATTTTTTTAATGTTTTATGTTGCAGGAAAATAAAGACCTTGGAGCTGATAATGGTTTGATTGGTCAGTTTGGTGTTGGTTTCTATTCAGCATTTCTAGTTGCTGAGAAGGTACAAAATTTTTGACATTTATTGTTAGATTAACTCCCCTTGATTTGACGTTTCTCGGGGGAATGGATAAAATGGATGCCATTTTCTATGCCTGAATGTGATTTTATTGTTGCTGCAGGTTGTTGTTTCTACCAAAAGCCCAAGATCAGATAAGCAGTATGTTTGGGAAGCAAATGCTGATAGTAGCTCATATGTGATTAAAGAGGAGACTAATCCTGATAATCTTTTGCTACGTGGAACACAAATAACTCTCTTTTTGAGGGTATGTGATTTTGTTTATGAAACTGCATTTAGAAAGCTGAACCTGGTGAGAATTTAGTAGAATCTAGTGTCTCCTTGAACCAAAAAACATTTGGAAAATTGTTCCGTGCCTTGTAGAGGGTGAAATCGGTAGAAATGTTATATCATCTGCTGGTTTGTTTTTCCTTCAATCAAAAGCTAATGGTAAAGTCATTGCCGGCATGTCATTTGTAACAGATCTTTTATAGAATTCATGGAGGGATGAGAATCCTTTTCTTTGGTTGCAGGAAGATGACAAGTATGAGTTCTCTGATCCCTCTAGAATTCAAGGTTTGGTGAAGAATTACTCGCAGTTTGTCTCCTTCCCTATTTATACATGGCAGGAAAAGTCAAAAACTATTGAGGTAAGATGGCTCGTTGTGCTTCAATACATTTCCTACACACATTCTTTTGCGTCTGGTTATTCGAAGGTAATGATCTATAAATCAGGCACAAGTCAACTTTGTGGAAAACTGTTGTAAAACTGTAATTTGATCCATCAATATCTTAGTGTTTGTCGGTAAAGGTGCTATTGAAATTCTAAATGCTGTTAGATTTGTTTGTCTTGTTTATGTTTCTTTGCAGCAAGATTATAGTCGTTTTTATGTCATGGTTGATATTAATTGAGGTTTTGGACAGGTGGAAGAAGAAGAAGAAGAATCAAAAGAAGGAGAAGAGTCAAAACCAGAGGTAGTAAACACGAAACTTGTTATTCGTGCAAGTACAGTTTTATTCCAAGTCAAGAAGCTTATAGGTTTGGCCATTACTTTCAGGATGAGAAGAAAAAGAAGAAAACCACCAAAACCGAAAAGTATTGGGACTGGGAACTAACCAATGAAACAAAGCCAATTTGGGTGAGTCTGTTTGTCATCTGGTTTTTAACATTAGCATATTGACTATTTTATCTTCCATTCCATATAATTAATGATCTCCCATCCATTTGCATCCCGTTTGTTATTTATCTTATCGAAATTTATTTTCTGGTGCAGATGCGGAGTTCAAAGGAAGTTCAGAAGGAGGAGTATAATGAATTCTACAAGAAGACTTTTAACGAGTTCTTAGATCCCCTCGCACATACTCATTTTACCACTGAGGTTGGTTCTTTCATTTAAGCTGTTAGAAAGATATTATCTAGTTATAAGTCTTAGTGTCTAACTCTGGATTGTGATTCTACAGGGTGAAGTAGAATTTAGGAGTGTTCTTTATATTCCTGGGATGGGACCTCTTAACAATGAGGATGTAATAAACCCAAAAACGAAGAACATTCGTCTATACGTGAAACGTGTATTTATATCTGATGATTTTGATGGTGAGCTGGTAAGTCTTTGCCTTTATTTGATGACTTTTTTTTATTACTAGTTTGATTTATTCCATTTTAATATAATTCTTTTTCCAGTACTATGATGCTAAAATACTTCAGTTATGGTTATCTGACTCTAATCAAATAAAAAAAAGATTATTGAGAGGAAGAAAAGTTTAAAGATGTTTAATCATCTGCTCATAAACTAAAAGGATATTGCACCTTGTATTTCTTCTGCCTAAAATTAGCAAAAACAAAGTCATATTTTGTGAGATTACAATCTTGAGTCCAATTTTACTTTTGACACCTTGGGTTTTATTCTTCTGATGATCAAATAAGTTTTGATATGATTTGCAGTTTCCCCGGTACTTGAGTTTTGTGAAAGGTGTGGTGGATTCTGATGATCTTCCTCTTAATGTTTCACGAGAGATTCTCCAAGAAAGCCGAATTGTAAGTTTTTCCATTCGAGAGTTCGAGCGAAATTTAAAACAGGGAAGTTAAGTTGAAATACTTTGATTTGTACGTCGGATAATTTCAGGTAAGAATAATGAGGAAGCGACTTGTCAGGAAAACGTTCGACATGATTCAAGATATTTCCGAAAGTGAAAACAAAGAGGTAGGTGCCTAGGTGCCAGCTTTATGTTGTCTTTTATTTGGCCTGCTAAGTGTTCATTTTAACTGATGAATTGCTCAATCCCAGGACTACAAAAAACTTTGGGAGAATTTTGGCCGATTTTTAAAACTGGGATGTATAGAGGACACTGGAAATCACAAACGCATAACACCTTTGCTTCGGTTTTACACCTCAAAAAGCGAGGAGGACTTAATAAGTTTGGATGATTATGTCGAAAACATGGGCGAGAATCAGAAGGCTATTTATTACTTGGCAACTGATAGTTTAAAAAGTGCCAAGACTGCTCCATTCTTGGAGAAGTTGCTCCAGAAAGATATTGAGGTAAAATTATATTGGGGTGTCTTTTGTTCGTTGAAGAGACTGATCTTCCATTGTACACTTTTTTGATCCTAAGTTGCTCATACTATTTTTAGGTTCTGTACTTGATCGAACCGATCGATGAAGTTGCAATCCAGAACTTGCAGACATACAAAGAAAAGAAGTTTGTTGACATTAGCAAGGAAGATTTAGAGCTTGGTTAGTAGTAGTTTTTATGCTGTCTTTCGATAGTTTTACCTTGAGAGCTTTTGTTTATGTTGGATGGCTGCATAAATCAGGTGATGAGGACGAGGTCAAAGAAAGAGAAACTAAGCAAGAATACATTCTTCTATGTGACTGGATTAAGCAACAATTGGGGGACAAAGTTGCAAAAGTTCAAATCTCTAAGCGGTTAAGCTCGTCTCCTTGTGTTCTCGTGTCTGGAAAGTTTGGATGGTCTGCTAATATGGAAAGGTTTGTGTTTGAGAAATGGGTTTAATTATACTGTCCTACAAAATTTTTACTTAGTTCTTCCCTTCCCTTTCTTTTGTAGGTTGATGAAGGCACAGGCCCTCGGAGACACGTCAAGCCTCGAGTTCATGAGGGGAAGGAGAATTTTGGAGATCAATCCAGATCATCCAATCATTAAGGATCTAAATGTAAGATGAACTAAATCTAATTTTGCCAATATTACTATTTGCCAAATTCGATGGAAAATTATTTGATTAAATTAGAAATGAATTCCACTGTGGATATCATGTCCTTGCCTAAGATAGATTGCATAATTTACCAGTATGGAAGTATTGTTAGGGGAAAGGTTGAATTTTTTTCTAACAATTTCTAGTCATTGAATTTTTGATCTATCAGATTACATCTCAGTTAGTACATCTCAATTGTTGCAGGCTGCATGCAGAAATGCACCTGAAAGCGGGGAAGCCAAGAGAGCCGTTGATTTGTTATATGACACAGCTCTAGTTTCTAGTGGATTCACTGTAAGTATAAAGAAATCTCCTCTCTTTAGTGAAAAATAAGACAATTGGGCTCGCGAGAGTCCTTTCCTGCCGCTGCTGCTTTGTGTAATGTAATTTGTCAAACCTGCAGCCTGACAGCCCAGCTGAGTTGGGAAGTAAGATATATGATATGATGGCAATGGCGTTGGGAGGAAGATGGGGAAGATCAGAAGAACTCGAGATGGAAGAAGATAGCACAGAATCTGAAGAAGTACAAGTTATTGAGCCATCAGAAGTGAGAACAGAGAGTGACCCTTGGCAGGATTAGAGACTTTTAAGAAGATTATATTATATTTTTGTTAAACATCGAACAGAGAGAGGGAGGAGGTGATAAATTAGGGGTGGGAGAGTTGTGAACAAATTTTTACAAATTAGTTAATAGAATTCATCTTATTTGAGTTTGACTCTTGCATTTTTCCTTGCTTTCTTAGGAGCCTTTTTCATTTTCATGTGGATTTATTTTTCTTCTTGTCATATTTTATCCAGATCTACAATTGTCCTTCGCATGGAGGTTAATGGTGTGATTATACTGCTCAAGTAGTCGATTTTAACTGTGATCGTTTTGCGAAGGAGGTGTCTTTCTCGGAAACTTGGAATGCGAACAGCGCAGGATGACAGTAATGATCAAAATAGTAACCATGAATATACAGAAAAATCACCATACTTTCCATTGCAATCACGTAGGAAACTATAGCTTACTTTTACTAATCATAATCTATACGCACCAAATTAAGGAATATTGAGTGAATTGAACAAAAACAATTAGCGATATTGAATTCTTTGACTATTTTACTCGAACCAATGGCCAACCGAGATGCATTAACTTGTTCAAGTGATTGACCCACCAAAGCCTTATTTGTTAGATAAAAGGCACAAGAGCCGAATATGATGATTAAAGCTCGACTTTCATATCGGCTGGCGGGAGAGAACCTGTAATGAGAAGGATGGTGATTAAAGCGAGAATATGCAACCAAATGGAAGTATCTAACTAGAGATTTTACCATCAACACTTTGGCTATTCGAAGCAGCAGCAGTTGCATGGCTCATTTGGAAAACATGGTGGAGCTCATCCTCCCACCCATTTGGTAGCTGTAAACAATGAAAAATCAAGACCCATTTTAAAGAACAACATTTAAATTATTTCGACGAAGAATAAACCACGACGAATGATTATGGTACCTGAGAGGGCTCCTTAAATCCACCTGTCATCGGCGTCATCAAGTGGGAAGAAAGCGATCTCCGTAGAATCTGGGAAGAGCTCCAGATGCAGTGAACACCCGAGGAAAGAAGTCCGTGTTGAGAGGGTTGTAATGGAGGATAAGCCATAGATATGTCTGGAGAATAGCCCAATGAAGATGATGAACCAGCCCTTGCTTGAAGAATCTGCACAAAAATGCTACAATCAGAACTGATCAGAATCTTAATGCTTCTATTTTTCTTTGAAAACGACCGAAACTTCATTGCTCGTCACTTACATCTTTGGCAAGCCCATCAATATTGAAATCCATCCTCGGATTGACAGTGGCAAGTTTCATCGATAAAAACTACAAAAGAAGAAGTTGACGATCGAGTTATAATAAAAATCTATGGCTCAAATGCGGGATTTTTTTCTATGAGAAACTGTCCTTACTTCTACTTGTCGTTGGAGCGACTGTACGTAATTTATTATTTCGTCTAGCATCACCGCCTTGCCAGTGACCTGTAATTTGAATCATTCCCTATGTTTGACTCAGAAATACTATAATAAGGTAGGAAGATTATGTATCAAAGCTACAAATTCGACAGTCTAACCTTGCTGCAACCCGGAACAAGATCTTGAAGAAACTTCATCCTTTCACTGATCTTCTCCCTTCTAACCTGAAAAACTTTGATTTCAATCCCCTTCTCTCGAAATTCACTTATGTTTCTTCATTTCTTCGAAAGAAGTAGAAGGTAAAATTTTTACCCTTTCGGCAAGACTGTGGCTGTTTGTTGCCTGGCCTCTTCGTGCTCTAACGTGAATATATTCTTCCTTTGGCAGATCGGATGCTTGAGTTCCTTGTTTACTGTGTTTTCCAGTAGATTTGTTGGCAACTCGACATGGGTTTTGATCGTCCTTCCGTTCAATCTCCTTATCATCCTTGGCAGATTGGCCATCTTTAGCTTGATCAAGTCCTGTGTTCTATCAAAACATATCGAAATAACCAAATCAGCCAATGTTCAAAGAACAAAGAAATCAAAGATAAGATTGAACAATGATATACCTGCCTAACCCTCTTCCTTTTTTTGGGTCCGATTCCCTTGCCAGAAGGTTCTTCTTCTCTACCCTCTGCCGTCGACGGCTCATCTTGAGCACCACCACTCATCTCGTCTTCTGATTCACCACCTGACCCGCCGAAAGTGCGTTTTTCTTCATTGTAAGATCTGAGAAGGTTCTCATTTTTTCCATCATTCTCAGGACTCTCAGATCCATGCTCCAAACAAACGTCCATGGAGGCTTCTCCTATATCACTAATCTCTTGTTTTTGAGGTTGCCCCACAGTAGCTAATCTCATCCCATCAATGCAGTTAATTTCTTGATTGCCCGAATTTGTCCCTGAACTCCAAGAATAAAGAGCCATGGATTGAGGAACACCGAAAGGACTAGCTATTTCCATAAGATTCCCGCCATTGAAGCAGGATAATCTAGCTGCCCGCTCGATGAATGCAGAATCAGCCGGAAATTGAGGTAAGCTCGGGTGAGTAAAAACGGGTAAATTACTTCCTCTCGTTTGATTTGGTGGGTTCCAACTCATATCAAGAGTTCTATCAGAAGTTCTTCTCATTGAACCTGCACTATCTCTGCTAATTCCAAAAGGGTTTGAAGAACTAACGTTACTGTAGATATCAAAAAATCCACCATTGAAGTTTGGACCAAAATAATCCACCACCGAAGCAGATGAACATGAAGGAAAAATTAGATCCTCTTTCCCAGAGGAATTTGCGGGGTTAACCAACCCCATTGACGTTTTCAAGAGCTGGGCTCCACTAAATCGCCAGCCAGAGGACATAGTTGGGGAACAGTTGACAGAATTCTCAGTCCTGTTTTCTAGTTCATAATCGTCCTTCCCACCTAAATCCATCTCTTTTCTTCTCTCCCTCTAGATTTGATTTCAAAAAACTAAGTCGTAAGTTCAGTCTCGCGTTTGTTGCAGAATCTTAATTTCTGAGGAGAGAATGCAAATCCAGTGGATGAATCTGAAAAAAAAAAGAAAGAAATCTAGGTGTATTTGAAGGGAAACCCAGAAATCGAATTACCAGAAGCTCACTTTGGGTCGGAGATACATAACTCGACTACTCAAATCCGCCATGAGCGGTTCAGAAGAAACAAACCCACCTTGAAAAACGAGAATGGGTAAAGGCTTGGGCTTGAATTTATCCAAAAGATCGCACAAATTAAAGAGCTACCATTTCCAAAGCCAGCGACAGATATGGAAGAATCAAAATGCATAAACGAATATCTCCAAGAACCCAGAAATTACAACAGATTAGACGACCTGGAAGAAGGCGATCGAATGAGTCGTTTAAAACAAAAGAACTGTCAGCTCAATATATAGTCATTCAAAACCCTAGTCAGAGTAAAACCAGAGCCATCAGCTCTGAAACAGAGAAAGAAAAAACCAACTAAAAGTAAGCAGAGAAAAGATACCCATTTCAGATTCTGCGACACTTTTGCCATTCTGCTCACTATTCAATCTTTCCACCCAAACTTTTATACAATTAAAGCTTTCGTTCAAACCCTTCTCCCATCCAAGTTTTTCAGCTCAGTCATCTCTGCAACACACTGTCACGCCCAGAGAGAGGGACAGTCACACAGAAGAAAGGCTTTTATTTGGTCAAGACTCTACACTGATTAAAAGAGGGGTAGAGAGTGAAAGAAAAACTCAGATTTGCTGTTAGAGAGAGAGAGTGAAGGAAAAAGGTCGATTTATACCCACGCTTACATAAAAATGAGAGCTTTTGATGATTAACCACCGCCATTGCCAATGCATTATATAAATTAAAACGCTTCCTTCTCCGTTCCCAGCTTTCTTCACCGCCATTTACACCCTTTATCTGTTGTTTAATTTGCCTTTTATTTTACTTTATTTCGTTTCATTATTTTAATCTGCGTTGCTGGACAGAATAATTCTACTTTGAGCTAGCGACTGACATTGCCAACTTTCATTTGATTTTTCTTTATCTTATTTCATTGTCCTCATCACGCCTTGAGAGAAAAGCTCGAATAATATCATTAATGATGGTTGGAGGGAGGTTTGTTTGGTCAAGAATCCCAATTCTAGCCCGTATTCACACGCAGTTTTGATCAAATATTGAACCCTCATGGCTCATGCGTTGTGGAATTCCTTCTTGTCTCCTTCTGATTTCATCTTCTTCTACAAATACTAGGAACAACAACAACTGGGCAAGTCACAAAATTACAGACCTACCCACAGAAATTTTTTTAAGGGTAATAAACTTTTCACGTCCAAATCTTAATCTCAATTGAATCATTCATAACCCGAATAAAAGATTAATTTTTTATTTAAAGATCAAAAAATTAAAATATTAGCTTTTTAAAAAAAATAAAAATGAGGTGTATTTTGAACATTTTTCAAGTGAAATTTTATAGGAAATAGACTATTGCTTATCGTTAATCGATATAATTAATATTTTATTTATCTATTTGTGATATAGCGTATCTAAAATTAGTTAATGACACAACAAGTTAAAAATTAAGAATTAAAATTAAAGAATAAACTTAAAATTACTCAAAATAATATAATCTTACAATTTAAAATTTAGAGAGTTAAGTGTCGGAGACTCTGTATAACTAGAGAAAAAATTAAATTGTTTTCTAGATATATAATCTTAAACATGGGATCTTATTTCTATTAATTAAAATAATAAATGTCAAACTTAACGAATTGATTGAGTGAATTATAATTGTTGTTGATAGAACTAAATAGAAATTATTAGATTTAGAAAATGTAAAATGTGTACCTATAATGTGTCTTTTTTTTTTGGTGGTCCAAAATTTGAATAGAGACTTTGATTAGGAGACATGAGTGTTAAGTTGGCAAAAACATCGCCCTAATAATTTGCGCATATAATTGTCCTTTCATAGATAAAATTCACACGCTTTTATCCTTAAAAAGCATACCATAAATTATTTACTTTCGTTGGCAAAACCGACCGTTAATTACTAGATAAATTTCACAAACTAATCTCGCGTTTTTGTTCGTGTAATGGTTAATTAACTTGTTATACTCTCCTTGATTCACTCGATTTTAATATACATTTGATATCACAAGTCGATTTTAAAAACTGGTAAATTGTCTAACCGAGCCGAGTTTAACCCAACTCCTTATTAGGGATTTTTTTTTTTTTATTTTGTTTTGAATTCTCAATGATTAGTGCAATAAAGTTCTTGAATCTCATGAGAAAGGAAGAGAAATCTAGGAATGTAATTTGAAAATTTCAAGATGTTCATCACGTTGGAGAATTATAAAAAGTAAACAAATCCAATGGCTGGGATCGTCTTGACACACTAATGCAATTATAGCAACATTATTATAATACTATA
Organism: Begonia peltatifolia; assembly: GCA_022433055.1. Classification (NCBI taxonomy): domain Eukaryota; kingdom Viridiplantae; phylum Streptophyta; class Magnoliopsida; order Cucurbitales; family Begoniaceae; genus Begonia; species Begonia peltatifolia. The sequence goes on along the minus strand of CM039518.1, from coordinate 23,715,102 downwards.
AATAATAAACAATTTGATGCGGTGCTGCTATTCACTCGTGTCATTATTAGTTGGCATCGGGACTTGGAAGCACAATGGCCTAAGGTCTTTTTTTAAAAGACAAAAAAATAACAATTAATATAATCTGTCGCGTCCTTTTATATATTAAAGAAATAAAAGAAAAACTACTTTTTTTTATTTGGTTTGACTAAAATCATACTCTTAAAAGATAAATTTAAAAAAAAAAAAAAAAAAAGGAAAATTTGATTGCAGTAAATAAATGCATAAATAGACAGCGTAGGTGGTTGGTACAGAAGTCGATCCTTTATTAAATGGAAGTAGCAATAAATAACAAGTTATACTACTTGTTCATTGGAAGCTACGAGGAAAAGTTAAGGAGTAAAATCCAGAGTACAAGACAAATTCAATTGGAACCCAAGATTAGATTCCTTCCTTTGATTATGTTTTTCGCATTATCACGGAAAAAATAATAAATATAACTTAGATAGTTTAGTGAAAAGGGTGAATTAAAACTAACCATAATTCACAATCAATAACAATATATCGTCGTCAAGTTTCTAGTTTTTATAATATAATATTATTTATTAATGCACGTAAAAATATTTATTTTTTATTTGTTTAATAGAAATATTAAAAATAAGAGATTGTGCGCATATATTAAGCTATCACCATAATACCGAGTTGTTTTTGTGTTTATAGTCACAATGATAGACGCACAGCATGCGTGTGTTGGAAGAAATGGGTCAAAATTATTGGGTGTTAGGTTGAAAAAGATGGAAATGTGAAGAGAAGAAGGAGGAAGTAGAAAGGGATACAATATGGGTTGAGGGCTCTTCTTTTGGAAAAGGTTAAACAGCAAATAAACATTCGAGATCTCTTAATCACAGCTTTATCTCTCTCTCTCTCTCTCTCTCCCTTGAATCAAAGAGAAGTACTTCCCCGTGTATTAAAACACTCATGGTATTTCTACTGTGAATCTTTAATCCGCATATTATATTTACTTTATTTTAAAACTGCTATAATTAATCGGACAGAAGGGTCGAGAAATCTTTTTGAAATAGTTTTTCATGATTATTTATTCTGGAAAACTGGTTTAAGATATGTGGTGACGCGTGGTAGAGATTCTTAAATATCGAAGGAATTTAGTAGATTTAATGGTATCCCGTGGCAGCTGGAGACTGCGACCAAAGTGATTTGAATGGTCAGACAATCTCAAACAACTGTATTATAGTATTCAACTAAATTATTAAGCACAGTTTTAACTGCCCCACTCAGCATGAGTATGACCGCAAATTTGGGTCTACATTATTCAATTAACCACTATGTTTTACTTGTTTTTATGGCTTGAGATGGTACCTCAAATAATCTCAAATATCTATCATTCGATTAAACACGATTGACTGTTTTCTCGATTGAATTGTCATAACTTATTTACCGTCAACATTTCATTCTTGTTCATCTCACATCCAGCAATGCCTCTCTAATCCACACAAAACCGGGAATAATCGAATACGAATAGGCAAAAGAAGAAAGACTTTTGAAATTTAAGTGATTTTCACTTACAGATGAGAAAATACAAACAAATGAAAGAAATTCTCTGTTGGCATCAAAAGATACAATACTCAAGTACTATTCACACTACATCTAAACTTCAAAACATCTTCCTACTTTGATCTCTGGCTTATCTTGTGGATTCCTCGGCGGCCACCATAGACCTTGAAGAACAAAAATCCATAATCTTCTTTCATCAAAACTTTTCGATCAGCACAAACACAATTGAAGCAATCTAACACATTGGTGGAGAATCGAGTTTTCTTTTAAACACTGAAGCCAAACATATATAAAAGATACTATTCAAGTTGGATGATCTACCAGCTATCTATCACAAAGACAAATACTTCCTCTTCAATCTCATTTTTCTAATGAAGAACATTGCATAGGATCTAGAAATTGAAAATTGAAGATGTTTTCTTTAATTTCTACTTCATCGACATCACCGGAGCCAACAAAGCAACAACGGAAGAATAAAGAAACTTACTTTGGCACCATGCTCGTGTAACCCGAAGAACAAGATCTCAACAGGCTATGTATTTTGGTGCTACCACTAAATCTATTTTTCTAGTCAAACAAGCATAAAATAAGACAAAACATTGTAGAAGTGAATCCAAGTGAAAAGTTTTGGCAAAGCAATCAGAGAACTTTGAAGACCATAGGATTAGGATATAATTCCACACTAGATTCGGAAGTTAAAGCTTCATCACTTTGCTTTGCTTTTCAATGGTTTTCCACCATTCCAGTAATTGAATAATTTCAATTAAGTAATCAGAACTAGCTTACTTCAGCGAGGCCTCAAAAGCTTAGTCATTCATCAAACGCGAGGAAAGAACCTCGGCTGGATAAATCTTTTTTCATCTTGACCAACCTGTCCATTCTTAAAATCAATAAAATTTTTGAACCAAAGCAATCAGAGAGCTTTGAAGACCTGTTTTGATACACGATTCAACATCAAAGATTCAGAGACAACAAGTTCATCATTTTGCTTCTCCATTTCCACAACTTTTTCATTGTCTAAGCAAACCAACACTGAAATTTAAACACTCAAATACCACACCAGAAATCTGGCCGTAAGAAACATAAGAAGGTTTATCAAAATTTTCCTGATCCACAAGTTCAACCCCAGGTGGGAGACAGAAAAAATTAAAAGGTCCGTAAAAATATTTTCGGCGACAGAGACTTGTGCAAGAGAAAACTCTTCAATCATCGCACAAAAGCACATTCGTGAACGCCAAAAAGCAAACTTTAGCACCTTTCGTTAGACCCTTTTCTCGAATTTTCCTTGCAACTTTATTCAGAGAAGCAAGGGGCTATACGGTGCGCACGCCCAGATCAACAAGAACACAAGGAGAATTCAAAAGAATACTCAAGATCTGAACTTTTTCACAGTTGGTGTAGATCTAGAAGACGCTTCAACCTGCAGCTCAACAGCTACGGGGATCCTTGGGATAGCATTCAAATTAACCTTAATATGGGTTTAGGGTTATATTTGAGCACACATTTGATATTAAACGACGACGTTAGGCCATCAACAAACCCGAAAAGAAACTTCCTTTGGTGGACGTTGGGCCATAGAATACGGGCCCAATGCATTGAAGGCCAATTACAAATTTGGACTCATCTTGCCACGCGGGCAAATGACTCGTGGGGCCAACTGTCGACCAGGACGCCACGTGTCAAATCTGAAGCTGGTGGCACACCTGGCACTCTCCCGCCACATGCCTCCACAATTTTAAATGTTTCTGGCCAATGTACTTAAATACCCGTTTTATTCATCTATTTACATACCCTTTTGGAGCCACGCGGGTGTGTTTGTTTCTTTATCGAGGGCTTTTTGATCCTTTTGATTCACTAGATGAATCTATAAAATCAAGAGTCTGCAACAAACCCCGAAGCGATATTGCGATCTCCACTGAAATGGCTTCTCGGTTGAACCTCTTCATCCTTCTCCTTCTCTTCTCCTTCGTCTTCCCTGCCTTCTCCCAATCTCAATCTGAAACTCAGTCGTCCCACTGTGGCCCCCAAGACGTCGTCGGGGAAAGATGCCACGATACGGCTACGGCATTGAGGCTCAAGCTCATTGCCATTGCTTCTATTTTACTCACCAGCACCATCGGCGTTTCTCTCCCCATCTTTTCTCGCTTCGTTCCCGCTTTTCATCCCGACCGCGATCTCTTTTCCGTCGTCAAAGCCTTCTCTTCCGGCGTAATTCTTGCCACTGGCTACATGCACGTCCTTCCCGATTCTTTCAACTGTCTGAATTCTTCTTGTTTGCCAGAAAATCCATGGAGGAGGTTTCCTTTCACTACGTTCGTGGCGATGCTGTCGGCTCTGCTCACTTTAATGGTGGATTCATTTTCCATGAGCTATTACAGGAAACGATTTCTTCGTCAGGGAAATAAAAATGGCGGCGAAAAGGGAAAGGAGATGAGCAAATTGGAATCGGATGGCCAAAACCACAGACACGGGATCAGCACCGGAACTAAAGATGATGACAGCGAAAGAAGCTCGCAGTTGCTCCGGCATCGCGTGGTTGCTCAGGTAAATGAAACCCGTCTTTCAAATTCATCTGGGTTACACCATTCGTAGGTAGAGGAGATTAGTTTGTGACTAAGACAATAAATTCAGGTACTGGAAATGGGGATAGTGGTGCATTCGGTGGTAATAGGGTTGTCGATGGGAGCGTCTGAGAATCCATGCACGATCAGGCCACTCATCGCTGCTCTTTGCTTCCATCAGCTCTTCGAAGGAATGGGCCTCGGAGGCTGCATTTTGCAGGTGATTCCATACACTTGAATAAAAATTCACTCTTAATTTTTCGTCGTAATCCAAATTCCAAACAGTGAGATGGGTCTGAAAAGAAATCTGAAATGTGGGCAGGCAGAGTACGGAAGGACGATGAAAGCCGTGATGGTGTTCTTCTTCTCGATCACAACGCCGGCGGGAATAGCGCTGGGAATATGTCTGACGAAGGTGTACAGCGAGAGCGGCCCCGCGGCGCTCATAGTGGTGGGTCTGCTGAACGCATCGTCGGCTGGTTTGCTCAATTACATGGCTTTGGTTGATCTTCTGGCCTCTGATTTCATGGCTCCTAAGCTTCAATCAAGCTTCAAGCTTCAACTGTGGGCCTATTTCGCTGTATTTTTAGGAGCCGGAGGGATGTCCGTCATGGCCATATGGGCCTAGAAACTCAATGAAACTTACTCTTCCATAATTTCACTGTTTTTTTTTTTCAATCCTCATTAGGTTCTTCATGATTTTGTTTTCATTAATTAAATCAGGTGATTATATTTTGCACCGAGACACTAATCCAAGTTCTGATTAACAAGAAGATTAAGACTAATTAACAATAAGATTAAGACAAAAAACAGAGCATTTAACAAGAAGATTCTTCTTTGAGCTGTAACGACACATGGATGGCTCTCCATCGCACGACCAAAGCTGTCGATGAGGCCGGTATTCTCTGAATGGAGCCAAACTACCTCCGATCAAGTGCTTCTGTTTCCTCCTTCTAGAACGACAAGCATTTGAAATCATTCTCCTTCTTTTTCTTTCGTTTATGATTCTAAATATTTGTTTCTTCGGTCGTTTGCGTTTCTAGATAAACTCAATTTAGGCAAACTATGTCGTTTTCCCTGCATAATTAAGCTTGGAACTAAGAAAAAGCCAACAAGCTCGACTTCTCGATTTTTATAGTTTCCCAAAGCGTTTCTTCCACTTTGTGCATCAAAAATCACAATAATTTTATGCTTTATTGTTCTAATACTAACTTTCTGATACATTATTTTCAAAATATTACAATTTTAGCCTTTTTAGTGGCAGTATAAATGCCCGCTGAAATGAACCTTCTCTTGCTAAACATTTACAGATCAGAGGGGGAAGGGCCTTATCTAGGTCCAGAAAGCTCCATTGCTTGTGTAAGCAATGAAGAATCATCGGCAAGATCGGAGTAACGCTCCGACGAGGATAAATCGTTGCCTCTACACCTGCTTGACTCTGCTCTTTGCGAAGCCTCCCATTTTTCAGCCAATCCGTCTCCTTCCAGCATTCGAACCACTTCAGACATCTTCGGGCGATTGATTGGAAGAAATTGTGTGCACAACAGAGCCACTCGAACTATTTCTTCCAGCTCAATTCGGTCGTAATTACTGTTCAGATCCTTGTCAACTAGCTGTTCTACCTTCCCCTCTTGGTGAATTTTCTTAACCTGCAGGTATAAACAATGAGAAAAAAAATTCTTTGATGGCAGGATCAAGTCTAATTATGTTACGCTCATTGCGCACCAGATCAAGCATGGCGCCTTTTTGATTCGCAGCTTTAGCAAATTCAAGAGCTCTCTGCCCGGAAATCAACTCCAGAAGGAGAATTCCAAATCCGAAAACGTCAGTCTTCTCGGAGGATTGGCCGGTCGATAAATACTCCGGTGCAATGTGGCCGACAGTTCCTCTCACAGCAGTTGTAACATGGGAATCTCGATGGTCTAACAGTTTTGCAAGCCCGAAATCTCCGACCACAGCCTCGCAATAATCATCGAGCAGTATGTTTGCAGCCTTAACATCGCGATGAATAATTTTGGGGTCGCACTGTTCGTGCAAGTATAACAACCCTCTTGCTGCTCCTAAGGCGATTCTCTTTCTCGTTCCCCAATTTAGGGATGGTTTTGCTGTAAAAGAGAGAATTTGGCAGTTCATCAATGGAGTTATACAGTGATGAAAGATTTGACAGTCAAGGGCAAGCGAGAAGGTGGCTGACCTTTGAGGCGGGAAGCAACGCTTCCATTAGACATGTACGGATAAACAAGGAGTCTCTCAGAAGCCGTCGTGCAAAACCCATACAGTCGGAGGAGATTCCGATGAACTGCTAAGCTAATCATCTCTAATTCAGTCTGAAACTGGATCTCCCCTCCGATGGCGTTCCCGTCTTTCAGTCTTTTGATCGCCACCACGCTTCCGTCTTGAAGAATTCCTTTGTATACATTTCCGAATCCCCCCTTCCCAATCAGGTTCTTGCTGCTGAAATTGTTGGTTGCATTGTGGAGTTCTCGGAAGTGGAATTTCTTCAGGTTTCCTAAGAAAACTTGTTCGTGATGAGGCTCTGCAATTCAAAAGGGTGTGTTTTGTTGATTCATATGAAAATTTATCGGTCCTTGCTTGTCATGAAAACCACAGAGAAATTGAAAGCTAACCACTGAAATCGAAGAATATCTGTTGGTTTTGCCTTCGCCTCCACCAGAAGAAGAAGCCATAGCCCAAAGTTACCAGACAAATGGAGCCTAAGCTAGACCCAAATGCTAGAGCAATTTTCTGGCCTTTTGGTCTCCCTAAAGATTGAGAACCTTCAACAGAACGATGAAAGTTCAAGTAAGAATTTAAGTACTGTTTTCAATCTACTTCATTAATCAAAGATGAGCAGAATTTAAGTACTTTGAGAGGAATTGACTGCCAAAGATAGTGGCATCATCATTCCATCGCAGTCTTGCTCTGTTCTGCCGCTACATATCAGAGGATTTCCGGCCAAACTGATCGGAAAAGAAACATGCATAAAAGGTTTAGAAATCCATCTTCTGTTACCAATAATAAAAAAACTATACTTACTTGAATGATTTAGCCATTAACAAGGGTACTTGACCGCTCAAGTTATTATACGAAAGGTCCCTGAATTCAGAAACATAAACCAAAATCAAGAACATTCCCAAGTTTGAATCAAGAACATTGAAGAGAAATTGAGTTTTCAGAGATATACAGAAAGACCAGCTGGGACATGTTGGAGAATGACAAAGGAATAGCACCCGAAAGAGTGTTATTGTTAAGCTTCCTGAAGAATAATTTAATTTTCAATTCTAAATCAAGCTCTGAGTTTCGGATAAAAATGGCGGATTTCTTTGACTGGGCTTACAGGTATTGGAGATTGTTCAAACGGGAGAGAGAGCTCGGAATTGCACCAGAGAAGAAGTTACTGGAAAGGTACAGCGTTTGAAGCTTGGATAACTTGCTAATTTCAGATGGGATCTTCCCAGATATATTATTGTCCTGAAGCATCCTGCAAAAAGTTTGCTCAAATTTAAAACAAATTTTATATGCAAAAATCATACAAATTTATGATCAGTCTCGCGTGTAAATGCTTACACAAACTGCAGATTTGTCAAGTTTCCTATACTGGGTGAAAGACTGCCAGAAAAATTCTGGCTTGGAGCTCCTCTGCAGTGAATCATTTTCAAGTCAGAAAATCAAAATCTAATCTTGCCATTGAAGAACAATAAGAACATTTTAATACAACCCATATCTTACAGACAAATGGCCGTTTTCGATTATGTTGGGTTGGTAGAAAGTACTTACAGACCAATGACAGAGTTATCAGCAGAGCAAGTGATCATACTCCAGCTACATGGATCCACAGCATTTTCATCCCAGTTCAGAACAGAGTGAGGATCCTTCAGAGCTGCCTTGATTCCCATTAAAGCTTGAACTGGAAGAAATTCAACTAAAATGGTTGAAATAGAAGCTTAAAACTAGGCTCTTATTTGTAATTTTAAAACTTTGAAGAACCTTCGTAGTTTACTCCTTTGGCAGAAAGCAAGCAATTTGCGGCAGCCCATAAGCAAGACAGAGCCAAACAACACAAATCCACTCTCTCTCTTCTTACCTCCATTGAAGCTACACAGAAGAAATAATGATTTTCAGCAGAAACCCAGTAGCCAAAATCAGCTTCTTTGAGTTTTTGCAGCAAAATTTGAGCTGGGTTTGTCTTCTAGAGAAGATATGAACATGCCTGCCACTGGTTTAGTAAAGTGAGAGAATGAATTATATAAAAGTTAAAGGTAAACCAATATCTAGATACTCGAAAAAGATGATTTAAAATAATAATAATGCATTCAACCATGCATTAGCTAAAGTAGTTAAAAGTGATTAACTGAGATTTTATATGATTAGTGCAAGCTAGTCAAAAATTACTTTGTGGGTCACATTGTTTTTTAGAGTTTCTTGAGAGAGACACAGGTGCTTTAGTACAGTGGGAATCCCACATTCCCTAAGGATTTGAAGTTCCAAAATTCTTCGTTGTTTAATAAAGAAGGCGGGAATCTCCATGGAGTGCAGAGTGGGGATGAGTGATTGGAGGAGTGCTCAGTGCTGCACTGCTGCTGTCCTGCTTAGATTTCTTTGTTACTTCAAATTATGAACATTTTGCTGCTTTTCCCAACTTTATTTTTCATTTTTTGAGAAATATAACTCAGTTGGATTGCTTTATTTGATTCTCATACACCCACCCGTCTCCGTTTTTTTGCTTTCTCAGACAACTTTTCCCATAAACAAATCGAAAAGCTACCAACTTTAAACACAGAGCTCATCCTCTATACATATATTCATCTTGAGCAATACTAACCTTCTAATCATCCCTAATTTCTCGTATTTGTATGCGTACTGTCAGGCACTGTTGCTTCCAGGAGACGCTATCAATCATTGGCTCCATGTTTTTTCTTCTTAGTTGTTGCAGTTCAACGTCCTGCTTCCTTCCTTGTAACATCATTCTTTTTAATTAGTAAAATAAAAAGGGAAGTAATTGTATCTAAATGTATAAATTATATAAAGTAATTATAAATTTTGACAACTCGTCCCCCAGAGATCGATCCAACACTCTTTTTTTTTTTTTTTTTTTTCAAACCCATTTTAGTTATTCTTAAAGATAAATGGAACATGCCCCATTACACACGTCAATGAAGAACAGATGTTGTTTTCCACGTCTCTCTAATTATAACAATGGAGAATCTCTTTAGGTAGAAACTTTTATGTAAAAGACATGCAAAAAATAAGATCTTCGGGCGATATGGCTCTCCCCCTTTACTCCATCATTTTACTGTACACTGTCACGTAATGACAGCTGCAATGCCTTTACGAGTTCACAAGCATACTCGGCCACGAAGTGACACTGATTAATCAAAATAGCGTCTTCCGTAACTTGACATCAGGAGGCAGGATTGGCTAAAGTAAAAGACGAGAGTCAAAAGTGGGGTAGGTTTGAACGAAGAAGATGACGGAAAATTGAGGCCAGGGAGGATATGCCCCAAATGAGTAACAAATCATTATTAATTATTCACTACCATCAAATAATGATAAATGGAAGAAACTTTATTTAAGCAACAAAAGCACTAAACGTGCCAAAATACAAACTACGAACAGTTTTGGCAAAGTTCCACACAGAGTAGAGAAGCAATGACAAAGAAGACGATAAATGAAAGTCTTCGGAGAGTTCTCGAGGACCAATTATTTTCGATAATTAAAACGATGCAGCTAAAGATTAACTACCCTTCTTCCTCTTCCTCTCTCCAGCATCCTTGAAGAGGGGATCTTGGAGAACCATAGCCATTATTGTGTTCGAGCATCTGGTAAACAACGGAGCCACCCATTCCAAGTTCTTCAAGGCTCATCTCTCCACGGCAGTATCCCTTCAAATCCAGAAAACACACCTGTTCAAGTGAATAGCCCATAATATTGGCATGCAGGGCTACAGAGAACTTGCTTGGCTGGAAACAACACAAAACTCTCTCGATCAGTTGGGTTAGATTCACGTCCTTTGGGTCATACCCGACTGCTTCAAAGCTTGCATAACTGAAACCATCTTCTGGCGTAACATGAATTGTAGAAATTGCAGCTCCTTCCACGGCATTCATCGAATAACCACATGGATCAAACTCAAAATCACATATCTCAGAGCCAGGAAGTATCTTTCTTATACCAGAATTGACGGTCATTTGAGATGCTGAGCTAGATTGCTCTTTGTAAAACACAGCAGCCTTCTCTCTGTCCAAATCAGTCATGCACATCTCAAGGGTGTATACTGGTCCATCAATCTTCCAAACCACGGCAGAAGCAGAATAAATATGCCATCTCGGAGAACTGCCCAAGACATAAGCCCTGCTTCCAGAACAAAGTTTTCCAAAATATCCATCGAGGATTGTAACTTCTTCTGAAAAGCTGCGGTGAGGATAAGGCTGCGCTCGAGGAAAGTTGAAACTCCCGCGAGTATACCTCACAGATTTAACTGCCAAAGAAAGCATGCTTGCTAGTTTCAGGATAGGAGGGATTGAGAAAAGTAATTTTGTTGTCCCGCACGTTTTGATAATGATCTTGTGAGAATAAACAAAGAGGCTGGACTCAGAAAGGACATAGGAGTCCACAGAATCATTTGATAATGAAGAGACAATTGTACATTCAGCTGGTTTCAGGATCTCATCCAGCTGGGCTTTAGAGAGGGATCGAAGACCCTTTCCTGCAGGATCAAGGAAAATTGTTGCCTCAAAGAATGATATCTCTAGCCTCTTTTCATAGCCTTCAAAACCAATTGCGGAAACTTCCATGGCCATTTAGCAAAGGAATAATAATATCGAAAGATTGGCCTTTCAAAACTTCAACAGATGCAGGCAGATCACAGTCAGTGAAGAGAGAGGAAGGGAGGAAGATTTTTGTTTGCAAGGTAGGAAAATAAACTAGGAAAAAACGCTATAGCAGGTACAGCAAATGGACCACGTCAAGTGTTCAGCTGATCAGGATGGTTTGCGGGCACACTGCAAAGATGGGCAAGTAGAAGTAAACATTGTTGTGATATATCTGGAAAAACCATTTCAAGAAACGAACTCTAAAGAAAAAAATGTAGCCACAATTGTAAGAAACCTCTCATACTGAATATATATAAAATTATAATTGGACTTACGTTTGAGTAAGCAGCTGATCTGAACTTCTTGATGCCGCCGTTTGGCCGTACGTCTTCAATGCTGTAACCTAGAGGAGCTTCGTAAAATAATGATTTACTACTGCTACAATTCTTTTTACCTCCTTTAGACTCCATTAGCTCATTCAATCTTTTCTGCAGAGTTATCAAACATGAGTTCACAATCAGAAAAAAAACAGTTGCGAAAAAAGCACATTAAACAACATAAAAATACAAAAAAATCAAGTAAAACCAATATATGATGAAGATAACCGGTAAATTTTATTCAGACAATAGCGACAGAAAAACATAAGTTTAATTATCAAGTGCGATGACTGTATAGCATATGAGGAATCCAAAAAATACATGACAGTCGGATTAAAAGTTTATGTATGAACCTGAAGAAATCGATATATTCTAAACAAGGAATCACATTATAATTGCCATCGAATATTTAACGAGCAGAATTTTCGAAAATAAAGTTGAACATTCCCAATAAAATCGCTGCTAGAGTAGAACAAATACAAATTGATGACAACGCAAATCAACAGAAATTGAAACACGTATAAAAATGGACCTTCTTTCTACAAAACTAATTCAAAACCTCAATACCCAAACTCATGATCGATTTCATCCAATATACATCATCAACGAAATTTATAACATCAACGTAAAAAATTGAAGGAGTTCTTAGTCATCCACAAGAAAAGCAAGATAAATAAAAACCAATCTTACAAACAAGAGAAAATTCAAAGGTAGTGTATCAAATGCACCAGAACCGCGTCCGATTTACCCGCAAACCCTAAAAAACACGATACCCGATCAGAATACAGCAAACGAAATCGAAAAGAAAAGAAATCAAAGATTGCTAGCAGTGAAAACTCACGGAAAGCAATTTGGAAACCCTCGAAGAATCGACCTGATACGAACGAAAGAACAGAATCTCTTCGCGTCTGATTGACGTACTGGAATAGGAGCAAGCACGAGGTGGGGGAAATTAGTCAGGGGACGTGTATTTATACAGAGATGACGTGCCGCAACCACGCGTTAGGGACGAAAATACCCTGCCTCTTTCCCCGAACAAACATCTCGAATCTTGACTTGTTTACCAAACTACCCTCTTCTAATTTTAAAAAGCAAATGACTTTTATGGAATAATAAGAAGTTTACGTTCCATTTTATTTTATATTCTGATTTTTTGATATTTTAACATATTAATTGATATAATTAATAATTTATATTTAATTATATCACTTAATATTTAACCTTTTAACTAAATATTATGAACGAAAGACAAATGCAGTGTTCCTCGTATTGATTCCAAGTGCTTATCGGATTGGTGTGATAGACTATTTGTTTAAACTTTTAGAATGTTTTTGGGGTAAATCAATATATATAAGTTGGATTAATTAGACGGGTTAGTTTGGACAATTCACAAAGAAAGAATTAGTGAGGCGGATGGAAATAGATTTGGTGGAGGAAAAGGTGCATCTTTTTGATTTTGTAGGGATAAGATCTGATGACGTACTTGCTACCAACCTAACTTTCGTCTTTATTTATTTCGTAATGTCAGGGCCATCAAATGAAATGGTCCATTCCTCGGGACAAAGGCCCAATTATGTGTATTTATGTTGTAAATATGTATAGTTTTTACTTTTAAATTGGAATTTATTTAAAAAAAAAAAAAAAAAAAACTGAACATACTTCTTTTTATCATGAGCCATGCTATTAGAATCCCAACCTGTCACTCTGTGTTAACTCCCAACCAACTTGCACCTTTCATCCTCTTCTCACCCATCTTCTTCTCTCTCCACCGCTTCGTCCAAGTACTGGCACTGGCAGCCATGACAACAACCCTAGGGCTACAGAAACACTAACCCTGTTTTCTCTATAAATGGCAGTGTGAGTTGCTCCACATTTTGCCTGAGTTATTTTTCAGTTTTTCTCCAACTTTAATGGAGCTTCTTCTTCTTCTTCCATTGTTGTTCTTCACTTTCTGGAGTGCCACCTCTAATGGCCATCCTCTAAAAAACCTCTCTGTGATCCACCTTCCTGATGCGGTTGGCCCTGAAAGCATTGCTTTTGACTGCCACGGTGAAGGACCTTACGTCGGAGTCTCAGACGGCAGGATCTTCAAGTGGCGAGGCCAAGCTTTGGGTTGGACGCCGTTCGCTGTTACCTCCCCGTTAAGGTAAGATGTTCGAACGATCCCACCATATCTGGCAATGTCGTCAAAAGATAAAATAAAACTCTCAAACTTAACTAAAAACAGGTCTCTTTTCATTGAACTTGTATATATGAACAGGAAAGGAAGAGTTTGTGATGGATCAATCGATCCAAAACTCGAACCTACATGTGGGAGACCTTTGGGCATCAAGTTCGATTCTAAGACGTGTGATTTGTACGTCGCCGATGCCTATTTCGGCCTGCTGGCGGTGAAGCCTCACGGCGGCGTGGCCAAGCAGCTGGTCACCTCCGCCGACGGCCTTCCGTTCCGATTAGCCAATGGTTTAGATATCGACCATCGAACTGGACTTGTTTATTTCACTGATAGTAGCGTCATGTTTCAACGAAGGTACACTATCCCTATCTACTCCTCTTCTTTTTGTTTCATCTCTAACAGTTTTACGAAAACAGTAGGACGCCATCGATATTATGAATTAACTAGTTTTTAATTTCTGAAAATCGTTATAGCAACGATCGTGTGAAATCTGTCGTTGCTCTGGCACGAATTTGTTCCTTTGGTTAGTCTAGAGAACGTCCTAAGCACTCAACATTTATTCGGTCAAATAATGTGAGTTTGGGCACTCTACCAAGTTCGAGTAGATTATTAATCAACAAAATATTAGTTCATTATTGTCATGACAAGATTATGTTAGACATGTTTAAGAGAAGATCCTATTTACTAAAACTTTAAAAACCAACGAAGACTCATCAGATACATATAAGAACTTATTACGAGGTTCCTTTGTAATAAAGGAGCAAACAATTTAAATATTTTAAGGAAAAAATCATACAAATTCTCGAACAGTATGTTTATAATTTAAATTTTAATCTAAATTTTCCAACCAAACAAACGCTGGAGTTGCACTATGAAGAACGCTCTAACATGCAGTCGTTGACGAGGTTGAACGAAGTTGCCTGATAAGCAACCACGCTATCATTAAAGTGAAATCCCTTAGGAGAGGCAGGTGACTGCGCCCATAGTGTGAGCGATTGTATGTCGATATAGAGGTTTTATTGGGTAAGAGATAATAGATTTGAGATTTATTTTCTTAGTAAAAATAGTTTAAGGTTTAAATAGTAAAAATAAGTCAAGTAAGGATAAGATTCCAACTCAGCCATATTAATAATTAGTTGTTATTATTTTCACGTGACATGAACTCTAAGTGGGTCCGAATTAATTACCCGAAAAAATAGACATTCCTGTTGGAGCTTAAAGCAAACAGTGGAGCCTGGGCAATCCATAGAGTGTAGAGTCAATTCTACGTTAAATTTACCCATTTTCAGACAATAAAATCTTATTATATTTGACGCCATTATAATATGCTGACAGAGACTAGACCAAACCCAAACCCTACCTGCCATGACTTAAATTTTTGAAGGAATGGCCTGAAGTTAAATGGGGTGGTTGGGATGGTAGAGAGAAGTCTACTTGAACATAAATATTTCTCTCTCTTCTTCAATGCAATGCATTATGCATTATGCATTTGCTTATCTGAAAAAAATTAAATTGTTGAAAAAGTCAAGTATAGAACCCTAAATGTGTACGAGAGTACAAAGAGTGAATTGCTGTTAGATCTACCCACTTGTACACCTGATATTAATGGGCTACATTTGGTTATATCATTTTATTTTAGTTTTTAATTTAATTTGATTTTATTCTTTTAAATTTTGATATTGAACTATTTTGTTTTTGAGAGTTTAAATGCTGTCTAGTGTACACACTTCTTGAAAAAATGACAATTTAAAACTCTATATCAAGTAAATCTTATCTTAGGTACAGATGGTTAGGTCATTGAGGATAGATCAAATCAAATATGTGCCAAATATACTCTTAATAAACATATATTAGTTACACAATTAATGATAATCTTCTCAATTAATGCATTCGGTGATATTCAAACTACCAGGCAAAGTCGGGGAAAGCAAGTCAACCCAGACCCTTAATTAAGGCAGAGATGAGACTGCATTTATTGACAGTGGAATATGTGGACTAGTCGAGAGTTGAACTTTAGTCATTGTTTGAAGAGAATTTTTCTAAGTGATTAGGAACGATGCTACGCTGAACGCTCAACCTCTGTCCTCTGCTTCGACAAATCACATTAATTATTCGAATGTTTCCATTCATTGTCTAGAGTAGAAACATATTATAAAGTAGTTGAATTCACGTTTTTTCCAAACATTTAACCTAAAGTAACGCTCTAATTTCACACTTTTGAGGGGTGGCGTAAGAATTAGCGTCAATTCAATTTATGCTGGTGACCGTAAAAATGGTACGTGAAAAAGAAACTTCGTAAAAGTTCTTGATGATATTTGTTTACGTTCAGGGCATGGTTAATGTCGCTCGTCAATGGAGACAGAACAGGAAGGCTGATCAGATACGACCCCAGAACAAACAAGGTAACAGTTTTACTCAAAGGTTTAGCATTTCCGAACGGCGTCGCCCTAAGCAACGACACCGCCTTTCTCCTCCTCGCCGAAACTGGGACCATGAAAATCCACAAGTTCTGGCTGAAAGGCCGGCGAGCTCACACGGCGGAATTGTTCGCTCAGCTCCAAAGATATCCGGACAACATAAAGCGAACAGACGCCGGAGAATTCTGGGTGGCTTTGAACAGCGGGAGAGGACAGCTTCAGAGGGTGTTTCCTGCAGCTTCAATGGAGGACCCCGCCGTGATTTCATGGCGGACGAGAGACCCGGTGGCGGTTAAGTTTGACGGAGAAGGGGCGGTGAAGAGGGTTTTGGATGGAAGTAATGGGAGGAGCCTGGAGTCTGTGAGCGAGGTTGAAGAAGCTAAAGGGAGTTTATGGATTGGGTCGGCTGTGAAGCCTTTCGTCGGCGTTGTCAGGGCTTGAGTTGTTAAGGGTGTTATTGGATTTGAGTCAGAGGAGGAGACAGAAAGGATAAATTTTCAGACCACTTGGGCTTTTCATAAATTATTATATTCCAGAAAATGTCAGTCAAATGACACTTTTCAATGTACTTTTTTGTAAGCCCAAAGTGTAATTTAGGCACTCAATTTAGGGGTAGCACATAGTTAATATCATAAACCTAAACTAATATCAATTTCTCTCTAAATTCTTCAAAAAAGAAAACCCTCCCAACAAATGTGCTCTCTGAAGATTGTTCGAATCTAAAACATATGACGTGGAAATAAAAAAAAGTAATTTTTCCATAATTTTATTGTATAATTTGTTTTCGTTTTGTTTACGATGGATAGAATTTAAGTGGGTAGTATTTTCATGTAAATTTATAGCATAAAGTCTTTTATTTTTAATTTCATCAAAACACAATATTTAAAGTGTAAATACAACTGGAGTGAAGCCGTGCAAGACTAGAGGCACTTCCTTCCAGAATGAAGGGGAAGTGAAGGTGTACGTTTTTCATTTTCTTTTCCATTTTCGTGTACCATTCGTGTCCAACGTCGTTTTCATGGCCTGAGATTTGGGAGAGTTCTCGAGAATTTGGGAAGGGAGGACTCAGCTTGGCTCGGGCAAAGACAAACATCTATAAATAATCACTTGGAAATTGAAGAAAAGTAGAGAGAGAGAGAGAGAGAGAGAGAGAGGAAAGCGAGAATCATTTCTTCTTTTATAAAATTTACTTGGCTGTAAGGCGCGAGATAAAAGGAATCGCCTTTTCCTTCTTTCTCTCACAAATCTTCCCCCTTCTCCAGGTTGCGTCCATAGCTCGATCGCTGTTATCATTTCCACAGGGTGATTCCCTTTTCTCTTCGCTGTTTTTTTCTTAACTAGTTTGTTTTTAAACTGCTTCACCTGTTTTTTTTCCGCTTTGTACCTGTTATTTTATGTTGCCCTTGAAGTTTTGCCCATACTGGATCCATGCATGTTGTGTGATTCAAATTTGCTAATAAATTTAAGGGCCATCCTCTTCTCATGAGTATTTTCTCTAATCTAAGGGTTTAAGCCATTTTTCATCTTTAATCTTTGATGGGTCTCTGTATTTAAGGAAAGATACATTGCTTGTTGCCACTGCTGAGCCACATCAATCGTTAGAATCATATGAATTCCATTTTAGTTTCGAGTTGTTCTTCTTATTGTTTGGTAGATACCGAATACATAATTTTTTTTTTTTCAACGAAATTCTGGTAGGTTTTCGAAGAGGGAAAATTTTGAGCAAACTTAGAGGAAGAAGATGGTTTATATTGGGGCGCATGGAGTGGCAGCTCTACATAGATACAAATACAGTGGTGTGGATCACTCATATGTTGCCAAATATGTATTACAACCCTTCTGGAGTCGTGTTGTTAATTTCTTCCCTCTATGGATGCCGTAAGTTCATCCAGATTATATTAAAGCTGTGATATAACTTTAAAAACTTGAGTTTTTGTTTCCCTCTTCATCATATATGGTCAATTTTCAGAATTCCCATCACTAATATGCCTTTTTCTGTTTTCTTTGGATATTTGTACGTGCGGGTTTCTCCAGTCCAAACATGGTAAATTTGACTTCCAATTTTAGTATCTTGCTCTTTTGATTAAGGGGCTTGGGAGTTTACTGTTATGACGTGCTTTATTTGATCTCAGATAACGCTGACTGGATTCATGTTCTTGGTTACATCTGCCCTGCTTGGCTATGTGAGTATAATCTACCACTTTGTTATAGCTTTGCCTGTTAATATGATGGGAGATCCAGTTAGTACTGTCAGTGAACTCATAATTGAATTAATTTCCACCTAATTTTATGAGTATTCGTTCTAATCTAAGCGTTTAATCCTTTTTTCATCTTTAGTCTTGATGGATCTTTGTATTTAAGGGTAGATACGTGGATTATTGCATCTGTGAATTTCAGATTTTTCTATATTTATCTTTGCTTTACCTGTGTTTAGAGTTATAATTTAGTTTTATTAGAGACCGCTTCATTTAGAGCCACTTAGCAGGCAGAATCTGAAGTTTGTTCCAACTTTCATTCTCCATGTTTTATTTGATGCTTCAAAAATATCCCTGAATTGCTTCTAACTTATGGTTGATATATAATAACCCTAAGCTTCCCTTTGAATGGTACTGATGAAAATGTTGGAAATAATTACTCATAAATCAAGTGACTTGTTTTTGTTTCAGATATATTCACCTCATTTAGATACAGCTCCACCAAGATGGGTCCATTTTGCTCATGGCTTGCTTCTCTTTCTCTATCAGGTCTAACTGTTGTTTCTTTTGCTTCTAATTTATTGATTTTTTTCCAGTGCTTGTATTGCAATGATTGATGGAAAAACTATATCATTTGCGTTTTATTTAACCGTTGTGCATTTCAACTCTTATGCTAGACCTTTGATGCTGTTGATGGAAAGCAAGCAAGGAGGACGAACTCCTCAAGCCCCTTAGGGGAACTTTTTGATCATGGTGATTTATTTTCATTTTAAAATTCTAATTATTTTCTCAAATTTGTGATTTGTTGATACTGACAAGCTTCATGGCATAAAACTTTGAATACTTTTCAGGATGCGATGCACTTGCATGTGCTGTAAGTATTTCGTCCGATTTATTTCATTATGTACTATTTGATTTCATTTCTTGAATTTTTATGCCATTTTTACCAGTTTGAAGCGTTAGCTTTCGGGAGCACTGCCATGTGTGGCAAGAATACTTTCTGGTTCTGGGTCATTTCAGCCATTCCTTTCTATGGTGCGACTTGGGAACAGTAAGTCATCACTCTCCTAGGGCGTAATAGATTCAAATAAAACTAGTTGCATATGGTCTTATCTAATTCTTCGTTCTTGAATTCATGAAAATACTTGTAAATTGTGTATATTTTTTCTTAATTATGTATTTTACTCCTCCATTATTTGCATGTGGGGGTGTTATTCACTTGTAGTTCATCTTCACTAATGAATTGGATCAGTTTTTTTATCTTTCAAGAGAATAGATTCTTGAATGATGTTATTTTCTCTGCTTTTATTTATGTTTCATTGCATGAACTCACTCCGATACCTTCACTTTTAAAAGGAATAGGCTTATATTCGGCATGAGATTGATGGTTTTTTTGGATCAGTTATTTTACCAATACTCTCATTCTTCCGGCCATAAACGGACCTACAGAGGGTCTCATGCTGATCTATTTATCCCATTTTTTCACAGCATTTGTTGGTACGTTCCTAGTGTGCCGTGTTTGTATTCAGTGTCGGTTTATTACACCAAATCTTTTGATTCAGTTCATTACACTTCCAGGTGCTGATTGGTGGGCTCAACAGTTTGGGAAGTCTATACCCATTTTTGGTTGGGTGCCATTTCTTAGTGGTAAGACCGGCTTGTAATGAAAACAAATATGCTGTTTTCTTTAATATTTTTTATTTTCTGTAGGAATCACAACGTCCAATGTGGTGTTGTTTCTAATGATAGCTTTTGCCGTTATTCCAACCGTCGCATTTAAGTATGTACCTTTGACAATTCTCCGTGTTTTCTTTTTCTTGAATAATAGCCTTTAGGTTTTCTTACTCTCAATTGGCATGCTGAGAAGTCGACTAATATGACTTCTTCGTGTTGTTTTTGTAGTGTTTCCAATGTTCATAAGGTTGTGAAGGCAAGAAAAGGAAACATGCTACTAGCTTTAGCAATGGTAAATATAGCCTTATTGTTAGTTTATCAAATCTGTCATCGATTCTTCATTCATTTTTCTTGTGGATTAATTATTGTTTTTCGTTTAGCTCTACCCTTTCGTTGTGCTCATGGTAGGAGTCTTGTCCTGGTATGATCCAAAATTTTATCCCATTGCTCTACTTTTGTTTATGCATTTTGGCTACAAGATTCAATTTTTCTCGCAGGGATTATTTTTCTCCATCAGACCTTTTGGGGAACTATCTACATATGGTTGTAATTGGAACTGGACTGGCTTTTGGATTCCTAGTGGTAATATATTTCTATCAGTCCATTGTTGAGAATATATTAATAGGGTAATTTATGTTAGTTTATTACAAATAGAGAGAATGGGAGGGAGGGAAGGATGATTATTGAAAAAATACTCCAGAGTACTCCTCGTTTCCGAGCGAGTTGCTCGTGGTGTTTTCCGGGTCGGTGTTTTTCTGGATCGTTGTTTTCTTTTCCATCATGCATGTCTTTAAATTTCGCCTGTTCAAGGTCCTTTTCTTTGCCTTCTAGCACAGACTTACAGAATCTGCTTTGTTGTTGAGTTGTGGCAGATGATGAACTTCAGTTCTAATTTTTTCTAAAGAAAAAAACATAATTTTTCAGGGAAGAATGATTCTGGCTCATCTTTGTGATGAACCCAAAGGCCTGAAAACTGGAATGTGCATGGTATGATAGAATCCACATTCCAAAAACTGTTTCTTGTTAAATTAAATTATGGAATATAATGCTTCAAATGGGTATCTTTTATGCTCTACAGTCGCTGTTGTACCTCCCTTTTGCCATTGCAAACACCCTCACAGCCAGATTGAATGATGGGTATGTAGCTCTGAATAGTTCTATCTATATAATTTTCACTTGTATCAAGCCTCACAACCTGCTCTGCTCCAGGATTCCATTAGTCGACGAAAGCTTGGTTCTTGTTGGTTACTGTATATTTACAGGTACCTTTGGGTTGAAAATTCGGAATGTTTATGAACTTTAAAACAGAAAAAAGCTTAATTAACTCTCTCATTTTCCAATGTTGACTCCTCACCTGCCAATTGCTGTATTCAGGGGGGCTCTATTTGCACTTTGCAACTTCGGTCATTCACGAGATCACTGCTGCCCTGGGAATCTATTGCTTCAGGCGAGAAAATAGATAAATCTAACCATTGAACTTGAAATCAATGACTTGTAAATATTGATTGCCATTATGCATAATTGATGATTTAGTGGGTGTTTTTGTAACCTTAATTTCAGGATTACTAGGAAGGAAGCTTAAGAAACTGCTGTTCTTCACCCTGCAGGGTATGTTCTTCCATCTCAACTGCCTCGTTTTTCATAATTCATACTCCTATTTCTAGGCTCTAACCGCATTAAGTTGAAATGTTTTCTAAGGACATCCAAATGATATTGTTGCACATTTTGTCGTGGGTGGATGATGATCTCGGCGGTTTCATCAGTTTTTCTGGGTGGCTACTTGGAGCATGCAGCTGACCTGCAGTCACTTGATGAATCACAGAGACATTAGAATGTAATTATCTTAGATATTGATGGTAATTTTGATTGAGTTTTGTGATTTTATCCCCCTACATTTTACGGTTTTCTGTACCTAGATCTTTATAGGCATCACACACCCAAAGATGAACTATACTCTTGAATATGCGATGTGTAATTTTTCATGTTATTCGCGCTTCAATAATGTAATGTTATATAATTTGTTTTGGCCGTGCTGAACAGTATTGCTAACAAACCTACCAGGAATGGTACGGCTGACATTGATGATTAATCAAGCTTAATTTGGCTTGTTTACTCACCTCCAACTCAACTTTCTTCATACACAAGTAATACGTGTTCAGATTTGAATTGAGTGGAAGATGTACCAAGCACGGTTCTAAAATTCATCGACAATAGGCGAAGAAAACACTATCATCCACAAATTTTGAGATCATGAACAATTAATTTTCCTTGCAATTTGATCTCTATACTTTGGATATGCCCCGTGAGTTGGCTGTACTTTGCAGTAGTAAGTCACAAATAATATGTACTTGAAATTTAGAACTTTCATTTCTTCCAAAATAAGTGAATTGGCGGAATGGGGAGTAGGCAATGATGCTTCCTTGGGGTACCGCACCCGTAACTCCGCGTAAATTGGCATCAAATGTGTGATCCTGTGATTGGCTAAGTCGTCATATAGCCTTATCCAGCCATCTTGGCAATGTCAGGGAAGCCCTCATTCCAAGTCTAGTAAAGAAGACAGAATATAAAAGGTGCAGCAGAAACATGAAACACCCACAGTTGATCATTACCTATTCAACCAAAAAATAAGAGTCTTGAAAGATCTTGTCATGAATAGAAAGCTTTTGGATGATAATAAAGAGGGGGAAAAATGTAAAAATACCAATGTCCCGAAGATGGTGTATATCATGTTCATCGACGGAATCGTGTTTATTCCGGATGCGGTGAACATGAAAGTAAGAGAAGCGTGAATGTTTATTGTGATCTACAACAAAATTAGAGACATATTATTATGGTCTGATTTTAGGAGTTCTTGAAAAACATGATCCCGGAAGGAAAAAAATGGACAACTACTCTCAGAAGTCGCTATTTTTCAATTGAAAACCTTGTAAACAGTAGACAAAGCCGGCATGAACTATCAAGATTAAAGAAAAAATACTTACCAAAGCTAAAATGTTTTCTCTAATCAAGAACGACGATATTATGACATATCCCACCGCCCCTGATGCTCGAACCTATACAGTAACAGTCAGTTGAAATTATATAAGAAGATGGGAAAGAAACCTTCTTCTTGCAAGAAGATTTAGAAAGCAAAAGAGAATCACATTACAATTGTGCATAAGAGAATGGACAGATTCCAATTCATTCCAGACCTGAGAAGATACAAACATACTAAACTATTAACGGATGTAGGATTTTGGCTTTGAAGAGTATATAAGGTGGCACAATTGAGAAGCAATTAAACAAGTTCAACAAAATATAGTTTTTGAAAAACATTTTTCAACTATTTTCAAGCACTGTTTTTGAAAACACGTTCAGTCGATTCTTGCTTCTGTTTTGAAAAAGAGCATACAAACTGCCAGGCTCACGTACCTCCACAAGGAACCCATTGTAAGTCCAACCATACCATGCTTAAGCTGCAAAAGCAAGTATCCTATCAGCCAATATGGGGAAAAAAAAAGAAGACAACTAGTCTGAGGAGAGCCTTTGATAACAATCTTGTATTGTGATTTGGAAATACAAGTAGAAAAAAGTTTTCAGAGTTAATTCACAAAACTAATACAAACTGAAGAACTATTTTCAGAAGTGCTTGACGAATGAAACAAACTCACCAGATAAGTTAAAGCTTTTACTGGACCAGAAAGAATAAGTAGCAGCAAAAATGTTGCAACCTGCAGAATGGAGTTCACTTCAGATAGATAGGAACATATTGACTGTAACACTAAAACATAATCTGAAATGAAAAGGAAGATAAAAGTCTATCTCCTACTTTATAAGAAATAATCACAAACCATGGTTTTTCTCCCGGCTGCAATTCCCCATCTCATTGAGGAGATTACTATAGGCAGAGCGAAGAAACAACCGAAGTAATTCTGTAAAAAAAAATCAGCAAAAAGAAAAAGAAACTTAGTGCATTCTACTGTATAATAATGATTGAGAAATGCAGTGTGAGAAAATTCGACTATCTTTCAGCTAGAGAAGGCATCCTACAGACTACATAATGAACTAAAATCAAATTTCAGTATTCATAATCTAAGTTTACGAAATATGCTTCAGCAAAACAAACCTCAAGCCCTAACGAATTACTCAAGAAATACACCAATCCAGTGAGGGCGGCAAACATGGAGCACTCTACGATAGCCAATGTCTTTTTATAAACGACTCCATTTTCGGATAAATCTTCGAATTCACTGGCGTTTTGAGTGGTTTCCTCTTCATTTTCGTAAACGCTAGCCGGGAACTCCGAAACCTTGAGGGTGAAGAAGGACCTGGAGAAGGATAGAAGCGAAAATGGAGGTGAAGCGGAAGAGGAAATTGATTTGAGTTTGAAGCCAAATTCTTCAGGCCTGCGAGAGATTGTAGGTGGAGGAAGAGGACGAGAGGGAGAAAAATCGCTTCTTAGAGTTGTGGGAATGTGCGAAGAAGTTTGACAGAGCTTCAGAGAAACCATGGAGAAGAAGCCTGAGAGGTCTGATTTTGTGAGTGTTGAAGATAGGTACTGAAGTCATGGCTTTTTACTTGATGGGCTTTAATTTGGGCCCTTTGTTTTAATAACGATTCATTTTCGATACAATAATGTTAAAAAAAATATTTTTTTTAATTGTCCTAAAAATTATATAATTTTATTATATTAATTGTGACAATATTTTCAATAATAGACTGCAATAGTATTAACTGATTACTATTAGTTACGAGATGGAATTACAATATCGACTTGTATGACCCGAATCTTTCTATAAATAGAACGGGTTGTGAAGTTTTCTTAACATATTTTACTCTATTAATCAAGCAATTTGTATCGTTTATTTGCGTTAAAATAGATTAATTTGGCACGGTGATAATTTATCTATACCATTGGTGAGTAATCAAATCAAAACTATTTAGCGACATGGGCACTCTGATCTCACATGATGTAACAATTACGTATAATTTTTGCTCATTGATTAACATAATCTATTATTTTAGGTATGCTATATCATAATAGTTTAAAGATTACAGTGTAAATTAGAATACAAATGTACTATTGCTCTTGCTTTTAAAAAAATACCCAATTGGAATCCCCCACTCTTCAGACACGTTTTATTCTATCCGTGAATCATTGTATAGTATTGTTTATTTCTCTATGCTAAAGGCCTTCTCTTCAAAATCAATATTTCGTTTTCTCGATACATGATTAATATACAAGGAAAAGTCGAGAGAATGTCAATGAAAAAGACATCACAAACCCTCTAACTACTTTGGCACGTATCAAAATTTGCTCATTCTCTAAGCATTCAAGTCCAATCTACTCGATTCATATAATCACACACACTCTAAATCTAATAACAAGACGTTAAACAATAAATATAATACACGTTACATATAATAGACATAATAAATATTTTTAGCAAAAACCTTATAATAATATATAAAAAAAAAAAAAAAAATTTGTATTGACAAAGAGGAGGAAGAAAAGAACAAAAGTATTAAATGAAGAGAAGGAGAGCAATGATCGCAGAGAAGCTTTAGCTTAATTGAGTAGTAGCAAGAAATATAGTAATTCAAGTGTCTACTGGGATGATGGTTGAGGAGTGTGCACGCGTGTGAGGCGTGCCAACTTTTATATAATGCATCTCCCTTGGCCCCTCCTCCTGCCTGCCTCCTACTGCCTACTCATTCTTAACCTCTATATTTTATTAAACACTAACGTCTCGATTCGACCTCAGTTTCTACATTTAACCATAATCTTATGCACTTTATTCCAAAGTAACGTTGTATTCGTATGTTAATGCACATTACCGGACGTGAACGAACATTATACTGAACCTTAATTTTGAGATGGTAATTACCAACAAATATATATATATATATATATATATATATATATATATATAT
>CM039518.1:23572112-23689416 GCA_022433055.1 Begonia peltatifolia | reverse complement strand
ATATATATATATATATATATATATATATATATATATATATGTATATAGATTAAAGCATTGGTTGTACGTACGGATTAGTTTAAAATAAAAAAGAATGCCCCGGGTGAAAGAAATAGTCAATGACAATACAGGACGGTTAATCCGAGGCGATCAGGAAGGAATAAGTAGATCAAAACGGTCATTTCAACAGTGGGGGTCCACGCATGGCATTAGTCCGATAGCTTGGGCCCCACCCTCATTTTCATTTGTCGGAAATTCAGTTGGCTAATATCCCATGGTATGACATGTACTCAAACCCTTTATTATTATTATTATAATGTAAATTTGATTAATCATTTCCTTATTCATATAAATTCAATATTTTACTTGAATAATGTTTTTCAACAACAATATTTCCACTCAGCTCCAGCCAACTGCTTCGACCCAGTTCAATTTGGATGGTACGAGATAAAGCTAGGGGGAGTTCAGCAACACGACCCTAACAACCCGACGTGGGTGGGGTAACTCTCGGGTACTGTTTCTATTTGCGTTAATCAAATATTATATAAGTCAATTATTAAGGGGTTAAAGTGCAGTGACCTAAAAATAAAATAAAGTAGATTAAATTAAGGATAGCGAAGTGGGAAAAGAAGAGTAGGAAAGGGGAAAAGGGGAGAAAATCCCGGAAAAGGCGAAGTGAGAGGTCAGTGTTGAGATTGATGGGAGATGGGAGGAGCCGATTTGATTAGATATGGAGGAGACTTGGGATGGTAAAGTGAAGGTGTAGGTTACCATGGGATGGGGATTAATGCAGAGTAGTAAAGCTCGAAGAGCTATGGCAGAAGCCGATACAGATTGAATGTACAATTCGCTCCGAAACATTCACTTCCTCCACCTGCACGAATCAATAATGGCGGTTCAGCAGGAATGATAAGTGTTTCTTTGCGTCACTCTATTTTCATACCTTGTCCGAAGAAAGCGTAAAGCCAACGTCTCTTTCTCTTTCTAGATTTTCCATTCATTGATGGCTTCGTGAGTCAGGTCTGCGGGGGTCTTCCACTTTCGTTTTCCATTTAAGAATTCTTCACGAAATCCTGAGAACTGGGGAAAGCAGCCATGAAAGAGAGGGGGAAAGCTTGCGAGGATATTTGCTACTATTCTTCGTCGTCGTCCGATCTTCCTTGTAAGAAGCATCCGTCTTCGACTTCTGTGGGCATCTGCGCTTTTTGTTTGAAAGATCGACTCGTCAAACTTGTTTGTTCCGATTGCGGGGAGCAGCGGCTTTCTTCCTGTTCTTGCTCCGAAATCTCGTCCACTCGTAATTCGTGTACTTTTGAGATGGGGAGCGTCGGCAGGGTTTCTTTTCTGATCGAAAATGAAAGAGTTGGGGATTATTCGGGGTTGGGATCGAGATTACCAAAATTAGTGAAATCTGAGGAAATGGCGATGCTGAAGAGGAGTAGTAGTAGCTGCGTAGAGATAAAAAGAGGTAGGCTATGGAGTATCGGGAGATTTTTCAAAAAGAAGAAAGAGAAAGGGAACGAGAGAATCAGTAACGGAGGCGACGAGAGAAGCGATTGGTGGATGTTCGATCAAATGCGCATGTCAAGATCTCGATCGTTATGCAGTTTCAGAGGGAATGGTGGAGTATTTGGATCGGAGGACGGTGGTGAGACGGTGTTTTCTGGGGGAAGAAGCTCTGTTTCTGGAGCTCGAACTTCGAGCGTTAATGGGGGAATGGTATATGATTCGGGAAGAAGAAGTGGGTTCAGTGAAACAGAGCCAAGAAAGAGTGGACTAGAGGGAGAAAAGGGGAGTATATTGGATCACGATCAGTACCGCAGTGTAGCCAACAAAAGAATCTTTTCACTCAAAGAAACCGATTTCAACGACGCCGAAGAATCTGAATTCATCGACTTCAAACTCGATTTCGGATCGGAGCTGCACTCTGCAACCAGGGGAGGCGAGGGAATGGCGAGGACGGTGGGAGAGGATCGAGTCAGCCGTGGGGGGTCCTGCAGAATCACAGTGAGCGACAAGGGTGCGATAACGAGTGGGAGGAAGAGCTCGAAAGGATCATGGCGATGGATATTCAGGGCACCTCCAAATTGGGGAATTTCGAGGAAGAAAGAAGATTTGATTATAAATACATAAATTGTATGCTTATGTTGTGAAGTCGCAGCCTTTTAGCTTATGCTTTGGTGAGTGTTCATCCAGTTAAGATTAACAGAGCACACTCGTATGAAATTGGAATGTGCGTTTTGATTCATATCGAATGCCTCGTCTCAGTAATTGTTAATAGAGATACCATTAATATTGTTGATAAAAAACCCACGGCACAATAAATTTTGTGAAACAAATGCTCAAGTAAATTGGAATTTTAATCTTCGTACCCAAAGTGATCACAACTTTCGAGGAAATCATGTCACGCAAATCTAATAGATTCTAAATAAATAAAAAATGGCCAAATCTTTCAAAGTTTTTTGTTTAATGGAAGAAGTTTAGATCAAAGTATTATAATCAAGCAAATCATAAATCAACGTATCAATCTTAACGATCTAATGTTAAAGCGTGACGGAAATTAAGTCAAGAATACAAAAAATATTAAGTGTTTGGATGGTGAGAAAATAAGCACATGGAACCCAGTTGGTCGTGTCACCATCGAAGAAACGTAATTAAATTACTTCTTTTTTCTACAATAACAAATGCAAATCAATTATAAAAGGAAAATATTTGTAACTCGTCCACCGAAATTTTCAAATTCAGCAACCGGAACGCGACCAATTCCGTCCTCTCCCAGGTGGAAGATGAGCGATCGAGCGACAATTGGCAGAATGTAACTGGCCCTTTTTCTCGGACCCGCCGAGGAAAAAGCCCACCATCTCTGTCCCGGAAGGGGATTTCTGGGTTTTGAATTAAAGGAGAGCTTTATCTCTTCACGATTCATCATGTCTGCTCCGCCGATTTTCCTGATTGCCTAACAAGCCAGAGCCATAGCCAACCCATACGAAAGAGTAGTGACAGAGACAGATACAGCTCATGACTTGTTGCCAAATCTATCCTCTTCTACAATTTTCTATAAAAATGCCGTCAACCCACATTCTACCCATAACCCACCATCCTTCTTCTTCTTCTTCTTCTTCTTCTTCTTCTTCTTCATATTCGCCATTAGAGTCTGGAATTCCTTCGACAATGCCTCCTCCGTCCTCTGCAGCAATTGACGCAATTCTGTTCAAAATAAAGGAAGATCCGAGCGCGAAGCTTTTCGTTTCTTCTGCTGAGGATGAGAAATCCACAGCCATTAATCTCCTTCTCCCCCGGACTTCAAGCTTCACACCCACGACCTCCAACGCAGGTGGTGGCAACTTGCACCCGCAAACGCGCCGGCGAGTTGCCAGTGAAAACTCCTTGTCCGATCTATCCCGGAGTGGCCGGCGCCGTTCTTTGCGCCGTGATGTGGGCCATGCTGCCGCCGAGACGTTTCTAATAACTCGTTTGAGTTTGAAGCTTTTGAGATATCTCGGGTACAATTTTCTGACTCCCAGTCATTGGCTGATTTCTTGCTTGTTGGAAAAAAAAAAAAAAAACTATTCTTGTTCAATTTTCCTTCCACGGGAATCTTTTTGCTGCGATTGATGATAAGGATATTACATTCTGCATCAATATTGTCCCATCGAACATTTCATGATAATAAGGAAAGTAACCTTTGTATTTCAAACCAATGTTAAAAATAGAATAAAAAAAGTTATGATCTTTATGGTTGTTGCTATTTCTTACTTTTATGAAGAGTTATATCTCCGTGCTAACTGAAATGGAGCTTCCCCGGAGAGCCATTCCTTTACATTTTAAGATTCTTGCTATATGTTGCTGCATTAAATTTCAATTGTCGTCGAAATAGGTACTATTTGTGCAGTTGAGCTGGCTAATTTCTGTTTCGCTTTAATGTTTTTGACTCTTTTGTTCTCAAGAGTGTGAAAAATTGATCATTCCATTGTTAGTCTTAAATTTGCTGATCTGTTTGCCAAACCGGAAACAAAATTGAGAGTTGGGTTTCATCAACATTTCCTGGTTTCAGCATTCTCAGTTTCCTGCTGTTTTTTCAGTTATTTATAAACTTTATTTTGATTAGTATATGCTTCATCAAATTGTTGTCATTCAGGGTGGGCTACAGATGGGTCACAAGATTTCTTGCTTTAGGTTGCTATGCATTGTTACTGTTCCCAGGTTTTCTTCAAGGTCAGTGACTCCAAAGTTTATTAAAATGTCTAATACGTGCTGTTAAATTATTTATTGCTTACCATTTTCTATGGAAGTAATTTTTTTTTTTATTTTGTAGTTGGATATTATTATTTTTTCTCCACTCAAGTACGCAGGAGTATAGTTTATGGCGATCAACCAAGGAATAGGTAGAAATTTGTGTTTCTGTTTCTAGTTTTGATATATTTTTTCTGTAATATCTTTATAACTACTACCAAAATTTTTCTTCTTACAGGTTGGACTTGTACCTTCCAAAAAATAGTGATGGACCGAAACCGGTAGTCGCATTTGTAACTGGGGGAGCCTGGATTATAGGGTCTGTAATGGATTTTGATTACTTTTAAGTTCGTGTGGAATATAGAGTTTCTAGTCTTGGACTTGAAAATGTTAAGCTTGATAGTGAAATGAGGTCATTCTATAATTTCTTTCGTTGGTTTCAGGGATCTGGTTTTCTTTAGTTTTTCAAATAATATTAACTAATATGAATTATGTTACTTTCAACAGATGCATATGTGGTTGACTTGACATGTTTGGAGTAGTTTCTTTTGTTATGCAGTTATAAAGCATGGGGATCTCTTTTAGGACAACAATTATCAGAAAGAGATGTCATAGTAGCATGCATCGATTATCGGTGCGTATTATCCCGATACATCCTGTTATCAACATTCTGAGTATTTATAAACCCTAATTTCATTTTTCTAGTTTTGATTAGAAATTTCCCACAAGGGACCATAAGTGACATGGTAAGAGATGCTTCAGAGGGTATCTCCTTTGTGTGCAATAATATTGCCGAATATGGAGGAGATCCTAATAGGTAAGATACTATTCTTTCCTTCACCCAACACTTTTCCTTTAGGTTTTATTTGTTTTTTTTGTCTTTAGTTATTTAAGCACAACACTTTGTCATTTCATTGCAGGATTTATTTAATGGGACAGTCAGCTGGTGCGCACATTGCTGCTTGTACACTTCTAGAACAGGCAATCAAAGAGGCTGCTGGAGAGTGCACCTCTTGGAGTGTCTCCCAGATAAAAGCTTATTTTGGTCTGTCAGGAGGGTAAATCTCTTTGAAAATTTTTGTGAATTTGTTGTAGAATTAGATAAGATATTCCCACTTTATGATATATATTTAATTTTATTTCTTGCAACATCTATTGACAGGTACAATCTGTGCAATCTAGTAGATTATTTTCACAGTAGAGGTCTATATCGTTCTATCTTTTTAAGGTACATACGTCTACTTTTATCTTAATTGCTCATTGCTGTAAATTTATCGTGTATGATAGTAATTTCTTTCAATCTTTTACAGCATAATGGAAGGGGAACAGTCCTTACGGCGATTTTCCCCTGAATTGGTTGTACAAGACCCCAAATTGAGAAACGCAGTTTCTAGTCTCCCTTCCATCACTCTATTTCATGGAACTGGAGATTATTCTATACCGTCAGATGCCAGGTTAGGCTTTTGCTTCTTAGTTTTGCAAAGGACATAAAAATGATGAGTATGATGGTTAGAATGCAGAAATACTTGAACCAGAATCCATAGATATCTTAGAAAATCATTGGTAAATTGTGAAATGTTCGCTATAAGTGTAAAAGTCTCCAATGTTGCTAATCGTGGAGAATCGCCTCAAACACTAAGATGTATTCATGCAAAGATTTAGACTCAGGTCTTGTTTGCAGCATGCTCTAGTAGGCCTTGTGAATTTAGTAGGTGTTTGGCTTAGGAGGTAAGCACAAGCTGATTTTTGCTAGAAAAAAAGGAAATTGAAGAATTAATATAAGCAAAGCAACTGAAAAATATATTTTGTGCAGTATTTTAATTTAATTTTTCTTTTGTACAGTCTTAATTTTGCAGAAACTCTTCAGAGAGTTGGAGCAAAAGCTGAAGCAATTCTTTATGAAGAAAAGACCCATACTGATATATTTCTACAGGTGAGAGTCTTATATTCCTCATCTCCTTCCTCATCACTCTATGAAATCAGAGCTAAATAAGTTGATTTATTCATATAATTTTTGTTGGATGTTCTCTAGGACCCAATGAGAGGGGGTAAAGATCAGATGTTTGAAGACTTAATTGCCATCATTCTTGCTGATGATGCAGATGGCCTAGCTAAATTTGCTGTATCTCCTACAAGAAGACGCCTTGTTCCTGAATTTATGTTGAAGTTAGCTCGTTGGATTAGTCCTTTTTAACACCATGTCTTCATTCATCAGCTTTGGACGACCCATTTAATTAGGTGATTCAATTTATTTATCTTTGTTGTGATTCGTCTTTGCCTCAATCAAAGGTATATGTTTAAATTTAATGTTCCTGGATTCCTGACAAACTGGAACTTCTGTATATAGAAATTATCAAATTTTAAGAATTGTTTTTATATGAAAATTATTAAATTTTAAGATTGTTTTGAAATGAAGGATGTTTATTACCATAAGATTGGATCCAAAACACTGTTAGCTTTGTTGCAAGAAAATTGCAATCTTTTATTTGATGAAAGTAGGGTTACATGGAGGACCACAATGTTTCTCTGGTCATACTGTTTCAAACACAAAAATTAAGGCACGCCAATAGAATTAAGAACTGCTTAGCTTCTCTTGTTCACACATATCATATATGTAGAAACTCACCCATATTTGTTAGTGCTTTGCAGCAGACTTTCCACCTTTCCCCTGCGACCATCAATCAAACACAAAATCCAAATATCCTTGTATTGATCAATAATGTTCTAAACATTATTTGCTTGAAAGGGTACATAAAACAACGTAAAAGTTCAGACCTTCTTCTTCGGCTCTTGGGGCTTTTGTGTAGCCTTCTTTGCGGCAGACTTAGTGGCTGGAGCTTTTGCTGCTGCATCGGAGGCTTTTGCAGGCTCCTTCTTTGACTGCCCAAAGAGTTGAGTACCCACTGCAGGTTTCTCTACCTTCAAGGAAGCCATGTTAGATTTAGGCTAAAAACTTCAAAATCTAATTAACTTGCTTCACTTGGCTATTATTTCCTTGAAGACACTCTTTTTATAGTAGTCTTTAGGGAACCCGTAGGGAGGAATTAGAGTCACAAGTGACTAAAAGCTTGGAATAACTCAGAAAGTGGGCACTTGAGTTATGTGTAGCATCTGATGCTGATTGCTTAATTTTATGGTGATTATTATTTAGCATCAATCTCAACTCATCTCTTAGTGTAGGGAATATATACAATTTGCTGATTGCTTTTCTAACGGCAGTATGTCGATTAGCAATTATTCCCCTAGCCAAGCAGCCTAATCTTCTATATTATATTTGTACATTGAAGCTTATTTTGGTAAATAATGTCTGCTTTTTCTGCTAAATTTTAGTAAAGCTTGCAGTTCTCAATGCATAACTTGCACGAACAATTTCTGACTTATTTTGCAGATTGTTGCTAGATTTTAATTTTCAAATTAGTGCCCATATGGAGGTGAACAATGAATAATTGGTTACTTAGCATTAGGGAGTTAGTGTCAAGTAATTGCTTGATGTTATTGTGGATTAAATGGTTATTATAGAGTTAGTAACTTGTATCATCAGTCTGCTGTTACAAACAGTACTATCAACAGAAATTCTGGTTTCCCCGAAGTAAATTATTAGCTTTAATTGCCCAATTGAAGAAAGATTAGTTTTTTGAACTATGAAATTGCTGAGATCATATGTATAGAAGGCAATTTTATTAGAAATAGTAGAAAAAGAGAGACATGGTATGGATAGGATCCATAGTCAAGTGTTTGTGCAATATTATTTAAACTCTCTTCTCTGATTCTGGCCACCCTTTCTTTTTTAGGCACTTGTTGCTGGTTTGCCTCCCTGTAACTGCAAGCAACAATTACAAAAATCTCTTAAATGAGTTCTAATTTTAAGTATACAAGTACATAGAGCATAGAAAAAGTAATGGAGGATTCATGGAAGTGCTTAGTTTAAGACTATACAGGCTTCTTCTTTGGCTCCAAAGGCTTCAGGTCTGTAGTCTTCTTCTGCGTTGGCTTGGTGGCCGGGGTTTTTGGGGTTTGTTTGACCGGCTCTTTCTTCACAGGAGCTGGGATTGGAGTGGTTACGGGTTTATCAGCTCTGAGAGATGCCATAGTTGTTTTTTTTTTAGTGAAAAAAGAAGAGTTATTCTTCTTGTAGGGGTTAGTGGTGGCCAAGAATTAGGTCATTTGCAGCCAGCTATTTATAATTGGGTTGACAAAGTGGAATGCAAATAGAATCACTAACTTTGAAATAGTGGGCGAGGATGATCAAGTGGAGAGGGAATAGAATATATTAATGGAGGTTTGTTTTTTTTTCTGTGATGTGGTTTCTATTAGATTCTTCACTTGGCCATTTGTCATTTGGTTTTATAGTGGGAAGAGAAGAGAGAGAGAGAGAGAGAGAGAGGAGTTTAATGATGCAACTCCAGCTTGGGGCGGTCCGGTCAGATGGGATTTGTACAAAATTTTCATCCAGGTTTGGTTTGCTCGGGATAGAATTCTATAGTCCAAGGTTTGGCATGCTGACTTCAGGTCATGCTATTGAGCCTGTCCACTATTTCTCTCTGTGTCGCAGAGCCTGTATTTCAGTGTGTCATGACGTCCTTTACAAACTTGTCTGCACCACGGCTTTTGTTATGTGGTTGCGATCCTGATTTCTCCTTACGGCCAGCCAACCTATGGGGTGGCTCTCGATAAAAAGCTCATGGGTTAGCCGTCTTGTAAAAAAAGATTCAAGCGCTCGTCTCAAGTTGGCCAAGTTGGATTGGATTGGGCCAACTTTGCGGGCGATGATTCGATGACCCTCACATGCAACTGTTCGAATGCATATCTAAAAGTCTTAAGTATTTCATCTAATTTTATATTTTAAAATCATATTATGATTACGATGCGTACTCAGTTATTGATGAAATTATAATAATATAATATAAATATTTAAAATAATAAATTATATAAATCAAACTTAATGCTAATCTGCTATATCTCTCAATCTCTCCTAGTCAATGTTTCAGATCCAAGTGAGAAACAATTTCATAGAAGAAATAAACTAAAGAAATACCCAGTTTTCGATAAAACCTAATGTCTGATGTGGTGCGTTCGGCCGGAGATGGTGGGGCCCACGTTTCGTGGGGGACACTCAAATCAGGAACATAAAGAAGCGACAGAAAAGGAACAGGTACTGAGACGAAAAGCCAGGAAATGGAAAACGAGGGAGGGCCGCGTCTGATTCCGAGAGTGGCCGTGGTGGTGTTCGTCCTCAAGGGAACCTCCGTTCTGTTAGGTCGCCGTCTGTCATCCATCGGCGACTCTACCTTCGCTCTTCCCGGCGGTCACCTCGAGTTCGGTATTGCCATCTCTTCTGTGTTCATCTGTATATTGTAGGGTTTGTCTTGAAAATGAAAATGAAAATGAAAATGAAAATGGATGTAAAAGAAGAAATGTAAGTGTGCAGGGGAGACGTTTGAGGAGTGTAGTGCGAGAGAGGTGAAGGAGGAGACGGGCCTGGACATAGAGAAGTTGGAGCTATTGACGGTGACGAACAACCTCTTCTTGGACGAGCCGAAGCCTTTCCATTACGTGACGGTGTTTATGCGAGCAAGGCTGAGTGACCCAGGGCAGAGGCCGCAGAATATGGAGCCAAGCAAGTGCGGTGGGTGGGGGTGGTTCGAGTGGGGCGATCTCCCCGAGCCCCTCTTTGGGCCTCTGCGCAAAATGGTGGACTCCGGCTTTGATCCCTTTCCCCCCATTTGATTCGAGCTTCACTTGATTGTTGTCTCTACCGCAAAGATTGGTGCACAGTCATTTATTAATTACTAAGATATAATTAAACATAATGTCACGACTTGGCTCTTAACATCCATGGATGAGTTCAATTTGATTCTAAAATCAGACCATTTGTCTGTGTCGAATAGTATTTTTATGTACGCATTAAGTACACAAGGGTTGAGAAATTAAGTCTTGCTCCCAAAGTCTACAACAAGATGTGGACTTTTTTCAATTTTATTTGAGGAAATATGATGATCTGGATTTTTATGATGAAAAGGCGAATCTATTTTTGGACATTGATTACTTTACGACTCCATGATCCCAACATGATATGAAAATGTCAGACAAGACCAGA
Organism: Begonia peltatifolia; assembly: GCA_022433055.1. Taxonomy (NCBI): domain Eukaryota; kingdom Viridiplantae; phylum Streptophyta; class Magnoliopsida; order Cucurbitales; family Begoniaceae; genus Begonia; species Begonia peltatifolia. The sequence continues at coordinate 23,679,086 of CM039518.1, read as the reverse complement.
TCCACCCTGTTATACACCTTGACCACAAACCAGTTTCTTTTTGCCAAATCTCAACCAATTCACCGTTGCCCTATCAAAGATGCATATTGGATTATCTCCTTCATAACAAGTTCGAAAGAGTCACAACCTAGACTTTGCCCTGAGAGTAATGTTAACGTAGCACTTTATTTTTTGATAATTATTGCATCGAATATTTATTAAATTGAAACAAATTGTGTCGTATTTTGTAAATAATTTGAGAATTTATCTGCTAAATGTACCCAGAATGGACGAACATTAACTTTCCGTTACCCATTTATGCAGTCTTCTCAAATGCCGTGTTGGTCGGAGCTGGTTTTTTACGACTGATTCAAAGTCACAGAGAGAGAGAGAGAGAGAGAGAGAGAGAGAGAGACTTGGCTTGCAGATTCATATACAGTCTGAATATTTCTACGCAAGAAAGAGAAAAAATACACCGGGAAGAAGAACAATCAATCCTGATTATATCATTGCAAACTGAAAATCTTCCAATCATCTTGATGAATGAAGGTTAATCATAAACAATATATATATATATTTATATATATATATACACAGTATGCGCTTCATGGCTAAGAATCACAAAACACCAGAAAAAGAACTCTGTAATAATACGCCAGAACCTGAATATTCAGTTCTTGGGAGAAGAATCAACGCAGGAGTTATGCCTCTTAGATGGGCCTGAAGAAGGAATGGGTCCTTTCGGAAGAACACCAAAAACTTGACCATTAAACCGAAACCCCATTTGTTTCGTCGGACGGAAACGCTTCATATTGTCTGAATTTGCCCGACCTTCTCGATCCGCCAACGTCTTCGTTGGAACAGGCCTCACTGCAGAGCAAAATCCCAAGTGAAGCAGAAGAAGAAGGAGAAGAAGAAAGAATATAGCAATGAGATTGACTCCTTTGCGGGAACCGATTCTGGGTTTGGAAGAAGCAGCCATTAGAGAGCTCTGAGTTAATGAAAAGCTTGCGAAAGAAGAGCTTTCTATGTATATTTCAACGGAGAAGTTAGGCAAATTGGAAAAGAGAAGAGGCAGAGTTAGAATTATACGCTAACGACTATTGAAATTCAAATGTCAACTCTTTGAAAATACTAAACTATAGCACAAACTTTTCCTGGCGATTTTCCTCAGAAAATACATTTTCCCGGAAAGTTGAACCTGCGTTTAAACATTCAAGACACGAAACAACAAAAGGCCCGGAAATAAGCGCGTGTTTTCACTCTGCAATCAAAATCGTCGTCGCTACCCTTTAATTGGACGGTAATTAGCAAAGTGCTGTCGTGACAATTGAATATTGGGTACGACTTCTTCCTAGAAAAAAAATAGAAAATTGTAACCTACTTCCTTGAATTTGTGACATGACATCTTACATCACGCTTTTTGTTACGCAAGGCAATAACTCGTGGTATATACTATAAAAATAATATCAATTTTATCTAATAATAATGTTGCCAAATAATAATTGATGTTATTTGACAAGTAATCAAGTTTGGAGATTAGATTTGGGTGACATTTGCTGAGTCAATATTAGAAACAGAGAATTTAAGTGATAATCAATGGTTTGATTAATTTTATAATATATGGTTTGAAAAAATCATTTTCCAAAGCAGGAAAATATGGAATGAAAAAATATTAATAATATCTTTTGCGTGCGAGGGTCTCATAAGAAAACTAACATCCTCGTTTGGTCCACGCTGTACAATATCTAATCTTAAAACTCAATCCAATCGATATTATGTTTTCAAAACAATATTAATTATTATTATTATTATTTTGATAGATTTTGTAATCTGACTATGCCATTGTTTTCAACGTAAAATTCTTTTAAAAATGATAATTTTCAAAAACCCAGCACAACATTAAGCGATAATTTTTAATTCTTCTGCTACAAAATAAGTAATTTTATTTTTAAAAATATATTGTACTAAGTAAAAATATAATATTATTTATAAATTTTGTTTTATAACTTACGTAGCCTGTACATTTATGGTCTGAAATCTTTTTTTTTTTTTTTGGCATGGAGGCGAGCTGTCACGTTATTAAAAAAATTAAATTAAAATATCATTACAATTGGGTAGGAGTCGGTCATAAATCTCTTAATAAAGACAATAAATGTGTAAGTATAGTTAAATAATAATAATAATATACTGTGTTACAAATGAACTGAGAAGTGGAGCTCGAGGGCTTACAGAAAGTGCGTAGAAATTGTGGGAGGTTTTGTTTGGAAAGTAAGCTGTTTTATTGTCAAAGTCAATGTAGATTGTGAACCGTCGGATCAAATGCAGATTGATCTTTTAATGAGAATATTTATTAGACAGAATGTGACCGACATTACGGGGCAGGTGGGCATTAACTTAAGCCAAGACCGTTTCTAAAGCTTATGTTAGCATAAAAGTATAAAATAAGAGCGGTGGTTGTTCCTTGATTAGAGGACATTTTCCTTTTTTTCTTATCATATGCTTTTTCATATATATATATATATATATATATATATATATATATACTTCTAATACTGTACACATATAGTATCATTGTTTATCCTCTAGTTTCTCTTTTATTTTAATCATAGACAGTCAAATGGGGGACCTTCTTCCCCTAATTTTTTCCATTCTACCAATGAATAATCTATAATAAGTCGTAATTCCAGATCAACTAATTGTTCTTTGATAGCACCCGCTTCTGTCAAAATTTCTCGATTTCGAAATGTATCGAAGCCTTGGGTAGTAAAAAAAAGTGGGATGTTGTATTTCCAAGATTGTATTTCATATTCAAATGAGTCCCGTAATCGTAAGAAAGTAGGTTTTTTAGCTAGGGGCCTAGCAAACGAAAAATTTGGATAGGATACTATAAGATCTCCCCTTTTCAAAATCGGACATGAAAGTTTCTTCTCATCCGGCTCAAGTAGTTACATCAAATTAAATAAAAGAGTTCCCGCTTTCAAATTCTATAAAACTCCTAACAAAAAAGTTATAATTTACGAGTGTAGGTACACATTCTCACATCAGTTGAGAGAGTAAAAAATACATAATTCGCAAATAGAGTTCATCTCTTCACTTAATACAACGTATTCTTTACTAATTTTAAGAACAAATTTAGGCAGACTTCGACCTCAAAATGAACAATATTGTATAAAAAGTACTAGAAAACGTTACATATTCTATATATGATGTTACGTCGAGAGACTCATTAATTGAGATAACTAATAATTTATTTTAATTATTTTTAATTTATTACAGTAATTATACCAATAAAAATTAGTTTACCTCTTGCATTATTACATTAGTAATTAAAAAAGCCGCAATTAGTGGAAATTATATTAAAAAAAAAAAAGAGGATAAATTAATATCAGATTATTATTAGGATTTAGAAACTCAAAAATGACATGAAGTCCACCTATGTGAAAGATAAAATTCCCATACCACCCTTGTACTCTCCGGACGGGAAACGATAATGGCTGTGTAGTGTTCTGCGATGGACAACCTCTTCGTTTTTCCCACTGGCTCGAGTTTATGCATGCCCTTTATCAACTATGGCTTCGGGGAGTGGTCGTAAATCCAGTTCGGCAGCAGATTCATACTCAGAGAGCTTGATGAGCTTGACTTCGAAGCGTGAGATTCGGTACGAAGGCGTCCTCTACTACATCAACACCAAAGAGTCCAGTGTCGGACTCAAAAATGGTATCGCTGGAGCTTTCTTTAACCCTTTTCCCTATGTTGTTTAATGACTTCTCAGCGGTTTCTTTGACTATTTGTTTCGCTTTCATGTGGAATGGTGATAAGTCTTCGTTTCGTTGTGAAATTTAACTCGGGGTAGTTAAGAGGAAACTCTGAAAGATCCTTGGAATGAAAATCCATTATTGAGGTCGTAGCTTTACATTGTTAAAGTCTGGTGTTTTCTTGTGAATTTTATCACCACGCGTATCCTCATCCATTCCATTATGGTTCTTAACATGAGTAGAATAAAAGTATAATTTACAAAATCGTTGTATGATTACGCTTTTCTAGTTGTCTTCACGGCAGTTTTTTATTTTTACTTTTGGGGAGTTAAAGACCTAAATCATTATTTTTCCTTAATTACATTGCATTGAAAATTATTCTCGGCAGGATGTAATTGAAATTAGAATGATGAAATTTGAATTGAAGCTTGATGGAATAAATGTTCAAGAAAAGTTACTGTTTAAAGTCCGAATGTGCACTGTAATTTTTTGGTTGCCAAAGTTAGAAGAGCAATTCTAACTTCAAAAGTGATTCATTATAAACATGCAGAGTTCACACCCAAAAACTAAGTTCACAGAAGATTTTGATTTCACGGCGATGAATGAGAAATTCAAGAAGGATGAAGTCTAGGGACATCTTGGGAAAGGTAACAAACATCATTCGAAAGACGGAGATGCAGAAGTTGAAACCATTGACGAGGGTTACACTCAATTTGAAGATGAAAGTGAATTTAGGAAGTTTGATGTCAATGTAAGATACTACCTTTTTCTCCCTTAGTCTCATCCTTTATTGGAATTTTTTCTTAAAATGCATTAATTTTTTTCAGTGCCTATCATTGATTGCTGATCATTCTCCGCAGTCTATGTATAAGAAGGATGACTTCTTCGATTCAATTTCTCGTACTGCACTAAATATTGAATCTCAACGGGGAAGGGCTAAATATTCAGAGCAAATAAAGATAGACACAGAGGTAATGTCAAAGCGATTAGTCCTGTATTCATTTTGAATTTGGTGTGGCTGCTTGATTTGACTGTTGTTTATATGTGCACAGACTTTTGGTGATTTTCCAAAGATATTAAGGTGGCAATAGTAGGCAGGCCATAGACGTGGTGGCCGATCTCGTGGTGTTTATTATGGAAGGGAATATAATAGTTATATTGGGAGGGGCCGAAGTTGGTCAACATCTAATTGTGCTTTGTAGCTTCCTAGCCTGACTTGGTTAGTTAGTTTTTTCTTTTGAAAGCCTGATAATACGAGCTATTTGTGATTGTTTTCCCTTCTTTTTTCCCCACTTTTGCAGATATAAGAAAAGTTACTCTTCATTTATGCAAATTCTTTATTTCATCTTATTTTCATTTTATTTAAACACCGGAATAATTCAGAGACCGCATAACTGATGTTTCTGTTGGTCATGGCAGAAAATAACTCTGGGTTTCTGCACCTATTTGCACGTGGCTACAAGGACCCTTCTAGGAGGAAGAGAAGGTCTTCTTCCATGGAGCAAAGCTAAGTTATCAAAGAAGAGTACGTCGCCCTTTTCCCATTTGAATTGGATGCTTTCTTCTTCAATGATCTGCTCGCATCTTTTCACTACATTCACTGGAATTTCAGTTCCATCTGCCATTAGAGATGAACTGTGCTCCTTTCCATACATACCGACCATTGTATTAAACCACATCTTTCTTCCTTTTCTTTCATCGAATACTTTTGTCAGAGGTCTGGGACCCAATATTGTCTTCACCCCGCCATTGCTTAGCCACTCTACGTCCATGCCCAGCGCCCTAGCCCTGTAATCATTTGTGTCATGAATCAAATAAAGTCATTAAAGTGGTTTACACTAACAAATGAGTCCATTCTGCATCATTAATGCATTTTGCACTGGCTTCTAGAATAGTTCAAACTGTTATTATCTTCGAATCTGCCATGACTGTGATTGTGATCAACTTTAGGGCGTTCATTATTTGTCTTGGTCCAGTTCAGAGACCAAACCATGCCAAAAATCTTTTCTTTTTTTTTTGTCAAGAGAGATAATCAAAATATGAGTTGACATATAAGCCCACTTTTCTCATGTTTTTGGTTTGGTATTGACCATTTCGGTAGACTGTTTTATTCGTGAGATTAGATTTGGATGACCTTATTTGAAAACAATGGGAGGACTGGGGCTGGCCTCGTCTGGTTCACAAAGGCTAGAAGGGACCAGGGAGAAGTTATAAAACTTTGATAATCAATATTCTTTTTTTCCTTGAATATTCCTAACCACAACTATAAATTGGAATCTTCTTTAGACTTGAGCATAAAAGGATTGGTCAATAGAGACGAAACTCTGACTCGGTTGAAAAGAAACCTGGAGTATTTTATGAAGAAGATTGTCTGTATCTGCTTACCTTTTCTCTGCTTCTTCACGGTCCGATGTCCCAAAAGCATCTTCCCAGCCTCTACCCCTCATAGAAGACGAATCATTCTTGCTAAGAGCAGTAAATGTGTACTTCAATCCCTTCTTCTCTATCTCCTCCACAGCTTGTGGAAATTCCTCCTCCATTCTTTCTGCTACTTTAAAGCTCGGAACAAACGGTGTTTCTCCCCCCTCAGGTGGTGGTACTTCGCAGAATAGGATCACCTTTTTTGGATATTCCTTAATCTGCTCATTTGGATGTTATGAATATTGTTGTTAAAAGCTCAAGTAGCTGTTACTTTGTTATTAGAGTTTTGCATATTAGAGAGATAATACTTCACATCATTTCTTCGTTACAGATTTAAACATTCTGAGATGGGTTATTGAGGAAATTCGGAGTTTCTTACCAAAACCATCTCATGGTGATAGTAAATGAACTCAGAGAGGGGTCCTTCATTTGCAGTCCAAACTCTTTTATACACATGAGTCCGAGGCGCGGGTCCCACATACCGGATATCATCCCACCCAAAGGCTTCGATGATTTCGTTAAACTCCTCAGCATTTTTGACGTCAAATCCTCGAAGAAGGACTGCACTGTTCTTAATGATGATCTGGTCAAACCAATCCTTGTTCTCCTTAAGGACCTTGAGAAGAGATTCCAGGCTTCTCTTGTTTGGTTCCGAAGGTTGGAGCACTAATGGCATCATTTCACCATCAACTTCTCTCTGTCCGTCACACACTCCGATTTTGAATGCCTTGGATGAAAACTCCATAGCTCTCTCTCTCTCCTCGCTTCCTCTGTAGAAGTTAACTATTGAAGAAGAGGGTGTGTGAGTTCAGGGAAAATACTCCTGGATTATATAAGATGAGTTGATCTTTGTCGCTTATGAAATGTACCTATTGTCGTTGCTGATGAGAAAACTTTACCTATTGTCGTTACATGTGAGAAAACTTTGCTTATATAAAAGTATATATAATCTTTGCATTTGGTGTTTGATTAAAGGGCCTAAGCTGCTTCGATTGTCTTTATCTTGGATAAACGACGTCGCAAAAGACAAGTAAATGATTCAGATGCTAGGCTGCCAATTGAAATTATAAGCCAGTCAGTATCACCCGCTCTTGTTATTGATGTACCTATGCATTGTAATTGGTTCAAGTTGTGGATTGTTTAATGAATATAATTCTTGGTTCTTAGGATCCGAGGACTCCCAACTAAATTTTTTGATATTTAACTTGTTTTTATTCGCGCAGAAATTAAGAATAATGCTCATCGACATCTTAATGCCCGCTTGTTTAAGCTTCAATTTTCGAAGTAAACAAAATAAAAAGTGAAATAGTTATATATTGATTTTCAATGATTGAGATCGAAGATATCTTAAGTGATACATAGTAGAGACTTGTTTCAAGAAAAAACGTTACATTTAAAAGTTTTGAAAAATAGTTCAAAAAAATACATGAACAAATACAACGAAAATAAAGGAATTAAAAGCGCTGAGTAAAATGATAAGATCGTAAATTGAGTAATGCTATATTTATTTTATATTTTGTTATTTTTATTTTTTAATGCGTCAAATATTAATGGATACAAATTAAGATAAATTATTAATTATATTTTAATACCTCAAAAATAATAATTGTTTTCTGTCAACTTAATAAACAAAACCAACTTTATCTCAAAGCCTCAAAGAACCAATTGGCTACCCACACGTGTCATCTAGTTTTCAAATATTAGCAATTATAAAATTGCTTGCTTAGAAGTGATGAAATGCTTATCAATTATTTTAATTGTTCCTCAATCCCAATTATACATGTGACGTGTGTTACATTTGAATTTTGGTGGGCATTTAAGTAAATTCCAATATATTTTTTGAATTTTATCTTAATGTGAAAATCAATATAAGTAATTCAAATAATATTCTTTTTGATGCTTAAAAAGGAAGTTCATCTTGTGGCTTCTTTCTCAGTCAAAAATGGTGGAAGACTGTATAAATGCATAAACCCAGAAGAACCCAATTGAAAATATAGCTATAAATGTGGGATCACCTTAAAGTTTGAAGCTTTAAATTAATCCTACATTCTGCTATTTGTTATCGATGAATTCTTCAACTTCTGCTGACGGGGATTTGTTTATAATTATCTCCAAGTAATTTACAAACGCCAAACTCTCTCTAAATGGGTAGTTGTTTATTATAATAATTGTTCAGTAGATGTAGATCTCTTCGTAAAGTTGATACAGAGCTCATTTGTCGGCAGCTTCTTCTTCTTCCACTGCCGCTGGGAGCTCAGTGAGCTGACTGAACCGTCTGCCTTCTCTCCCATGGCTTTTGCCTTGCTATCACAAATTCCACTTCTCTTCTTTGCCAGAGTTTCAGGTTTTTTGGTTGCTGTACTGGTTCTGTTCTGGGCTCTTGGCTTCAAATCTAGCTTTATTCCTCGCTCTTCCTCTCAAGAGGACCTCATTTATGCTGTAAGTTCAAAATGCATTACTTTTCATTGTTGGGGTTTCATTGATTATGATTTTATTTGTTTCTTTTTCAGGTTCTTCATCCTATATTTATGGTGATTGGTTTCATTCTCATCAGTGGAGAAGGTAAAGTGAAAACCCATAGTTTTGATGATAAATACTCGTTCATTTGTAGTTTTCTCTGCTGTTTTTAAAGATAAGAACTGGTTTTAAAGAAATGTTTTTGTTAATTTCAGCTATTTTGGTTCATAGATGGTTTCCTGGTTCAAGAAATTTGAAGAAATCTGTGCACTTCTGCCTGCAAGGCGTGGCTTTGACTTCTGGGATTTTTGGAATTTGGACTAAATTTCACGGACAAGATGGGATTGTAGCTAATTTCTTTAGCCTCCATTCTTGGATGGGTCTCATTTGTGTCTCCCTCTTTGGAGCTCAGGTTTACTGCTTCAATTTCCCTTGTGGTTATTACAGAGTCTCATCATGCATTTCTCATTAAAAAACATTCTTAGATTCTGCTAATGGGCTATAATAGGTAACTCGAATCAAAATCTTGATTAATGAACTACATTGTCACAGCTCATGAAGAAATTCCATCTAATTATTCTTTATTTTTTAATTCAAATACATAATTTGCATAGCTCCCTCTGAAGTTTTTTCTGCAAAAGTGAAGGCAAAACAGTTGAAGGATGGTATGAAACAGTAGGTTTCTCTAGTTCCTTCTAGGGATCTCTTTTAGACGAATTGGCCAAAAGTTCCAACCAATGAGGCTCCTTCTCCTTTTTCTTTGATCTTCTTTACTTTTATGACTAATGCCTATGCCTCTAATGTGGTTTTCTTACTAATCTGGCTTGCATATGTACTGAAAGAAATATATGCTATAATTTATTATAAGATGAAGTCATATTAGTTCTTAAACTTAAAAGTGACGAGCAAGTAGGTTCTTAAATTCTTTTCAGGCAAATAATTTCATGAACTTAGGGACATTAGTAATTAAGTCTGTGAAGAAATTACGTTTCGAGAAAGAAAAACTCGTGGAAAACTTAACGTCCAGATTCGTTACAATCGTCAAAATCATTCTAACAAGAGTTTTCTTTTTAAGAATCGCTTAATAGAGAAGATCACGTGTCAAAAATGCCATTTCTTTGAGGACTCTCCAAATGATGAGGATTTAATTTCTAATGTCTCTAAATTCATATGGTTATTGACCTAAAAAAGAAAAGTTTAGGACTTATTTGTTTTCCACCCCTAAATTTAAGTACTAATATGCACTTTGCCCTTAATTATTGCTTATAATTATCGAATACATTAACTCTTTGTTTTGTTCCCTTTCTTCAGTATAATCATTCGTTGAAAGGTCATTGTGTTTCTTTAGCACAGGTCGATTTAAAACGTTGAGAATCACCATCCTCAATTTATTAACCCCAATGTATAGTCTGGAGTCTAGACAATCACTCAACTTTGATGCCATGCAAATTGTCTGTGTAATTCTGCCCCCTATAAAGCTAAATTTTGTGTACTTTAGCTTCTGGAGTCAGAAATCCAATTGAAATAGCTGTGATTTGCGTTTTGAAATATTTGTATTTACAAATTGGTGGTATTTGATTATCCTCAACTGAAATGCAGTGGATTATGGGCTTTCTAAGCTTTTGGCATCGAGGGGAGGGTCGAACTACGAGAATAAGAGTACTTCCCTGGCATATATTCCTGGGACTATACACCTATGGTTTAGCAGTGGCAACAGCAGAGACTGGGCTGCTTGAGAAGTTGACATTTTTACAGGCAAAGAGGAATGGCCCCAGACACAATCCAGAGGCCATGGTTGTCAACAGTTTAGGATTGGGATTAGCTCTGCTCAGTGGGATTGTAATATTCAGCGCCGTTTCACCCAAACACCATAGCCTTGGAGCTAAACTAATATACTCGGATAACAAATCCCTCTCTTGTGAATAATTGATTTATTTTTATAGACTGAAGTCTGGCTTGAGCATTTGTAGATTTCTGTTTACATAAATAATTTCTCTCTTTTGAGAGAAACTGGTCTGCAACTGATCAAATTCTCCATCGCTGAACTAATCTTTGCTATTTCAGTAGTCGAACCAAGAAGACATGTTTGGCAGATTGGACTGGGGAGGAAAATCAAATTTGGCTGCTACTCTGTCAGTGGACTCCACATACAATTATTGAGCCAAGCAACGCAGACTCTTGATGAAAACAGTCGTTTAAGCTGGACCCATTTTCTGAAATGTATTAAACAAGATTAGCTAATCCCAAAAATCTAACCTTTCCAAGTCAAATGTTGTAGTTGACGATGAAGAAAATTACTGAAATGAACCAGCGGCTTCATGGATAAACCAAGTTTCCGGTGTAGCCAAGACAGAGGCAAAGAGACAGAAGGAAGTACTAAAAGGATAAGACGAGATAAAATGCATAAAATCAAATGTTAATGTAGGTTTTAAGTTAGATTCCACGCAAATTTATTTTTAGGGTTACGTTAAAACGTGTTGTATTAAATAATGATAAGAATTTTATTTATAAACTATGTATTTTTTACACTTTCAAATAATATGAGATTGTGCACTCTTACTGGTATGAACTGAGTCATCACACTGACCTGTCATTATCTTTGCATAACGAATTGTCACAACTAAATATTAAAATATTAGACCATAGACTTCATCAATAACTTTAGCCGCCTCTTACAAGTCAAATCTAAGCGATACCATAAAATCTTGGTTTGATACAAGCTTTATGGTATGTTTAATTTAGTGTTGCAATTTAAAGTATGATGCCACTATGGGTGTAACGCACATGAAGATCAGTGCTTAGCTTCTGTTTCAGTTATTTCTATACTCTTCGAAATTAAAATGACGATAATAAATAACGTCAAAAAGGGTTGATTAAGATCTATGGTAAGAGGCTTTTGATCGACTTTCACTTGAAATCCTTAACACAAATTTTTTTAAAAAAATACAAATTTGAAAAAGTTAGTATAACCCTCAATTATATGACGTTAAAAACTCAACTTAGTATTTAAATAGTTTTATTGTCAAGTCTCAGGTCCTCTCTCTATAATATTTCGCTGATTTTATTATTAATGTTAATTCAAAGTACGTTGTAATTGATAAAAATAAAAATTTTTCTTATAAATTTTTTAATCTATCGAGCGATGTGAGATACTATCTTTTACTGATATGAGTTGGTTTCTTACCATTAACAAAATTTTAAAGTGTATTTGAGTTCATAAAGTCACACATTTAAATTAAAAAGGAAAATTAATTAATTGTTTCTTAAGAAAAGTAATGTACTTGTCAATGTCAAGAAAAATAATAATGATTTCAGTCAAAGTTCATGTATATAATAAGGTTGATTCACGTAATATTTGTTAAAAAAATACTTGAAATGAAATATAAAGTAAACTCTCTATCAATCATCGGCATGTGTTGGTCTGAAAGGCATAGTTGAGCCATTAAATTGAATGTTTCCTATCAATAATAGGCCTATAACTTCACATATTTAGGAAGTAATATAACTTTCGTAGTACTTTTGTTACAATATTATTCGTTTTGAATTAAATATCACGCAGATGAAGTTATCTTAAAATGTATTGTATTAAGTAGAAAAAAAGAATTATTTTTATTTATTATTTATTTTTTTGGTCGATGTGAAATTGTCAGTTGCCATTAATATGGACTGAACTTTCAGGGACAGTAGAATTTTGAGTCGTTCTTAGATTTAAGGGATGAACTGCCACATTTTTGAGTTTATACCAAGAACAATTGTTTAAAATGTTACAAAATAGTATGTATTTATTATTTTCTGAAATGAATGAACAAAACGGCAACATATAATTATGGTTACATGTGAATACTCGCCAAAGTGTTTCGTTGGAGCATCATGATGAACCCTCAAATCCCAATTCCCACCACTATCTGCCACCTATTTTAGTACATCAATATATTAATGTTCTTAGGAGTCTTATTTAATCAGTCACATGATTCATCAGTTTAGATCTTATAAAACAGATTAAGCCCTCATCTCAGCGGCTAAAACAAAAGGACTTCTACTTTCGGCTAAATGATACTCATGTAATAATGAAAGAAACGGCTGATGGAGATGCTGATGGAGGGGCCTATTATTTTATGGAGAAATTCTTCGCTATACACAGCAAAAGGTCTGCTCATCTTCTTGGATTGAGTCTTTCTGGTTCGCCTAGATTAGCACAAATTTATTAACAAAAAACAGAAAGTATTATACTTTCAGTATAATATTATTTACTTTGAACCGAAAATTGTAAGGATTGAGTTAACTCAAAACACGTTGTATTAGGCAGTAAGAGACACTTTATTTATAAATTATTTAATTTTTTTTCTCTCAAACGACGTGAGATTGTGCAACCTTACTCACCTAAATTGAAATATGACAATCAACATAATTTTAAATCATTTTTGCTTTTGATTATTCTAAAGAAGGTTTAAAAAGAAATTAAAAAAAAAAAAGAAAAAAAGGATCAGAAAGAGGAGAAGAACGATGAAGGTGTCGTACAAAATGGTGGAATGTATTCAAAAGTGAGTAAATTATAAGCAAAAGCAGGCATTATAGGCTGCTTCTGAATATTCAAACGTCATCATTGGGTGAGGCTGATCTCATCTCTTCCATCCAACTTTAGTGTTTGCCTTCTGTAGTGAGGTTTTATTTATTTATTTTTTATTTTTGTAAATTAAAAAATTGGTCCACTATAGGTATAAAGTTGATGTAACTCACTTTTATCGAGAAAAAAATCTAGTGACAGATCGATTAGCTACTCATATGCTAAAAGTTTGGTTACCCAATTATCTTTATTGTTCAATGTAGCTCTGGAGATATATGTGTTTCCATGCCCAATAATCAAAAGAAAGAGTAGAACATCTAATGAAGAACAAGAAAGAAGGTTTCTAAGTAATATTCACATTGTTTGCTTATAATCTAAATCTGCACGGTTTCTGTTTCTAGGTTTCACGTCAAAAAGCATCGTACTAATATAAAAAGATATCGTATTTATGAATCACTCGGCTTAACAAGATTAAATTTGTGTGTAATTGTATACCTTTTTGTTTTGAGCTAAGATCATAGTTTACCCTCGTCTTGAGCCCCAAACCAATTTTTTTTTGTACGTTATCAGTACTTTTGAGTAAAATATGTTCAATTCTAATTTTACGTTCTAATTACTACTTATTATTGACGTGACATTTAATTAGAATAATTTAATGTGATAAATTATAAATAGTTAAAATAAATGATTAATTGCATCAATTAATAAGTGTCTCATCTTAAGATAATAAAATTATAAAGTAAAATAAGTAGATAAACGCAACATTACTTTATAAAATAACATGTTTGTTCCTAAGTTAACTAATTTAGAAAGAATAAACATGAAAGGTTGTTAATACTTGAGTAAACCATGGTTTCTTATCTGATCATGCAGTAACTTAGTTCCTACTAGTGCAAAGCTTTCACCCTTGTAAACAATAGAGTTCCCAATGCTCCTAGTAATATCGTTAATTTTATGTTAGAGTTTACACAAATTTGTTCTTATGGTTGACTAAAAATGCATTATACTAAGAAAATAAACGAATTCTATTTATAAATCATTCACTTTTTTCGTTCATAAATATTGTGAGATCATACATTTTCACTAGTAGGAGCTGCTCTTTTACAATCAACATGTTGTCCTCACCTTCACAGGAATTGATATCCCTAGCAGTCACACTTACGATTGAGTTTTAGCTTTAATAATATTTTGTAGGTTTTTTAATTTTCTTAATATAATATTATCTGTTTGGATCGGAGTTTTCTCGAATTTTTTTTTAGAATTAACTTAAAAAATATTATATTAAGTAGAGATGAAAATTCTACTTTTGAAACATTCATTTTTCAATCTACAAAGCGATGTTGAATTATGTACTCCACTAATATGGTCGAGCTCTCACAATCAAATTTTAGATTATAACTATCTTTACATGATGTAATGTCACATAAATACTTATTTAACTTTTTTAAACGTGTCGCAGTTAACTTGCAACCAAATAAGACTAAATCTTCTCTACTGTATCGAAATCAGTTAGATAACAAATAATAGATTGAATAGTGAAATACTGTCACATAAATAATCAAGAAGTGACAGTAACATAAACTATTCTCTTTGCGTTGGGAGCTAGCTCCCAAATAACCTTCTTAGCAACCCAACTGACCGATGTTACGTACAAATCTAGCAAATTTATCGTCACGGTCAGAAAAAGAACGCGCAGAATGTCATGAAGAAATATTTCACCTTCAAAAAGAATTACTGTTTATAGCTATATAATCCACTGTTAACAAAATTATAAAGGTTAAAAAAAAAACTCATAAATAAAAAGGCTCACCAAATGTCAAAAAATAAAAAAAGATAAAAACCATTTTAAACACCTCAGTATCAATTTTTTTTTAAAAGAAATTCTTAAAGTATCAAGTATAACAAAACAAATTTTAAATTATCAAAAACTTAAAAACCTAAACTCGGGAGACGACCGATAGCCTTCTATTTTCATTTTACAATGAGAACGGGAATTCTTGGGAGGGTTATAAAGGCATGTTCTCCCTGGGAGACGACGTGGTGAACACGTGATAAAAATTTTAATTTGATATTTTTTTAAAATTAATTTATAAGAATCTGTTACTTCTTCACTTTATAAATTAATTTAAAAAATAATAAACGATATTCAATTTACTTCAAGATTTTACAAATGTTCACAACATAATGAGAAGATAATTTGAAAATTTTTCGTGATTTTATAACACACGATATATTGTAATTTTAGTTAATTATTTTATAAAACAATTATAATAAATCATACAAGTGTTAAAAAATATGAAAATTTTTAAATTATCTTTTAATAATGTGGTCTACATGTGGTACAATTTTCAAATAAATTGAATATGATTTGATATTTTTAAAAAACAATTTATAAATTGAATAGCGTTGACACGTATAGAGCATGGGCGCGAGGTGCACAAGGGGTCTGCCCCCCGTGGAGTCACCCGGGAGAACAGGGGGCGTTAATCCTCTCACGGCCCCCATTCTCTTTGTAAAATGAAAACGGAGGGCTATCGTCGTCTGTTAGGATTTAGGTTGTTAAGTTTTTTGTACTTTAAGATTTATTTGGTTAGGATTAGTATTTTAAAAGCTTTTTTTTTTTTAATTAATACTTTAAAATTTAAAATAGTTTTTACCTAAAAAATAATCAAAGGAAAGATACAAATAAATTCCTAAACCCAACACTCAGCCCTACCTTGATGACTTGAACGACCCTCACTACTTTTACTAGTAAGTCTTTTACTCATGTTATCATGGATGATATTTGAACATTGCAAAGTTATTCGGCACCACAAATATAATATTATTTATTTTGAGTCAAAATTCATATAAATTTATTATTAAAATTAGTTCAAAACACTTTGTATTAAATAGTGCAAAACACTTCGTACTATGTAGATAGAAACACTATATTTCTAAACTAATCAATTTTTACCTTTTTAAAAGATATAAGATTGTATACTCATTATTGATATAAGTTGAACATTCATTATCGATAAAATTTTAATTCGTCTACCTAATTATATCTCGTCAACGGGGTAAAAAAAGTATTAAACTCTTTATTTCTTACGTGGATTACGAGGGATATGTTAGAAAGTGTTTCTTTTTTTATTTTGTCTAGCTTAAAATATTAAGATAAAGTTTTGTAATGATTGAAATTCTCGAAGATAATGAGATTCATTTAAACAAGAACATGCTAATAAACCTCTACTTTTTGGTTCTTCAACCCAAACTCATTCATCGTCTTCATAGCCAGTGTCATCAATAATCAGAAGCCTGAAGAACTTGGAGGGGAGAGAGGGAGAGAGAGAGAGAGAAATCACTTCCAAGACACAATGATTACAGGTCTTGGGGAAGCAGAAAGGATGGTGTGGAAATAGCGAAGAGTGTGGAAGAACGTGGAGACTTGACCGAGGAATTAATGCAGAGAAAAAAAAAACACTCAGAAAGATGAATTTTTATATATGACAAGAATTTAGCTGAAGCCTCACCTTTAATAATCATGATCCCTCTCAGCCTTTTTTAGTCTTCGGTCGATCGACATTCTGTGTTATGTCTTCTCTCTCTCTCTCTCTAAAATCACAATGTATGCTTAATTTGTACAAATGGGTATTATACTTTTTGATTGTCGTACGAAATAACATCTAAAATATTTAGAAAGATCCCACACCCTGAAAGCTATGGGAGGAAAGAGAGAGAGAGAGAGAGAGAGAGAGAGAGAATGCCGTAAGAAGAAAGGAAAGGAGACTCACAGAAGTACTCATCACTCTATATATTTTAGAGTGGTGGAAGGAAACCAAGTGTGCTGAATAAAAACCAAGAGATCCCAACAAAATAAAAAACCACTCAAAACAAAGCTTAGTTGAGGCTCCTAAGGATAAAAAGGCATATCACCCCCATAAAGATTTCTATTGTGCCTGGAAAACCCTACCCAACTGATAGAGATTTTAGAGAGAGAAAACCAAATTAAAACTATTCATCTTCAGAGTCTGTCTTGTGTTCATTTTTGGTATGTTTTTCTTTCCACCTTTTCATCTTTACTCCATTGAAGAGCTCCAGCCCTAGCTTCCCCGTATCATTTTCTTAAGAATTCTTTCTTTACTATTGTTCGTTTCCTTGTCAGCCATGGCTTTTTGAGTATTGCAGCGAAAGAAGATTAATTCTGATCGAATCTTGCTTGTTCAATCATTGTCTGGTGAAATTTGTAGGGATGAAGAAAGAAGATCCACCGAATTGTTCACAATCAGTTCAAACCATGCAAGGGTTTCCAGACCAGTATCTGATTCAACATCAACAGCAGATTTTTCAACACGAGCAAGAAAAGAGCGATGTGTACGGAGGAGGAAGAGAATTGATTTTCCCTGAAGTTTCACCGGTTTTACGCCCATGGTCGCTACCTCAAGTTCATCCCTTTAATCCGGCCCACTTTGCTCCAACTCCGGTTCGAGATCACAACACGTTTCAATCCCCTCCTTCGAACTCATATGATGATTTTTTCAACCGAAGAGCTCATGCTCTTCAGTTTGCATACGAAGTTCCGTCCTTCGACCACCTCAGAATCCTATCAAACTCTCTTGGACAACAGATTGAAACTGGTTCGGGATCTTTTGGTCTGCAATCGGAACTGGGGAAGATGACTGCTCAAGAAATAATGGACGCTAAGGCTCTCGCTGCTTCAAAAAGCCATAGTGAGGCTGAGAGAAGAAGAAGAGAGAGAATCAACAACCATCTTGCTAAATTGCGCAGTTTACTACCCAACACCACTAAAGTAAGTGCTAAAAGATAATCAAATTTCTTAGGAAAAATAAAAATTCAACTTTTTCGCATACTCTCGAGTACAGCATGCTTCAAATTTATAATTTTATCACATAATTTCTTCTCTACCCTCGTTAGTTTTGAATTACATTGACATTTTTTAACCAGAGCTCACTGGATGGGATCTCTTTTTCTTTTGCGTTAGGAGTAATGTTTTCAAAACCTTTTTCTTGTTGGCTTTAATGGAGTTTATCCTTTCTGAAACTTATGGTGAAAAAAACGAAAAAAGGGAATAAGCGCTAATGTCGCTTCGGTGATGGGATAAAGAGAAACAAACTGTGGAGTTGAAAAGCTTTTCCCTGGAAATTTCTCCCCTGAAAATCAGTCAAAATCATACGAGAGAAAATAAAAAGAGGTAAAGGCAGACAATGCTGTCAGTCGTTCCCATATTGTCATCTCTTCCTAACCCCACCATCACAAACTCAGTTTGCATCCTTAGTTTCTGAAGACATTTTCGTCAATGTTTCTCGTTCATCTTAACTAATTTGACACTCTCTAGAAAGCTCTTCTTGTATTTAGGTAAAGAAAAGACGACAATGTCAAGTCATTTGTCCCGACAGTTTGATGGTATCTGTTAGATAGGATGAAATAAAAAAAAAGATTGTTTTTTTTGGATAGAAGAAAAGGGGTAATCTTTATTTGTTGTTTTTGTTGCAGACAGATAAAGCTTCATTACTAGCAGAAGTAATACAACACGTTAAAGAACTTAAACGAGAGACTTCTTTGACAGCAGAAACAAGTCCAGTTCCGACGGAAATGGATGAACTGACAGTCGATGCATCAGACGAAGATGGTAAATTTGTGATCAAAGCCTCTCTTTGTTGCGAGGACCGAACTGATCTTTTGCAGGATCTCATAAAAACGTTAAAATCACTGCGTTTAAGAACAGTGAAAGCTGAAATAACGACACTTGGGGGAAGAATGAAGAACGTGTTGTTCGTCACTGGCGAAGCAGATTCAGTTAGCGACGGCGAGCAAATACAACAGCAATACTGTATAAGCTCGATTCAAGAAGCTCTTAAGGCAGTGATGGAGAAGGCCAGTGGAGATCATCATGAGTCTTCTTCTGGAAATGTTAAAAGACAAAGGACGAACAAGATTAATATCCTTTAACAAGGTTCTTAATAGATTATTCATTTAGACCAGATTGAGTTTTTTCTTTTTTTTTTCTTTCTTTTTCTTTGTTTGGTTTTCTTGGGGAGTGGTTCAAGTTTGATCTGTATTATGGTCACCCTAAATACATATATGCGTATATTTATATACACCTCTGGACCATAAATGATGACGTTTGGCCTCGATGTTAGGATCCAGGAGGAATACTTTTAAGAGAGAGAGAGAGAGGTATTTGTCACGAATGGGGGCAAGATATTTGATCGGGATCTTTTTCGTGAGGAGATGGAAACTTGAAGAGTTTGAAAACTCGATTATTTTCTGCTCAGATTTGGAGTCAGCAAGAACAGACAGGTATTTGCAGTGATGGACTGACAGTGGCTTTGTTTTGCAGTTGGCTTTCTTTCACTGTATTCTCATTAAAACCCTCAGATCCGATAATATATCTTCAGAGAAGAGAGATGGTGATGCCAGATAGTTGTTTGTCATGATTCTTCTACGTCCCTACAAAAGGCCATTATCACTGTCGCCGTCATCCTCCATAACGTATTCTCGTACAATGCTTTTTTTTTCAGGTTTTAGGTTGATGTTTGAAGACGAGTTCTGGTTTTCTGTAAGAAAAAGAAAAAGAAAACCCTAATGGAGGATGTCAGGTTCAGAGTTTGAGTGTTAGGGTTGGAAAACTTGTGTTTGGATAACGTCCATGCGGTCATTGCATGACGTTGATTTTGTCTATGACAATTTTCTTCTCTCACTTATTTATATTATAGAATAAACTGATCCTTTCTTCCTTAAAATTATTATCATGTAAATATTTAAAATAATATATTAGTAAAATACGCTCAACTATCATACAAGTGAACGACATTTAACTAATATTATTTTAAAATGTGAGATTAGAACGTAAATATAATATAAAAATATACTCTTAGTACATGTAACAATCGTGGATAGTGTATATGTAGATATGTACATACACTCACAAGCATGATAGATTGAGTTGAAAAATTTCATTTTTAGGCATAAAACATTAAAATATTGGAATTTTAGGGGCATGTGTGAATTATTTCAGCCCATTTTTCTCCAATGATCTTATTATATCAACATTATCATACATGAGAAGTCTATAATTCAATACTAATATGTATTATTGAACAACAACACGACCATTAGTTTCTTAATCTGTAATTAAAATTAAAAAAAAAACAAAAACAATAACAATAAGACATAGTTGATTGACGTGAAAGATAGTGGGATTTGTTGGTGTGGGCACCGTTTGGCGGGCGGCTGGGTACGAGGGATGACCCAGAGTAGTGGGGTTTGCCTAATGTTGTGCTGACTGGGACTGGGAACCCTACCACCATATCTTCCAATGACGTATCAACTGCTGTCATGACGTCATCATCGAATCATCCTTTGCTTTTTTTTTTTTTTTTTAAATATATATGTTGGTGAAATTAAACTACGCTTTTGTTGTTAATAATTTTAATTTGACCATTATAATAAGGTTCTGCACCGGTGTAACAATTTTTTCTATGGAGATGTGTTGGACTAAACTAATAATTATCCTATATTTCATCTCTAATCTTACCTTGATTACAGTAATTAATAATTAATTATATTAATTAATCTTTATAACGTGACATTACTCTTAAATATAAATATCGATAAATTCACGTGATAACTCGTCAGGAGTAAATTGGTTGTCATGTTAGGCTTTCAAGTTATCCAATAGGACCATTCTGAGAGAATGTTAGGCCCAAGAGTTGGGCCCTACTTGTAACCTTTCTCGTTTATTTGTTGGTGCGTCCTTGCCAGAAACACCCGCCAGATGTTTTGAGGTTCTCGCTCTGCTCTGCCAGTGCCTCTCAAGTTACAGGTAAGTGTAATGTTCTCTCTCTCTTTCACATCTCCTAGTGGTTCTTCTGTTCGGTACACGACTACCTTGATTGATAAACTGCGATGCGATTAGAATTTTTTTCTTTTTGAAATTTCCTCAACGTATGTGTTTTGTTTTAAGAAAAGAAAAATTTGGTCGATTTTGACTCATTTTCCGATTCTATCGCATTCGTTCGAGAACCCTAGCCCCCATTGCTGCAGCTGATTAGAGTACTCAATGAGATTCACTTTTACACTCTTTGAGTCGTACAAACTGGATCCTGAAATTATTACTTGTATGGAAGTGTAACATCTTGCCTTTTGTTCTGATTAAATTTCCACACGCACATACGTACGTGAGTGCATTGCCTTATTGAAATTGAATTATAAAGCTAAGTTAAGTCTGCTCCAACAACAACAGACTTCTTAGTTGTAAGAGAAATGAATCTCATATTCAACTGATTTCTGATTGTTATTAATCTTCATTCGATTGTTTCTATTAGAAGATTTTTATCTTTCTGCAAGAACTTTAGACTTCGTAGTTTGAAAGGCAAAGAGTCTCTTCAAACCCGTTTTGTTTTTTGGAAATGAAGTCTGACTACTTGTAGACTAAAAGAATTTCAGTAGATAAGTGCTTTGGTTTCTCAAATCTGTTGGAAAACTTAAGAAAATAGAAATTAGTGTTTTTCTCAAAGTGTATAGTTTTCTCTTTGCAAGATGACTCTGAAAATGTTGGAACTAATGGCCATAACATTACATTTCCGGTTGGTTGCTATCATATGAGAAATCATATTTCAGTAATCAACGCCTTCTCAATAAACTTGAATTTGGAGTCCTATTTTCTAGATGAAGTGTATTATTACTTTTCTAGAGCCTATTCTTATCATTAGCTTTGGTGCACGACAAAGAATTACTGAAGTATGTCATATGATAGTTTACTATGCCTACCATAAGAAATCTGAAGATCAAGACTGGGACCTGTAAACGCATTATTAAGGAGCTGCATTCTTATGAGAAAGAAGTTGATAGTGAGTCTACCAAAACAGAAGAAATGAAAGCAAAGGGAGCTGACCCGTATGATCTTAAGCAACAGGTCTGGCAAAAACTGCTCTCGTACTTTAGGTGATTAGAAGACCGGACATTTTGTGTAAATGTTAACGTTTTCTTGGTTGTTATGGATACTGAATTACATAAATTTGTTGTTATTCTGATTAATTGCCTTTTTTATTTTTGCTGTTAAGTGTTTGCATGAAAATTTTCCTAGGGTTCTAGTTTTACTATCTATTCAATTTAAACAGGAATACATAAATTTGTTGTTATTCTGATTAATTGCCTTTTTTATTTTTGCTGTTAAGTGTTTGCATGAAAATTTTCCTAGGGTTCTAGTTTTACTATCTATTCAATTTAAACAGGAAAATGTATTGGCGGAATCAAGGATGATGATTCCTGATTGTCGAAAGCGCCTAGAAGCATCCTTGGCTGATTTGCAGGGAATTTTGGTACTATTGAATTTTGGGCTGTTTTTATTTCTTCAACACCATAAAATCTACATGAATATCTGAGAAACCCGGTATTTCATTTCAGGCAGAATTAAACGAATCGAATAAAAAAGAAGGCACTGAGATTGAAGAGGCTCGAATGACAATGGCGGAGGTTGAACGAGTTTTGGGTTCGGCAGACTCATAAATCTGTCCTACTGAAACCACTAAAATGGAATTGGAGAATGAATGCTAATGGATGTGCAAACAATCTGTTTGTATTGGGTTTACAAAAAGTTTGAAACTCATCTTGCAATTACCGGGATTCAACTCTGTTGACATCAAATTTGCTGAGCTTTTCTGATTGATTGTTCAGAAGGTAATTTTATGTTAAAAGTTCTTAACCTCGCCCATTTGATTCTATTTTCCGTTCTATATGAACATGGACGATGGGAAGAGATACAAGAAACACTGCCTACTTTACTCTTATGATGATACAAGAAACAAATGAGGAATCAACTTATCATCTGGTGTTGGGCATCATATCTCAAATAAAGCTATTCTTTTTATTTCTTATTATATAAATTCTATGTGAAACAGAGATAGGTACCTGTCGGAAAATTGTAAACGACAGTTGAAATGCTCGTGTAAAGCAAACGATAGTTGAGATCTCATACCACTAACCATCACTGATCCGTGTAGTTTGTTCGATAAAGTTTGGTTTTGTTCTACGAATGATTCAAATGAGGATTAAATTTAAGAGTATTGTCTAATTCTATATAAATATTAAGAGACTAAGAACTTGATTAAATTTATTGATTTAATCAAATGAATAATGTTTGTTTACTAAATAATGAATAATCGTATAATAAATTATAAATAATTAATTGTGAGTAAGTTTTTTCAAGAAAGTATCCATGCAACTAATCTTAATCAATGGAATGCTTCGGGGAGTTAAAAATAAGCGTAGATCCGGAGATTTCCGAATAGGTTAACCTTTCAAACTGCTGCTGAATCCATGGGCAGGCAAGAGAACCTGACGAATTGAAACATCTTAGTAACAATGGAATTGGCTCTGTATCAATGGAATCTCCGGCACAAGTTATTCTACGTTTAGAAGTCTAGTGGTCTATTTGTAAGCATGTTCCCTTTTGTAGTAACCAACACAGACACAAGAATTGATAGATGTGATTTTTAAGTGTAGTTTTCGCGTCTATTACTTTTTTATCCCTGCCGGCCAATCCCGAGCTGAGATATTGAACGAACTTTTTCGTCATTTCTCCGACGTCTCTATCTTCTTCCTGCCGTGGCTTTCCCCTGCGGTGGCGTGAAAGCGAAGTCGTCAAATAGCTGGTTTCTTTCACGTCATTTTCTTGTATCCTCCGACGGACTTTCGTTTTTCGCGCTCTAGAATTTCCCCCCGTTGAGAATCTAGAGAGAGAAAGGATACGATAGCGAATTTGTGTCTCTCGCTGTGTTTCTCCGCTCGGCTCTGTTTGTTGGTTCGGAGAGTAATGAGTTGGAGGAGAATTGCCGAGTCCTTTCAAGCTCTTTTGGCTCATGCTTTGCTGTTCTCATGCGCACTTCTTCTAGCTATTAAGCTCGATCACGCTGTTTTGTACTCTTGGTGGTTAGTATTGTTTCTGTAATTTTGTGTTTTTTGCTTCCGTCGTTGGGTAACTGAAAGGTGGCTTCGAACACGAGAAAATATGACTCTAAATGCATCATTTTGAAGCTTAGTGCCGGTAAGTAAGATGATTGCCTTGGAATTTGGAGGATATATTCTATATTGTGTTCATTTTAGGAATAAATTGTTGGTTCCTGAATAGTATCTTAAATTGACTTAGTTTGTCACTCGTATTTCCTTTAATTGAACTCTTTTTGAAGAAAAATATCTCTTTGTCGGTATACTATTTCTTTCTTTCATAGAATTTATGGCTACAACTGAAATTTAGTGTTGATACAGTGAATAATACCCGTGAATAGTGATAGCTGATTTAGTGATTTGAGATAAGCCAGTAAAAAAGTATAGAAAATCATTTGTTAGTTATGCTAAGTAAATTCCCCATTAACCTCTTTCACTGTTTACTCTACATATTACCATCGTTTGTTCTGAAATTACCGGACCAATGTTGTTTTTGTTATAGTAGAAGGTAAGCATACACATTAATCGCAGAAGCATATTAGATCTGGGGAGTTCTCATTGGCATCTATTTTAAAAGTAAATCATGGTCTGTTACTTTCTGTGTAATATGTTGGAAAATTCAACAATAAAATCTTCGAAGTGCAGCCATCACTAGCGGATGACAATGAAAAGAAACTAAATAAAATATTCTCATTCATAAATCTTTATTTTTGGGAACACTAAACATTATTCTGAAACATGATATCTTCCGACTGATGGGAATAACTTTGTTCTTCTTGTTTTGTGTTTTTCCTTTTTTGTTTCTATTGAACTATAGAACGCAGTTTTTTTTCTTTTTCTTTGCAGGATGGTATTTGCCCCTTTATGGCTTTTTCATGCAGTTGTGGCTCGAGGCAGATTTTCTCTTCCTGCTCCGGCATTACCTCACGATCGCTATGTATGTAGTATTTAAATTTTTGTTTATTTACCTATATAGTTGTTGCAATATATAGTTTTTATTGTCAGGAAAGAAATTTAGATATCTTTCTCATTTTCAGTGGGCACCGTGGCATGCTGTCATGGCTATACCATTGCTTGTTGCTTTCGAACTACTTCTTTGCATTCATCTAATAAGTGGGGATGGTAGGTATCATCTTTAAGTGTGGGAAGCATTCAGTTAGTGATTTTGAAAGTTTATTCGTAGCATTTATTCATGGATATCCTCTTGGTATGTGGAGGTTGATATCCAATGATTATCATTGTCTTACTCTTAAAAGATCTTTCGGGGATTTCTATAGCAAATATTCTTCTCAGTCATCCTTAAGTTGCCATGGATTGAGTTTGACCATTCTTCATTACTCACCATTCATTCACTCAAATTTTGTCTTTATTTTGAGCTTGATTTAATGCAGTTGTAAACTTGAAGATTGTTTTCACTCCTCTATTGGTCTTTGAAATAGCAATTTTGATCGATAATGTTAGGTATGTTCAAATTTTTATCCACGAATTCTTGAAGAATCTTATATTTATCAATGAAGTGTTTGGATAAAATCTCTCTTCAGTTCTGATCATTTAAAATTTGTTTTCCATTTCAAAAGTCATCTAGCTTCCATGATATTCTTATTTTTTTTCCTACCTACTAATTAATGTTGTTCATCCATTAGGATGTGCAAGGCTTTGATGCCTGGAGAGGAGGAAACTATCAGTGATGAAATAATATGGAAGACACTCCCCGTAAGTTTATACCTTGTTAAAGCAATTTTCTTTATTGTCAAATTCCTCTGTTATTGTAATGCGTCCGAAGGAAAAAAGAAGGTTCATTTTGGGAAATTTTATAAAAGAAGAGGGAGAGCAGCATGATTGGTGGAAATTCCTAGGAGCTGAGTGGCATTCAGTTGGAGAGTTAGTGGAGCATCGTTGAATGGCTATAGGTTTTTAAGGAGGCAGAAGCGAAGGAATGAGGGCATCTTGGTGAAAATATTCTCTGGTGGTTCTCTAGGATAGGTATTCCGAGTCTGAGACTCGTGATGTTTTCTGGATCGTAGACCTGTAGCGTTTACTTAGCGTTAGCTTTCCTTTTTTTGTTCTTCTTTTAGCGTTGGTTGTTATGTTGGTTGGAGAACTCTACTAGATTATTTTGAAGTTTGTGGTTGATAGTATGTTAATTTGCTCCTATTTGATCCTGGTTTTATCTGTATTCATCATATTGGTAGTTACCTTTCATGGCCATTATTGAGAAAAAACTGCTCCAATTTATGGTTGCTTGTGAACTTTCACATCTATGAACTAAAATGGAAGTTAGAAAAACTCGTCATTCTGCAACATTGTTTTTCTTGCTTGTGATGGAACGTTATGTAACTTTCTTTTAGTTTCCAGTTTAATATTCTATGACTTATCTTTTGTATCCAGCATTTCTGGGTTGCAATTTCTATGGTTTTCTTCATTGCTGCTACAATCTTCACTGTTTTGAAGCTAAGTGGTAAGCTATGAAATTGTTCATTGAAAATAAAATTACTTTTCTTTCCTCGTAATGTTTATGTCATTAGTATGGATCTGCCACATCATAAGTTATATATTTCAATTCTAGTTTGGAACTTATACCTTGTTGAATTATTGAAGTTGATGGATCTTTAAACTTTTTCGTTGGCAGTTTCAAGTGATTAATACTTGCTAAGAGAAATGTTCAAGATTGTTGGTTTTTTTAATTTAATTTTAATTTTAATTTTAGTTTTAATATAATATAATTTTAATTTTAATTTTAGTTTCAAAAAATTTTAGTACTGGATAAAATTATCACGAAACAAAATTCAGTCGCATGGAAATTTATTTTTGAGTTAGCTGCCTCAGATATTGGATATAGATTATCAGTGGTAAAAATTATAGCTCATACTACGTTAATAATGTATCAAATAAGAAAAAGTTGCTTTGTTCTTTGTGGTTTGTCTCATGGTAGGTGTTGACCATGATTCGCATTGCAATGTTCCCTAGAAGGAAGGGCACAACCTGTTGTTTTATAGCGGTTACATGCTTTATTTTACTAATTTAAGAGCATATCAACTTCCAGGCAGACACGATCTTCACTGATTTCACTGACTAAACAAAAATTAATGTGCTTGTGAAAATCTTTTTGCACTTTAATTTGCTTGCAGGAAATGCAGCTTCTCTAGGCTGGTGGGACTTATTTATAAACTTTGGGTATGAAGAATTTTTCACTAATATTAATTCTTGGTGTTTAAACCTCTACCTTCTCCAACTAAAATTCTGTTTTTCGTTCTTCAGAATTGCTGAGTGCTTTGCTTTTCTTGTTTTCACAAAATGGTATAATCCAGTAATTCATGGGAATGCTTTTAGAGAACCAAATAGGCGTTCGCATACTATTCGCAACCTTGATTGGATTAGTGGCAGTATGGTTTTTTCTGATGAAGATCAGCATCAAAGTCAATTATGCAACTTACAAGACCTGGGTGGGCATTTAATGAAAGTTCTGATGATCATTTTCCAAATCTTGCTTTTTATGCGCTTGGAGGTAAAAGTGATGTTGTATATCACTTAATTGTACATTTGTACCTTCTAATTTTTCAAGTACTTTGAAATTCCAGGGAACACCATCCAGTGTTAGACATATCCCTTGGAGGATTCTTTTTATTCCTCTTTATTTAATTCAAGGAATTGGGGTTATATTTGCTACCCATAGATTGGTAGAAAAAATTGTTCTACTAATTCGGGGATCCACTTCTCATAGATATTTTCTTCTATCGTCAAAAGCTCATGAATTTTTTGGATTCTTGCACCACGGATCAAGGTAATGTTTTTTTTTTTTTTTTGTCATGAAGCTTAAGCCATATAGCATTTACTTAATTAGTGAACTGCTGAAGTTAATACCATCGTTTTGCATAATCTAGTAGGGTATTGTATATTTCTTTGGTGTTTCTCATTTTAACTCAGTTGGCAGATTGCTTGGTTGGTGGTCAATTGATGAAGGAAGTCAAGAGGAACAAGCTAAACTTTATTGTGGCGGATCTTCTGGGTTAGTATTTTTCACACAGATTGTGCAACTTGTTCCGTTTTTCTTATCTACTGAACAGGTTTCTAATTATAGTGTTAGGAATCCAGAATAGTTAGGTTTATTTTATTGGTTCATGTCTTTTAGTTTATTAAGGGAGGGGTAATATCTTAAATATTGTAGATTCTAAGGGCTAAAGGAGGTATATGAGGGATAATTCTGTTAGGGGAAATGGTATTTTACTACATGGGGAAAGAATGGGTGGGGGAGGAAAATCGGGGGACTGAGAGAGAAGCTGAGGCTCTCGAATTCCTCTGCAAAAGTTGGTGTTGGCTGGAGATTTTGCTTTTCTTGTTTGTTGGTTGATTTCTTAGAATTGGAAATACTAGGATACGTAACACATAGCTTCATAGATAGCACTTGTACATTTGCCTGTAATACATTGGAGTTTCTTAATTTTGATTAAATCTGCATTCTAATACTTGTGATTTTTCTGAAACATTGAAAACGAGTAACTGGGTGGTGAAAGTTTCATGAAATTTTGGTATGGATATGGATTTACTCTTATGGGCTGTACATGAACAGTTGATCAACCTACCCACATCTTTGACTAATACACTTCACTATGATTAACTCTATTTCATATTTGTGGATATGAGAAAGTTGTGGTTAAATGTAAATGATTTCATAGAATTAGTCCTACCTTATCTCTAAATAAATTGATAACCTTGATATCATGTCATTTGTTGTTTTGGTACGGTAAGTCTATCGGTTATACCAGAAATTTTTTAAAAGGAATCTAAGCTTGTGCATTTTTTCTACAGCTCTCCATTTGTAAATAGTTTTTCTTTTCATGCACAATTGTGACTATTGATAAGAGAAACATCATATTTAAATGAAGAGTTTGCATATTTAATTTATTGAACTGATAAATTGCCTTCTTTACTGTTTGCTTTGCTGCTTCCATATTTAGCTACAGGTATTTAAAAAAAACTTGATTATTTGTAATTTAATTACTCCTCCTAACTGAATTATATTTTCTCTTTGCAATTGGAGAGCCCGATTTCAGCTTACATGTTCATGAGAGCCAATGTTATAATGTATTTTGATCGTTCTTTGCACATTATAAGTGATGCCTTATTTTTCAGAGTATCTGTACAAAGCAATATTGACATAGCACGGGACTGAGTTTTTCTGTATTGGCTGATTTTGCTTCGGTGGTGTAATATAGGTATAATACTTTCTCACTGGAGGCTGTGAAGCAAATGCCAAAATCTAATCTCATTGATGAGGTCTAAACGACATTTTCTCTTTGTATACATTGGCTAGATTATTCCCCTTTTAAGGGATCAAATTATTGCGATTTCCGTGTATTTACCTGCCTCTAGAAATAAAAAGGATTCAGCAAACTGCTAGGCTTTTTAATGGTATTGTTTTATTCCTCTCGTCTCAGATTTGGAGATTACAAGCTGCTCTCAGTGAACAAACTGAAATTACGAAGTTTAGTCGGCAGGAGCATGAAAGACTACAAAATGTAATATTTTTACCCCATTTCTGCTTCTTTGGAATCCTTTGTCGTATGTATTGCTTTTTATTTCATGATGGGATGAAACCTTCAGCTAGTGATATATTTTTTGTGGCATTCAATATTTCAGGAAAAAATTCTTTGTCGAATATGCTTTGCAGAGGAGATTAATGTGGTCCTCCTTCCCTGTCGGCATCACATTCTTTGCAGGTATTTTCTTTTTGCACATAAGCTCAGTTTTTACCTTCTCAAGGCCTTCTTTTAGTGCAAAGTGCAATGAATGATTGCTAGGAGAGAATTTGGGAAATCACGGCGGCACACCATAGTTTCATTTTTTTTTTCTGAACTGAAACCAAAAAGAAAAAAGACTCAAAAATGATACTATCTGAAAACAGTTTAAGCTCGTCTTTTTGTTTGTTTGTTTTTTCTTTTTTACGGTCGGTCGATCGCCATTTCAGCACTTGCTGTGAGAAGTGCACGAGGTGCCCGATTTGTCGGGAGTCTATTGAAAGAGGAATGCTTGTACACGAAGTATAGTCTGGAAACTCCAATTGGGTGAACTTCAAATTTAGAGTTGCATACTTCTGGTAATAGTGCCTCCTAATTTGTCATTCGTGTGTATATATTTTCTCATCGACTGTCGCTGTATATTCCTCTTTAGCTGCTGTAGACATCACTTGTTCTTAAAGCCTACTTTTTTAAAGTCTTGAGCTCTTGGAGCCAAACAATTCTTGGTAGGATGTATTCTTATCCTACTTTTTAAATCACGTGTGGGACGTCCGTTATCATCCAACAACATAACTTTTTTATGCTGGATGGAAACATAGTTTTCATTACGATTGTCTATTTTTTTTTTCTAATTCAATGGGTTGCCTTTTATTAGAATCGTCTATTTCTTTATTTTTTTAATTGAGTTTTGCTAGAGAATTGTTCTGATTTACTAATGGGTAATGTTGTATTTTACAGTTATAAGATATACTTTGACGGGAGGTTCCTATCCCGGTCACTATAAAGCCATAAAGCCAGAACCGCAAAAATAAAAAAAAATAAAAATTAAAAAAAAAAAAGAGGAAGGAAAATTAATGCTAGAATTACAATTACACAATCACTTACACTAAATAGCAAGTGAACAACAATTCTTAACTAAGATCGAAATTATAGAATGGTTATGACTATGGCTTTATTCATACCATTATTCTGAAAAATAAAATATATAATGAAAGTGAGACATAAAATTGAAGTTCAGAAGGTAGATCAAGCACAAGTGGCAGTAACTGGAAGAGATTCAACCACGGCATTGGTGATGGCAATTGACTTCTCATTCTTGCTTTGCTTCAGTCCATTTCCATTCAATTGCAGAGCAAAATCAGTGAAGCACTCGTCCACGGTCTTGAAAACCTCATCTGGGTAAAGATTGGACACCTCCAGATCTCGATCCTCGTCGCACGAGTAATTTATTTGACACCCTTTTATGAATATATCGTGTGTGAACGATGCCACTATACTCTCTGGTATGATATTTTCTGTCACGTCAAAAGAAAAATAGAAAAAAAAAAAAAAAAAAGAACTTTTTAACAAACGATTTGACATTGTTGATAATTTATCACTCCAAAAAACTTGCGTGTATGGGCCAAGTAATTTATGGTTGACTCAATTATTCTCGGCGAACAAATTTCAATTTTTGGGATAGTTGGTGATTTTGGGTTTAGAATACGAGTTATTGAAGAGTTCATCGCAAACCAAATGAAATTAAAGCGAATATTTAAGTATGTAACCTGCAGCTGATGCAAGGAGATCATCTTCGGTTATTGTTATTCTCGGAAGCGTTCTTCCTATTTTCTTCTCCCACAAAGACGCAAGCTGGTTCATGTTATATAAATTGCATTCCGGCCGAAAATGAACGCTTTTGTTCAAAGTCCGGTCATCATCGATGATTTTCATAGTGAATTTTCCGATGTCAGTTCCGGCGACAAAGTATGCTGTGCCAAAGAAAAAAGTTAATCACATAGTAAATGACATATCACTAGTTTTACGACTTTTTTTTTTAATCTCCTTTAATATACAAAAAATATTGACAATTCATGTCTTCGTCAAAAATGTCAAGACGCCGGCGGATTAGCGACCACTTAATTCGAAAGAGATGACCGAAAAGTTATGCAGATGACGTGGCTTCGAAGCTCTACGTTGGGTCAAAACGCGTCTTCCCCCAGAAATATTTCCAATTTTTAGGGTTTTTTTATACAGTTTATTTCTTGGAGAAGACATTCCACTGATAATTCATTTCTATATTTACTTTTACTCCCATGCACTAATAATGGTAGAAACTATCAAATCTTAGTACTACTTAGAATAATAGTTTCAGACGCAACAAAAGATTACCCTGCACGGAACCATCGCCGTAGATTTGAAACTGATTCAACGGTGGAAGAACCTCCGACGGATGAGTGTTGTCGTAGTAAGGCCAAGAGGCTATGGAGTTGCAGCAAACGTACGTGTACGGAATTCCTACCTCTTCAATCGTTCGCCGGACTCTACGTTTCGCGTTGTACATTTCTAGTCCGGGCTCCACCGGATTGGCGCGGTCGATGTCATGTCCGAATTCCGACGGCAGAAATCTCTGTAAAATCCTCTTTTTTATGGCCGATGTTTGACGAAAGTCCACAGAAAAAAAAAAGGACAAAACACAGAACAGAAATATTACCTTGACAGTGGCGACGGATTTTATAGCTTCTACGAGAGGAATCTGGTCCAGAATGTTTCCCCCACCCACTGCAGATATTACTACGTCTATCTTGTATTCTTTTAGTATTTTTTCCATCACTGCTTTGTCATTTATCATTCCCTGCAAGTACGAACGTTTACATGAATGATGAATACTCTTCGTTACTGTACGTTAAAAGAACTGATCTTTGTCTTCATATGAGGAGAGAGATTAAGAGAGGTTACTTGGACGATGGTTGCGCCACCATCTAGGAACCTGTCAATGGCGTCACTGTTTGAAGAGCAGACGGAGGTCGTTCGAACGAGGACGAAAGTTTCTTTTCCACCATCTATGCTTGCGTCGGCCAGAAACTGGCCGATGAAACCTGCCGCTCCGACGACTAATATCCGGTGGTTTGGTTCGGTACTTGTTTTTCCGGCAGCCATTGTCGGTGACAGTCTTTTTTTCCCCGAACCCACTTTCAAATGGAATGAATTTTCTTCCTTCTTCGAGCGACAAGGCCAGAGGGCGAGAAAAAGCTTTCCTTATATATACACAAATCCTCCATTTTTGCAACCATCATTTTATTATATAATAATAACGATTAGTTTATCTTAAACATCTCTAGAAACAAATTAACCAGAGAAGTATTAAAATATTTAGCTAATAATAATAAATGATATAAAATATTCGAACCCGTGAGCTCAGCTACCCTTCAAAAATCAAAACACAAAAAAGAGACGGCTTTAAAGGTGTTCTATTTCACTAAAATAACTATTTTTCTTCCTTACCAACCCTTCTTTTATTATATCCTCGCCCATTGACAACATTACCAGAAAAGTGAAAATCAAGTTTTTAGAGAGAGAGAAAAGCTAGACGAAGAGGATAAGCTTGGGCAGTACTTCAAGGTTTTTATTGTTGGGATTCTTGCCACGTATTTAGCTTTGACATTGAGTTTCACTTTGAGTAGTAGCTGAAGCATGGACAACCTCGTGGTCGTCAACTTTATCTTCAAGTCAACCTCCTCCTACATCCATGGAATTGTGTCGACGTGGCATTCTTTTATTATTCTGATTGTAATAAATAAATGCAATAATACTCATCACTTAATTATCCATTAATCAAACCAATATGGATAGAAAATTAATGTATTAGAGAATAAATTTATTTAAAAATAAGTTTGATTAATTTTTTTAATTGATAATAACCAAGATATCATCATTCACAGCTGCGTCCTGTTCTAGTCTTGTACGCTCTTCTGTTCTTTATATGTATTTCTTAATAGAGTTTTCATTAATTGAATATTTTATCTGCTTTTGGTAATTGTTGTTGCACACAGCAAATTAATGCTAATATTTTTTAAATAATAAATTTTTAGTAAATAGAATAATGGACATGATCTGGCCCTCCCGTGTTTTATTGTGACACTGGATACTTGGCTAGAAAATCCCTTTTTATTAGGTTAAATCTGCAATATTTAATTAGATTCTGATTCTTTTATTATATAGTTTAAGACTTACTTATTTAAATTATGGACTCGATCAAGCCCTCTGATAGGAACATTAAATTGTTGTAATTGGTTACCCACCTAACAGCCCTATAAACAAAAGGATAAATAATTGTGACATTGAATAAAATAGACAAGTAATTTAAAGCCCACAGTTATAATTATATTCAACTATATCTGTAAATGACAATGCTCAAATCGTACCATCTGCGTCACGGAATATGTGCATTTTGTAAATGGAAAACACACAATAGTATTATATTTTAAATAAAATCTATTTTATTATTTATTTTTTACATATTTTTCTCGCCAATCTTCCTCCTCATTGAACTTCTTTCAACCCTAGTTGTCTACTTTGAAGAACTTGAAAAGTATTTTTCCCAAATCATAAATCCAAGAGCTGGAAAAGAAGAGAGATTATTTATTTTGATTTTGTCAAGGAGTTGTGCACAAACTATACTTTTTTTTGCGATTCAATAGAGTTAGGGTTTCGAGTGATTTCGAGTTACAACTCAATCGAATCCAAGTAGTAAACAAAAACTCCACCGACCCAACACAGATTTTTTCATATTTGACCACGGGTCGGTTTAGGTTGTCCATACCTATATACATGACTATTCTTTATTTCAAACTAGCTTAATAAACCAAGACTAGGTGTTAAACTAATTAAAAAGTGAAATTATTATCTTGATGCAACACCATTTACCAACCGACAGTTTGTGCACAGAAAATAGAGTGTTTTTTATCGATAACGTTTGGAAAAATATGAATTATCCTCTAAATTTAATTTGGGGTTGAAGTTTATGAGATGACAGCATGGTAGCATCAGCTGTGAAACTTCTAGTCATCCGATTTACACGTGAAATGCATGGGAGTGGATGAAAATGGCTGGTCCCAACTATAACTAACCTTAAAAGAAAATTAACGGGAGGTTAGTCTTGTAGCAGCAAATACCAACAATATTTCTGGGTTTGAGACAAATTTGACAGCGAAGTCGAAATGGTGGTATGTTTTGAGGAAAAAAGGATCGAGGTGGACGATTAACAAATGGTGGTCGTGGATCTCTTGGTCTATTGGATGTAAATGAAGAATAAGTTCTGGGTGGGAAAGAAAATTTGGGTTTAGGTTTGAAGAAAATTATGGGTGTTAAGTTTGTTTAAATTCAATTTTTATTTAATGGTTTAATGTTGGTTTTTATTGACGAAATTAAAGGTATCGTGTTGAAAGTTATTTGATATTATCTTGAACTTATTGACTTTAAATGAAAATTTCATGGTGAGTGCGTGTTTTAAACATCCATAACATTGTTTTATAATTGTTTTTAAAACAAATATTTAGGAATGATAGAGTAGGAAAGTCGTGGTAACATAAAAACTCATTGAGCTGGACTGCCTTTTCATGTGTGATGACTATGAAAATGATTGAGAGATTTATGCAAAACGTACTCCTTGGCCTAAAAATCTCCAAATCCTCGAGAAGCATAAGACATGAGGGGTTCTACAACCCTATCGGAGAAAGCCTGAGAATTGTAGTGTATATTGCGGTCATATGAATCGTTTTTGAGATAATTGCATTTTTACATTTTTATTTAAATGTGAAAAGTTATGTTTTGGAAATTCGAACGAAAAGATAGTTTTAAAGCATGCAGTATTTATTTTAAATTCTATTGGATTTAATTGTTAATCAGGGTTTTAAAACATAGTTGATAGGTTTTAAATGATTCAAATTACGAACCTGCATGCATTTTTATATAAAGGACATAGATTTCAAATAAAAAAAAATTAATTTAAATTGATTTACAAAATAATCAATGACAGGTGGAGGATGGTGTATGGGTCTGTATAGTGTGGAAATGGTTTGAGTTATCTATTCTAGTCGCTAGATTTATTTGCTGGTCAATGACTCATTATGTGGATACTCTATTTTTTAGATATCGAGAACGTTCATCGAGACAAAAAATCCAACGCAGAGTAAAGTATGCAATGAGATATAGGTGAAAGATCATGGTTGATGATCTTCGGGGTTATGAAAAGTCACATTTTGTGGCTTATATGTAATTATATTTTTATTCGCTTTCGTTTGAGTACTCTGATAGGCTAATGTAAAGAATTTGATCATATAAATAACGTAATATATTTCAACTTATGAAATGTATTTTGGTTGTTGTGTATATTGTTTGGATGTTATTGGAAATACCCTAATTTAAGATGCTAAGTAGAAAATGCATGATGTATGTCGTTTGAAAGTTTTCATTTGGGGAATATATATTTTGAGTAGGTTGTTTGAGGAGCTTCCCACCTTGGGAATCCGAAACACCCGTCAGGATCCGATTCTGAAAAGGAATCAGGCCCTGACACATAGTCTCTCTCGGTCCCCCGCGGTCGCAGTCTCAGTTTGTGAACTTAAGCAATAAGCTTTTTCTCAATCTTTTTGGTTAATGTTTGTGTTGTTGATGTTGAACTTTGAAATATCAAAATTCTGTTTGATTTTTGTTTATCGTTTTGTGTTATTGCTGTTTAATTTTTTATTGCGAATTGAATATCTCTTGTTATTTTTTTTTGTTGAAAATTCATTTCCAGATAAGAAAACATTTGGCTTCGACTCAATCCTCTTGACTGGATAGTGGATTGATTTCAAAAATAGAAAATATCAATTTAATTTTTGGTTTAACGTTTGTGTTGTTTAAACTCGGATAGTCGGATATAGCAAAAATCAATTGAATTTTTTATTAACATTAATGTTTCAACTAGTATGTTATAAAAAATTTGTTTCACTTAAATGTAAATTTAAAATTTTAAAATAGGTGCTTCTAAGTTTTATTATTTTTCTAAATTCTAAGGTGAATTTGTGGCAAATGATGAGGAAAGTTATCTATTCAACATTATGGTGGAAGAAATAGGGATCGGATTGAATTTTTCGGTCCGATTCTAGTCTTTGAATGGATCGATTTTGAGATTCAGGATAAAAATCTTGAATCTCACGGTTCAGTCCAATATGGTTCCAGAATCAAACAATGTTCACCCTTAATATAGAGGACGAATGAATTGTATTCAACTCCTAATCCATTTAAAAAATTTTGTTATAATTGACTGGTTCAATTACAGTTAATATGTTGTTAGGACAACTAGTAGGCTACACTTCGGCCTTTGAGATCTAAGGAGACACTCAAACAACTTTACTCTTGCTGCATCGTTTGCTCGAAACTTGGAGCTTCTCGCAAACCTAAAGATGACATCAGCATTGCATTAGTCTCTCGGACCCTCAAATCTACGTGTGATCATTTTGATTGATATTACAAAATATTAAATTTCAACAATATTTTGGAAGTTAATTATTGCATTAGTTTCTTCACTTAATCAGAGTTCGACACAAATCCGACAAACTCATTAGTGATATTTAAAAAATGGAGGAAAACCTCTAAAACCAAACTCAAAATAAATGATATAATTTTCTTAAGTCGTGTTAAAAGTAATTAATGCCACTACCATCAATTAACTGCCAACTAACCAACTGTTGTCCGTATTAGCTCAAGACTCGTATAAAATCATAGAAAATTAAATACAGAAAATCCGTAAGGTTAGTTAAGTCTAAATTATGAGTTATGGTTAGGTAAGTGTTGGTTCCCACACCTAAAAATGTCATATAAGTAATTGTGTTCATGAGTGTCAATTCTTCACTTTGGCCATATTTCTTGAGTTTCAATGGATTGTTGCACATCTTTTGTCTGAAGCAATTATTACTAGAATTTGTGATCAAGCATGTTTCATTACGAAACTTGTCAGAGTTGGAAATTAGCTTTATGAATTTCTATTCTCAAGTCATCAAATTAGATAACATAATTAATATAAATATTATATATTATTGCTGTCAAAATATAAAATTACAAGTTAAATTTATCATAATTTTAAAAAGATTGAACGAGAATATATTTTCTTTGAAATGTCACGCTGGCTTAGTTGGTAAAGTGTCAATTTTTAGGGACAAATAAATGAACAGAACAAACAGTGGGCTAGAGTGTCCAACCATGCTCCTTTGGTAAGTTTATAGAATAAGGTGAGGCATGATGAAAACATTGCACTAAATTGGTATTGTTTTTGGAAGAACATCCCCATCGATGGCAGAAGAATATAATATCAATCTCAATTAATATTACAATACTGTAAATTATAACTCATTATTTCCACCTAATTTAGTCCAACATTGATTGTTCACTTTGGGGAGGTCTTGGTAAGGTTAGCCGCCTCGAACTTGTTGGCACGTTCAATTTCTTTTAAATGCATTTACGAGTAGAGAGAGATGACATGACATGTCAACGTCTGAAATAGCTGTAAGATGAGACTATTTATAGAGAGAGAGAGAGAGAGAGAGAGAGAGAGAGAGAGAGGGCACATACCAACGAATAATTGGTGAACTAATAATAAACTCTAATCTACTTTACCCTTTTTTTTTTTTTTAATGATATTGTCTCTATTAGTAGAAAAGAAAAGCATGCGACCTTTTTTAGACCCATTGACTGCTCTTCTTTATTTATTGTTTACTGAGAATTATATTTTAAACAAGGCTAAAAGAAAATCATCATTCTCTTGGTCTTTGCACACGAGTGTTTCCGCTTATTTTTCTCCTACTTTTTTTTTTCTGCCGCTGTTGTTTTTCTTTCTACCCTTCGTCAAATTTTCATCTGATAAACTTCAATCTCCAAATGTTATCTGACCGACTCGCATAGAGGAAGTTCGGTTGATTTTGTGACGTTGAAATAGAAATAAATTTGGGACCATTGGACAAGGTTTGGGCCTTAAAGGCCTAAACTTTGATCCATGCCAAAGCCTGTCGGCCCGATCTGGACATCATTTCAGCGGACTAGGCAAAGACGTATGGTCCGCTGATGAGACACCAGATGAAAATACAATCCCAATTTTTCAAGTTAAAATGCCTGATTGGAAACTGGTAAGAAATACCGAGGCATAAGTTCTGAATTTCCAGCGCAGTAAACGAAGATTGGACGCAGGGAAAATTTATGGTTTGGGACAAGTCTTCGTTTTGGATCGCCTTTCACTTTCGGTCTAATGGCTGGGTAGGCAACTATTGCTTTACTGTTGAACTTTCTGTGTTCATCTTTACCTTGGAGCATTTCATTCGCGTATCAGAATCTCGTCAAGATGGAGCGAGTTTCTACGCCCCAACTTGTCTTTTCAAGGACCAAATAAATCGACCTATCATTTCTTTTCTGTAGAGAAAGTTCTAGTTAAGATTTTATTTTGTTTTACGTATTGATTTTCTGTGTTTGAAAGACCATTTTAGAAATAGTTACTTTAGGGCTTCTGGGAAGGTAGTCCATTACGTGCGCTTGCCTTTTCGTTGATTATTTGGGGCTAGTGTAATGATTGTAGCTTTAGACTGTTGGCCGCATTGATTAGATTACCGGCCAAAGATGTGATTAAAACAGACTTGACTTTGATTTTGCTGCTTAGTATTAGTGTATTTGATTTAAAAAATGATAGAAATTGAAACTCAAAATCTAATCAGACCTTCTATGGTGGTTTATTCATTTCATTTCTCTTGTCATTGTGCAGGCCATCATGGTTGGTTGACAACAACAGAATTGCCAGAGCTTGAAAGCACTTGTAGAATTACAGGTGATCTAGAAATGACCCTTGGAGAGCTGGTCTAAATTGTCAATATCTGATTGGTAACAGTAATCTATAGCTTCTATTTTACCATCAATGAGTGCCCCCCCCAATAATTTCTTTGAATTTTGCGTTTCCCGCTGATGATGTGATCTTATCATGCAATTAAAGGATTAGGCAGGGAGCTGTTCATGTCAGAAACTAACTTAGATTAGTCAAGTGCAACAAATGTTTTAGATACATAAGTTGATAGTCTATGTTACCTATGTGAAAATGCATTGGATAGTTTGGATTATTTTCTGTCTGAAAAGAATACTTGTAGATTTATATCTAAGTTCCCATAGTAAAGAATCGATCAGAGTACTTAAGGCTTCCGTTTCGATAAGTTTTCTTTAGTAGTCTAAAATCACCTCCTCTAGTGGTTGATGGATCCTCAACAGAGAAATCAGAAAGTAACATGTGAAAAGGGTACCATGTAGTTATTATTCTGACTCTCACATAATAGAACAATTACAAACCCGACTATGGTCATGTCTAAGGTTCAATTGGCTAACTTATATTATCATATACGCTTCAAGCTCAAATTATCTAAACATAAACACTTAATGGGTCTCACACAACGATTATATGGTGTCATATGTAGGCACACCAATATGATTGAACTACATCTACATATACTCCTCCAGATTTTCGTCTTAGCCAACTTGTACGATATTCTTTTCTCATAAATAGTAAACGAAATTCAATTGTTCACTTTGACATTTCTAATTGTTTTCTTTCTATAGAATTATCTTATTTTATAAAGAACAAAATAATAATTAAGTGTTTAATTATTTAAAGGTTATGATTATCATTTCATAAGTCACTTTTTACACTTTTTTTACTTCCATCATCAAGAAAGACAAAACTTTGGTCTAAAAGGAAGACTTGTTGAATTGGAAGATCCAGGAAACCCAAACACGGCAACTGCAAACGCCTTCAATGGATCCGGGTAATATCCACTCTTTTCTCAATAATCTTAACATAGAATAAAGATCTTAGGATAATAAAGATCAAAGTCTTAAGAAAACTTAATTTTGATTTTGAGTTCCTACCAATTGAAACTCTTCCAAAGGCTATTTCAGGTATGGATGACTATGATTTAGCATGATGCTGGTGAGGAACTTATAGGACCTCTTCAATTATTGTTCAAAACTAAGAAGATCCCAATATTATGTTTGAGTTCATGAACTTGGACAATAGGACAGAACAAATGCTAGTTGGCTTTGAGCAGTATTTGTTGAAGATACATAAATAGCAAGTCATGCCATATTCAATGATGATAGTATTTGCATAGATTGGAACTGCAGAAACATTTAATTAGTTGGCGCTGAAATACACTTGGATTGAGAAGTCACGTCAAGGAAGAGCAATCAATCATAAAATCCCAACTGTTTGAGCGAGAGGTGACACGGATTAGTTGGCTCAAGACTTTTTCCATTTGCGCTGTTGTCCAAATGACAAAACACGAGTTGGGTCTGATAATGGCTTGAGATGAAAGCACTGGAGCTAGTTTTTTAAAGTGGGTGCAAACAGGGCCCCCAAAGTGTTCGACGAAATGCCACTGAGAAGCAATCATTCTCTTCCCCATTGCAGCTCTTGTCAAGGACAGTGAGGGCCTCAACACCCTGGCAAGAACATAAACAAACCAAGAAGAAAATACACAAAACCCAGACAACTTATTGAATAATAGCCAAAAAAAGTTGTGCTAATCTTCAAAATCGTCAGCAAAAACGTGGATTTTTCAATGATTTGTACAGCTGCTACCCAGTGAGTAAGTACTAGATAAAAAGAGGTCATTTTTACGCAGCGAATCAGGAGCTCCGGTCTAACTTCATTACAGATGAGTACGAATGGATATCTAAGATACAGAAATTACTCTAGATTTACGAGACAAAAATAAAATGATGAGAGAGAGAGGTGGTGGGGTCGAGGACGGAGAAGTGCACGTGGACAAGGTAAGGCTATGCCCGTTTGACCAATCACGTTCTGTCGGCTTTCAACGACAACCAAGTGGTGGAGCTTTCCTACGTGTCCGACGCCACAATAGCACCTTTCCTAATCTCACTTAGTTTACAAATCTTTTTACCATTTTGCCTTCCCTAAAATATTATTATATATTTACCTTAATCATTAAAACTATGATAAACGACTTCAAATGGGTTCAACAAATACGCTTCTATCTAAATTAAATATATATTATAGTCGGAAAATTTATTCAGAAAAAAGAAAAATAAGAGAAGGGCAGAAGTGACCAAAGGCAATGGAGAGAGGTGGGGCAATCTGTAAACGTGAGCACGTGAATAATAAGTCCAACCAGCGTAGAGAGAGGGTTTGACTGTCCTCCTCTGAGGACTGAGGCCGTGTTTGGATGATCTCTTCTCTCTCTCTTTTGGTCATTATGTGAGAGTGCTATTTGGTAGAAGGAGAGAATCAGCGATGAATTCGGAAAATTAAATTAATGGTTTGTCAGGGAGATTAAATTAATGGTGTGTTTGGATGATCTCTCTCTCTCTCTCTCTTCTGGTCATTAATGCTTAACAGCTTGTATAATTGGAAAGATGTTTACCTTATATGAAGTGCTATTAGCAGACTGTTCTTGATTTGAATGCGATTAGAAATGTCTAAAGGTTAAAACTCATTTAAGCTGCATTTATGGCTATGAATTCAGTCAACCAACTCGTAGAAGAAAATAGCAACGCCACAGAGAGAATCTTCGACAGAAATCAGCTGAAAAAATGGATGAAAGTTCCATCTTCGAAGAAGAGCACGTCAAGAAATAATCGAAAAGAGAGCACTACTGCGAGATTTGTGAGAAATGGAAGGAAAATAATAAATATTTGAGCGAGAGAATGAACATCTTGAGGAAGAAGAAGCCAACTGATACAAAAATTGAAGAAAACTAATATCAGCCGCAGGTATTTACAATCTCAGAGGGGATTAAAATGCTACTAAGGCTACAAACATTTGTTCTGCTTAATCATTCCAGCAAAGTAGCATAACTACACATCTCCTGATAATATAGAGCTTAGCCCTTTGCTCTCTTAACACTTCTCCAAGCCCTCTGCTGGGGGAGGAGAGCCTCTTCTTTGAGCTACCTCCAATGGCGCCACTGCCCATCTTCGTCTTTTTCTGTGGAGTTGATTTGGAAAGTGGGTTTATGATTTGAAGGGGTGTGTAGGTGTTCAGGAGAGAGAGAGAGAGAGAGAGAGAGAGGGCGAGATGGGGGAGGGTGGTTTTTATAGAGGGTTAGGAGGTGTGGAGCTGGGTTAAGGTTGGTCTAGTAAAGAAGCAACGATGGTCGATTGAGCATGAGAGGGTTTGCAGTGTTCCCATATTCCACCAGACAATCCCTATATTTGGACCCCACTCCTCCACCTTCAACAATTATTTTAAACATCTCTATCTCTCTCTCTCTCTCTCTCTCTCTCTCTCTCTCTCTCTCTCTCTCTCTCTCTTCCAATGTCATGTGGCATCTTCTGTCTGTCTCATCTCACAAGGTCATCTAATCACATTTGGATCTATTATGAATAAATAATAGAGATTCAGCTAAGGGTAAAACTATTTTTAGTTAAAACTGTAAATATAATATCTGTTCTCAAATATAACTTAAACGAGGTTAAGAAAAGTCAAATTTTTAATTATTTTCTTATTTTTTACTCGTAGACTTTACAAATTGGTATTAGACAATCCATCATCTAATTATCTCTCTTCTCTCTCTCTCTCTCTCTCTCTCTCTCTCTCTCTCTTCACACTGTATAATAGTGCATGAACATGATCTTCAACTAGTACATGATGAGGTGATCATTTCACAAGGAACAAAGAAAAAAGTGCGAAACAGAGAATGACTCCATCTTTTTCAAACTTTTGTTGGATCCACCCGAATTCGCACTAGAACAACACATTCGAATCCTACAAATCTTTTATATTACCCCATATGCAATCTTTTTTTGACTAAATTAGATATTAGGTTAATCATTCAGTAATCTAGTGCTAGCTAAAAGTATAAGATACGACCAATCATAAACAAATAGAAGGGTGAAGTTGAATCTTAAAATGATTTTTTTTAATATTTTGCAACGGAAGATTTAACATGGAACCATCATTAAATAGGGTTTTATTTCTGAAGAATATCATCAGAAATTTGACCGGAAGATCTCGCCGGAATTGTGAGGGATTGTCGAGTAAATTATTTGAAAAAACAAGGGAGGGACACATGGAATATCTTGAGATTGATGAGTCGTGAGACAAAAACTAGATGGTGTAGAAAATGCTGAGATAAGTAGGTTGGCTTCGGAAGAAGGTTTTTGGCCTTGTTGAAGCAAGAAATTGGAGCTTATTGAGGACCAAAGTGATGCTACATCGTCTTAAAATACTCTAAAACTATTGAAGATTTCAAGATTATACGACCAAGAATCCATTTCCATTAGCTTGCTTTGTCGTATTTTATTATTTTTAGTACCTCAAAACCCTAATTTAATAATACACGTGCTATTAAGAAACCCTAAAAGTGGACAAATTTTACTATTTCAATGCGCTTAGAAATTTTACTTTTTAGTACAATATTGTACTATTTGAATTGCACTTGGCACATATTTATCTTTGTAGTTAACTTAACATGCATTGTACTAAGTACAATATAGACTATTTTCATAAATTATCCAAGTTTTTGCTCTCTCAAATAACGTGAGATTGTATACTCCACTAATACACGTTGAACCTTAGTGAAGAACAAAATCTTGAATCAATTTTTGCTTCACATAGTCGGTTGCCCTGTTACGTTAGTAATCTTGCTTATTTTGATATTTTACATCATTCCATGATTATTTTTTTTAAAATAAAATAATCAATCAAGTAAATTAAGAATATCAATCCAACTTGCACAGCCTCGTGTTCCACCACCCATCCATCTACTTTGTAATTAAAATTAATGACAGTGTTAATCCCTTCTTTTAAGCAAACTTAAAGCTGTCAATAATCCATTTTTATATTAAGCAGTGATGTTGTTTAGTAGTTGTACAGGT
Source organism: Begonia peltatifolia (assembly GCA_022433055.1). Lineage (NCBI taxonomy): Eukaryota > Viridiplantae > Streptophyta > Magnoliopsida > Cucurbitales > Begoniaceae > Begonia > Begonia peltatifolia. The sequence continues at coordinate 23,634,558 of CM039518.1, read as the reverse complement.
GATGTACAATGAAGATAGAAGAATTGCACGCGCGGTTCTGGTGATTTACGATGCCATTGCCTGGGACAGACTCAGCAATCAATGAACATTTATATTATCTTCTAAGCTTTCAATATTTATCTATTCTTTCCGCCATCTTCGTCTGCTCCGTAGCTACTGTTTGTTGTATTATACATATAAAAAAATTACAGCTGTCTTCCTTCTTGTCGCCTCGGATTTCGACAGAGCTTTCATGTTAGTGTTGTTTGTTTTGTGCAGATGTGAAACAGCATTTTCTTTTGTATTTATTATTATATTTTTGGACAATCTCTCGTATGAAAGATGTGTAGATTTGTCTAAAATCAGTATACGTGGAAGTATAGACGAGGATTAATATAAAAAATACCAAGATTTTTGAAAGTTGGGAAATTTTTGGAGTGTTTTCGTAGATAGTATACAAGAACGTATGAACAACTGGAGTGAGTTCTGTATTAATGGCAACGCACTCCTCCTCTGTCTCTTTCTCCCTTACTAAACGTACCATGAAAACATTTGCTCTCTGGATTCACGATTTTCTATTAAATGAAAGAAGAACTTTTACGACGAATTATACTACTCAAAATTTTATTGATCGTAAGAGATTAAGGATGCACACAATTTCATATCACGTGAGAAAGTAAAAATTTACCTTATATTAACGCATTTTGAAATAATCCTAAAATCAAATCCATACTGCTTTTTATTCGAGACGAATAATATTATATTGTGAGGATGGGGCACTACACAGAACCATTTTATAAAAATGAAGAGATTTCCAACGTACATGTCTGGTCTCAACTTTGAAGCTGTTTTCTAGTTTTCCAATAAGATTACTTGCACGAGTGTGCAAAAGATGATTGACCATGTAACATGTTTCTCTCAAATTTCCATTTTCTGTCATTTCCAAGTTGTTTTTAGTCAAAATAATTACAGATAATTCATTGTCAAGTTTATAGAATTCAGTCAGAATAATTACACAATTCATTGTGACGTTTACAGAATTTATGTACAATCTTATTTCTTCTTCTTCTTGATTATTCTTCTCTTGGAATCCATCTTCTCCACCATATATTCTTTGCAGGTCGATTGAGCTCGTCCATACTCTCGTTTATTGTCTTTATGATCTTCCTCTGAAGCTTAAGGACTGAAGCAAGAGCATTTCTCTGAGGACTTGCTTTCTTCTTTGGCTCCATTTCCTGCAACAAAAATGTACAAAACACTAAAAGAATGCAACCAAAAAAAGGAAAATTTGAAAGTTTTGCACTGAAACTGACTCTGAGCTCTTGAAGCTGAGCTTCAGTGAAGCCACCGACTTGCTCAGTTCCTGATTTAGCCATCAACCCAACAACCCAGCTGGCAGCTTCACTAGAATCCTGCTGAGTTGCTCGAAAAAATTGTCGTCTGAGTTTCTGCATAAACGATAATGCCAGAAGGCCTTCTCGGTCGAAATATGGATGAGCCAAAGCTGCCTTTGCACTAGTTCTTTGTCTAGCCTTGTATCGAACCATAGATGTCAAAAGTTCCCACCCAATTCCTCCATCTAAATCGAGCAATTCGAATCCTTTCCGGAGTTCTGGGCTAGCCCGAGGCTCCACGCTTTTCCTCCATTCTACCAGGTCATAATCACACCTCTTCAATTGCCTGTTGAATTGTATGAGACTGCTGTCTGTTCGAAATCCGGGAAATGCCTGTTGAAAATATCAAATACACAAGTATGGAAGTAATCTAGATACAGTTTTTGAGCGATCAAACAGAGTTTGTATCTCACCATTTGTAAGAAGATGAGACCGGCACTATAGATGTCGAATCTATCAGGAAGATTCATCTGTTCATAAACAAATAGAAGACAAAAACGTAATGCGGGGCATCTAAGCATGCTGAAGAAAAGTCATTTCCAAAGAAATATCAGAAACAAGATGTTTTCATTGATATTGATTATTTTGGAAATAGAGGAAATCATTTCCAGGAAATATGCCGAATTCTTGTGTTTTTTAATGAGAACAGTTTTTCAATATTCGATTTTGATTTTTCCAAATTTCTATGAAAATGAAGCTGGACCTGCCAAAGAACAGGGGAAAGTGCAGTTGCTACAGGTGCTGATGGAGCAGATGGAGTTTGTGTACTCATGATGTATTGCTCGGGGGCGGCATATCTGTATTGTTAGAAAGGAAGAATACCCAGAAATATCTTATGAATGACGAACAAATATATAAACCTTTTCCTCAAGTCTAGTGTAATCAAGAGAAGAATAAGTGTTTATAAAGTTTTAGCAATTGAATATGACACTTGTTAACTTGACCATCAAATATGTATTTTAAGAGTTAAGAAATTGAAATATGGGTGAGCTTATTTAGGGAAAAGTAGAGGGAAAAGTTTAAAACAAACTATTAGTGACTGCACGAGCTACTCGAATTACATATTGATGAGGAAGTACCTCGGATCCAGAAGAAATTCCTTTGGAATGTAGTTAATGCCTACTCTTAAATCAGCTGCAGCTCCAAGATCAATAATTTTGAACGTACGAGACCCTGCTCAAATTCAAAAATAGGGAAAATGAAGATCTCTAATTACACAACTGATGCGTTGAAGTTATATCGAACAGCGTTCTTAACCTTCAGAGAAAATGATATTTTGTGGCTTTATATCACGATGAACAATGCCGACCGAATGAAGACTATCCAATGCAAACAAGAGCTGTCTCATGATAGTCTGAATGATTTTGTTCTCTCTTTCCAACCCCTTGGGCAACTCTTGAGCTTCACCAAGAATCATAGTCTCTACCTGAATTTTTCAAATAAGGAGTTAGTTTTGTGATGAAAATACATAAACTAATACGGCGAGCCTTCTAAAATCTTCGTAATGAGATGGAGAATATTTCAGGGTTAGAAGGTTGATAGTAGGAAGTACCAACATTGTACGGGAAATCTTTGCTTTGAATCAAATCAGCCAAAGTGGCCTCCCCTTCATACCGCCAAATGAGCCAATATTCAGATCCTTTTTTGGAAGAGCCCTGACAGCAATTAATGGCAACAGCTGATGCCCAATTTCTAATTTATATTCCTTAACTTTCACAATAGAAAAACACCTCAAGAAAGCCATAAACAAAATCTGCACAACTATTTGCACAAGCTCTTCGGGCTCGCTCATTCATCCAAATCTCGACTGCACCATACTCGGTAGCCTTCTTCAGCACTAAATCGCCCTCTTTCTAATAACCAAAAAAATGAAGTATCATCATTAAAATGCACGTGAAGAAATTAGAATCATCCCCATAACTTAACAGAATACATGTAATCAAATTTCAAATATATAGTTAACCAGCCATAGTGCAATTAGTCATAGTTACCAACCTGATCATACAAAAAAAGCACTGGGAATGCAAACAGGAAAACAAGTGGATTCTGTAAACCCATACCTTATCGGAAGGCTTCTTCGCTAACGAAACTCTGTAAACCACACCAAAAGCTCCCTCTCCCAACTTCTTCCCCAAAACAAAATCATCCTGGAACAAAAATTCAACCAAACCAAAACAAAATAGACAAGTTGCAACTATGTTCTTAAAAAAACAATTTAAAAGAAAATAAAAAATGGTATACAATTTTCAAACCTTTTTAAAAGTGGGTCTAACAATTCGTTCCACAAATGCAAGAACAAACATATCAAAAAAGCCGGGAGCAACACCAGGAGTTGCCCAGAGATAAGAAACAGTGCTAAGAGCAAGAATAGCACCAGGAATTGTGAGTGTTAAGCCGCTGGGCTTCGGCAGAGTGCTTCTGTAGATAATATCACCGCACTCCATAACTGTGCAAGGAAGCCCCACCCCAACACCCAGAAAAAGGCCATGAATCGCATCGATTAACCCCCCTCCCGAAGCCAAAACAAGGGATTTTCTCACAGGAGAGGCATCGATTCTCGAATTTGGACGTAAATAAAAGTTGGGTTTGATTCTAAGCTTTTTACCGAGAAAGGGGGAAGCGAGTGGCGACCGATGAGGTTGAAGCTTGGTCACGTCTAGACCTACTCCTCCTGCTGCAACAACAGCCATCTCCTCCCCGAGGAAGGCTTTTATTTGAACTAAAAAAAAATCGAAACCCTGCAAATGAAATCAGCTCAGTCAGTATAAACTCTAGCCCTTTCGAACCACGAGTCTCTCTTGCCTCGCCATTTTTTCTACTCTAAATTCTTCTAATTATTCAACCTGGTTCTTTTATTCGGGACAGTTATTTCAGGTATTTTTGTGGTGGCAAATGGTTCGGCTGGATCGGCGAAGTCGATCTTAGCCACAACTGCCACCTCTATTTTCAATCGTTGGCTCTTTTAGGAAACATGGGCCTTAATCAAAAAGCCTTAAAATATTCGAAGATTCAATTGTATGACTTTTTAAGATAATTGTAGAGGGTTATCATGTGCATCGGTGGGCAAAACCCGACCGGAACAACCGTTTTAACCAAATTGTGTGATTTAATCCAAGTTTCGATTCCAAATTTTCAAGAATCGTGCTGTTCGGTCCCAGCTCTGGTTTCAGATTTTTAAAAACTGTGAAAACCAAAGCAAATTGTGTGTTAAATATTCAACCCAAAAATGGGGTAATATCATGTCCAAAAAATCGACCCATACCCAAATCACATGCGCCAAACCCGACCCAAAACACCAAAAATCCGGCTCAAAAGTATCCAAAATATTTAAGAAAAATTTTAATTTTTAATCCGAACAAGGAATGAATAAACAATTGGCATCAAATTTCAGGTCCCAAAAGTGCCCACCTCTACTTATTATTAATTTAATTGATTAATGTTAGAATAACATTAATAATAATTCAAACATAATACCATACAAAAATGAGAATGGAATGGGAATTGAAAGGAATCATATAATAATTGAAATATTGAACTACATGTAACTACCAAATTTATTATTTACATGAAAACGAATGACACACAGAGTAAGGTTGCATTCACCATCCTGATCAATCGTGATCACCGTCCAATTTCCTATGTGATTCTCCCTTCCTAAGTTAATCCAACTATGGTTAGATAATCACAACCGTTTATTCTACGTGTTCCTGAATGCCCTATATCTCACGGTCAGATAAGATTCTTCTTCCCACGTGTACTGAACTTTTGCCCTGTTTCGTCTTTTCACTACTTCTCTCTCTGTCTCTCTCTCCGCCATGGGAGACGACCTTCCCCCGTGGCTAAGAAGATGAACAGATGGCTGGATTAGACTTTCGGAGAGAGGTGTTAGCTTTCTGATAGGAAGTTAGAGCGACGAAACAGGTCGTAAGGCTCCCAAAGACTGTCCATTGGGCAGGGCTTTTTTGAGTCGAGCCTAAGCCATGGCTTGCCTTTACCGCTCCAATGTAGGAGGCTCACTGGTCCAGGATGAAGGTTTCTACAGAGTCCTTCCAGATTATCACCTCCGAGTCCGTGTTGGTTCCACCGGTGCTCCACTCCCCTCACGTTCCCACCGAAAACCAGTAAGAATGGCGGCAATGAACCGAGCTCGTAGATTCTGTACTCCTTCTGTATTCTCATCCAATACTCCAGTCGCTCCGTGTATTTTCCTTGCCTCCATTTCCACAAATCGATCACCATCACTCCCGTATTGAAGTAGCAAGGGCTTCTTCGTCGAATCGACGAAGTGAAAAACGAATTCGACCAGAAGTTCTGAGTGAAGTAGCTAGTGAAGTTCGCGTGACAATACTCCGGCGCGCCTAGCACGTGGGATCGCAAATTGATGCTCCAGAGCTTCGCAACGTCGTCGACGACGATGAGATCGGAATCGAAGTAAATAATGCGGCGAACATTGGCCGGCAAAAGATCGGCAAGATAGATTCTCGCGTAATTGAGCGGCTGATCTAGGGCTCGGCGGATAGAATTGGAGATTTTCCCCTTTACAACGTTCGAATCGAAGTGGTAGAGGTGAAAGTTGAGATAAGGAAAAGTGGAGGCAATGACGCGGTGCAGCTCGACTCGGTGGTGAGTGACGATGAAGTGGAAGACAATATTCTCAGGACACGATGTGTGGCGGAGAACGGAGAAGACTCCGGCTACAGATCCCCGGAGGTAGGTAAGATCAAGAGTCATAGCGACATGGATGATGATATGGGAGTGTTTATCCAGCGACGGCCAATCACTCCGGAGACACTCCCTCCCGTTTCGGAATGCAGGCGCCTCGGTGAACTGAGGGAGGTCAGGCGAGGAATGAATCGCAGAAGATTGGACAAGTCCGGCGATGAGGAAAAGGAAGAGGTGCATCGTTAAGACTCGAGAGGTGGAAGCCGAAGAGAAGTAACGACAGACTCTATTTACAACGTCAGCTACCGTAGAAGCCAAAAAACGAGGGGCGATTTCGTTATTTCACAGATTTCATTTGTTGTGTGGGCCCTAGTGATTTAGCGAGAGATCGCCATCAAATAAAATGGAGAGGTATAAGAAGGGGACAAGCCAGGCTGGATTAGCGCGTTTTTCTGAAGCACTCGCTATTCGTAGCGCGTGATGCACTACATTACTCCTTGGCCTTTGATCGAGTTTGATTGACGGTTCCGATGTATTAATGCCTGACAGTTGTGTTGCACGTGAAGTTTGGATGTAAGCTTGGTTTGTGGGTAGAAACTTGTGAGCTGTCATGGAGTAAGTAGTAAATGACTAAACGGGAGTCAATGCGCTTTGACTGTCGGTGATATTGGTTGGTTTTGATTCCAATGTAGTTAATCTAGAACATTATATATTTCACTGCTGCTTGTCATTTATATTAATTAAACGATAAATTATAAATAAATAATTATATTATTATTATATCAATTAAAAATAAATATAACATTACTCTAACAATATTTAGAATTTAACCTGCTATTCTATTCTAAAAAATATTTATTAAAATATCAAATAATAATTGATGCAAAAACATGAACACTACTGACAGGAGTGGAGTTATGCATAGAGCATCATTTGATCTTGGAGCTCGTAATGCATGAATGGAAGAAAAGAAGATCTCATAATTAAAAATACTTATATTTAATTTTTTTTGTGAGAAATAGAAAATTAAGCACTCTTTTATTTTATTTTATTTTATTTATTATTTTTTTTTTTGCGAGAAGAGTGGGGAAGACGCGGAGAGAGGGGTAAAATGATGTGATTGTTTATTTAATGATGAGATGGGAGGTGAATAAGAAAATAAACGAGTATCGTGTATTTATATTAAAAACTTTGATCGAGAGTAAAAGGTCGTTGTGTCCTGCGAACAGAACCGCAATTCTCTCCGCGTTCTTTCCAGTGGTGGTCTTCTCAATTCTTCGACGACTTATTTGGCACTTCTTTCATTTGGTTTCAATTTTTGAACCAAATTGTGATTTCGGAAATTTGGCGAATTCCTAACCCATGCAGAGTCCCAAATATCCATTCTCAAGTAAAAAAGTTGTCTCGCCATGCATGAAATTCTACTCACTGGTTCAAATATTAGTGCAGTCTAATGTTGCTTTTGGTATGGGCAAAAGTAGCCCTCCTACACCCTCCAAGAGTCCTAGTAGGACTGGATTGTCTTAGCAGTAGTTTCTTATCCAATTACCGAAAATATATCAAGGATCTATTTTGTACCCTTTCACTACATAACCAACCATCGTGCTATGAAAAAGAACAATGCTAACGCTTTCGCTCCATAAAAATCATCATGTCTATACATTTGAGCGAAATTTGTTCGTATCTTCGGTGCATTCAAAGGCTACATAAAACTGAAATTGTTATGGGAGGAGAGGATGGCCGATTTATATATGGGAGGATACATTAAAATTTTTATGGATCTAACGGGTAAAATTGTTAGGTTTTCAAGTGCCTCGACTTAACAACACAAAAACCAAAAAATTTAAACGCGTAACAAATGATTCGTCGAAATTTATTTTATTAGAAAAAAAAAATTAAAATTAAAATTGTAATGGAATATAAATGATAGAATCTAAATTGCACTTTATCATACTTTTTGAAATAATATTATTAAATTTATATTTGAATTATATATTTTGACATGAGACTTGCATTTTATTAAGATATTAATTTTATCAATTAATTAGTGACAGATGGTAACATGAAAATTAAAATTATAAAATAATTTTAACATATTCTATCTAAAATAAAAGGAGTTAGTTGCTCCTCAAATTCAAGTTGGGCATAAGTAGTTACCAAATAAGTTGTCATATTCGTTGAGATAATTAAAAATTTATCATATAACCAATCAAGAGGCTATAATTTGGCAATCTTCCCATACTTATAAAATCTCGAACAAGTACCCCCACTTAATCATTCAATACCAAGGACAATTTCGATCGAATTTTCTTCTAAGGCACGTCAAAACTTACATTTGCTCGTTGTAACCTATGAATATTAAGACGCGAGGACAGGACAACATTTGGATAGCGAGAGAGATGAAGATTTTGCTTAGTGGCGCAAGCTTAGAGCTATTGTGGGTTGGTTTGGAATTAATGCGAGGAAGGGTTATGAAAGGAGAAGGTGGATATGCATTAAATGTAACGTCTAGTGGTGCACTTTCGAAGCACTAGAAAGAGGAGATAGGAAGTATTTATGATTATTAATCAGTAATTAATTAGTGTAAAAAGGGATTGATTAATTGTTAATTAAGTCAAGTCATCTTCTCAATCAGGACCGGGCCGTTTTCTGCTGCGCCAAATTCAGCAAAGAGTCTTCCTTCTTCCCGCAATTCTCGCCTCTCCTCCTCTCTTCTCACTCCTTTTACTTTCTTCCTTCTTTTCCCTCTTTCTCCATCGCTTGATTCCTGTTCCAACGCTTCTCTGCTGCGAATATGTCGCTTCTCTTCCATTGCATTCTCTTGCTCGCTCTCATCTGCTTCACATCGCTATTTCTCGTCTCTGCTTCTTATCCCTTCGGTGAGCTCCTGCAATTTCACTGAATTGCTGAACTGCTGCTTTGATTGTTGCTAGTTGTGATTCTCTCTGTGTTTTTTTTGTTTTCTGTTGCAGGCATTTCTTACTACATTGACTGTGGAGGCCCGACCAATTCTACCGATCCGTTCAACACGATTTGGCTCTCGGACCGGTTTTACAGCGGCGGAGCTACTGCTATTGTCTCGGAGCCACTCAACTTCCACCATCCTCAGGAGAAAAACCTCCGGTTTTTTCCTCTCTCGTCCGGAAAGAAAAATTGCTACACTATACCAAATCTTCCGGATGGCCGATACTATTTTCGCATCTTCACTGTGTACGATAACTACGATGGTAAGTCTCACTCGCCCTCCTTTGATGTTTCCGTTGAAGGTACTCTCGTTTTCAGCTGGCGCTCGCCTTGGTCCGAAGACCTTGCTCGCAACGGTGCTTACTCCGATCTCTTTGCTTTTGTCCGCGACGGCGATGCGGATTTATGTTTTTACAGTATAGCCACTGATCCTCCAGTTATTGGATCCCTTCAGCTTGTTCAGGTTGATCCGGCATCTTATGATTCTGTCTCTATTGGTGATAATTACATTCTTGTTAACTACGGGAGGATCAGTTGCGGTTCGAATCAATGGGGACCTGGTTTCAGCAACGATACAGACCTTTTCAGCAGGTCATGGCAATCGGATTTGGAATTTCGATCGGAAAATCCAAAAAATACTTATAAAGCTATTTCGACTCCAAAGTCCATCACTGGAACGAATCAGGAGCCGAACTATTTTCCAATGAAGCTTTATCAGACTGCTGTTACCGTGGCAGATAGCATGGAGTTAGAATATTTGTTGCCAGTAGATGCAAAGTTGGACTATTTGGTGTGGCTACATTTCGCCGAGATTGATTTAACCGTGACTAAGGCGGGACAGAGAGTGTTTGACGTACTGATCAACGGAATTAAAGTGACGAGAATTGATATATATGGGCAGGTTGGAAGCTTCGCTGCCTATACATGGCATCATACGGTGAAGAATTTGAGCAGCACAGTGCTGAGCGTGAAGCTTGTGACCGTGGAAGGTGCACCCTTAATTAGTGGACTTGAGAATTATGCGCTGGTTCCTGCTGATCTTTCCACCTTGCCGGAACAAGGTATTTACAGTGGGTGTAACAATTAGAGAGGAATTCAGTATAATTCTAATATTTAAGGTCTGGTTAATTCCCCAACAAGATGTTAGTTTTCCATGCTATTTAATTACTAAACTGTTAAACAGTTCTTTTCGCGATGTCAGATATTACTTTTATTGGAATTTCTTAAATGTGAAGGCATTCTTTTCATTGTAGCGACTGCCATGAAAGCATTGAAAGAGTCACTTCGTATTCCTGATAGGATGGGCTGGAATGGGGATCCTTGTGCTCCTACTAGTTGGGATGCGTGGGAGGGAGTTACATGTCTTTCCAACAAGAATGGTTCTGCCCTTGTTATATCTCAAATGTAAGTGTTGTTTACTATGTTTCTAATTTCTTGGTGATATTTCTGTCAGAACCTCAAACATAGTGCATGACATGAAAACATGTTAGTGTTCTAAAGACTTTGAGTTGAGGTTGTTCTTCTTGATGACAACTCTCAAGAGAAATAAATGATAATTTTACTAAGAGATATATCAATCATGATTTAATAATCTCCAAGGTGCAAAAGGTGCTGTAAAGGATCTTATAGGTTATTTAGACGTGTCTGAAGCAGTAGCTTCACAATTATTATTCCTTACGATCAAAGGAAAATTTTCACTTGATTGTCCATGGTTTCATGCTGGAGATTTCTACACCTCTCCACATTTCTAAGGTTTTTTGCTCTGACAATTTTAGTTTTATTTTCGTTTCTCCTTTCAGAGATCTTGGAAGTCAAGGCCTAAAAGGGGACATCAGTGACAAGATCAGTCTTCTGACAAACCTGGTGAGCCTGTAAGTACAACTTATCCTTCGCATAGCTCTAGCCTGCGTCGTAATGAGGATTTTTGACTTAAGACTCCGCATTAGGAGATGGAGACTCCAATAAAATACAGTGCCTTTCTTTCTATACATGTTACATTGCCTTACTATTTCCTTTTTTTCTTGCTAAAATTTCCATAGGAATCTAAGTTCTAATACTTTGGGAGGTCTGTTACCACCTGGTCTATGTCAAAAATCTCTGATACGGCTGTAAGTATTTCTCATGCTGAAATTATCAACCGAGTCGCAGCTCTTCTTTCTACTATAGTTTTTTTTGTACATCTTTTAACTCGTGGCCTTTGATGAGAATTCCTTGTGGGCAGCTGCTCTGATTTTTTATCCACCACTTTTTTGGCATTCTACGCTTGTTTGATCATCCTAATTCCAAACTTTTGAACTATTTATTTTGTAATTTGATTATTTCTTTTTCTTTGAAGGCTATAATTATATTTTCTTTTTGGAGATTGCAAATAATCAAAGCAGACATGTAATTTGGAAGTTTTTACTTTTTCTCCTTTCCAATGTTTACCGTGATATTTTCCTTTCCAATGTTTACCGTGTTATTTTCTTTTTCTACTACTGGTATATGTAGGGACTTGTCAAATAATCAATTATCAGGGTCCATTCCAGAATGTCTATCTTCTTCACACCTGCAGCTTGTGTGAGTATTCATTCTCTTCATTTATTTAAAAGTAGATAGATGCTGTCTTATAATTTTTGTCAATCGCCAACAACAACAATGATCTGAACATTCTGCTACATGTAGTTACGTTTGTTAATGCTTTTCCTATTGGGAGAGTTGCTTGACCTTCCCTCTTCTTGCAATATAAATACTGTCCTGTAAGATAAGATTTTAATTTATTTATGTTTTTCTTACTTTACTACGCTCATTTTGAAGCTATTTTGAATTTATTCCTCAAGAAAGTATACAACATTTTAGATTTTTTTTTTAAAGAAGAAATTTAAAGATTCAACGATGATTTTTTATTGCGGTAAAAATATGTAAATATTTATCACTACACTCACTTTGTTCTGTTGCCTCAGTTAATTTATTCTCAGCCTTTTTGGTTGTGTGCCCGTATATGTATGCATTATATGACAAATATATATACACAATAAATCTTATTCTACCGTAGTTAGGGAATACCTATCAGGGTATCTGAAGAGATCCTCGAGTGACTTAAATTTAATGTTATTTTGACTACCAATTGGTTTATGGTGATTACTTTGATCTTCTCATCAGGCTTTTGAATGACAATTTATTGGAGGGTCGGGTTCCTGAGGAGCTTTATTCAATTGGTGTGCGTGGTGGAGCTATTGAGTATGTATAATCATTTGATGGTGATTAGCTCCTCTTTTCCATTTTGTTTCGGTAAAAATGTGTGGTTCGAGTATTTTATTAAAAAAAAAAGAATCTTGTTGCATGCTAGTGGCTATTCAAAAGTAACAACTATTTAAATTGAATTTTTTTTGCCGAGACTTTTTAATGATTGGAAGAGAGAAAGAACTTAGCACTTCTTGAGATGTGTAGCTTTCAAGATTTCCAATTTTCATAAAGATATAGAAAAGAGAGAGAACTTAGTTCAGAGCAATGCCATGGGTAATCAGACTTTGATTCCTACCTTGAGAGGAAGCAAAAAAGAACAAATGAGTGACCATTAACAGATTGCAGATGTTAGCTCGTAGTGCCACTAAAGGAAGTTGATAACTAAATCCCCTAAGTGGTGAGGCATCTGCTTGGTAGTCGGGGATATGAATTAAAATCAACAGTGGGACAGAGCTTGGTTGAATGTTCTGAAGATCTTTATGTAAAAGGTCCACTGTGATTTATTTTTCAAGTTGTGTTTTCGCTATAATCTACTGGAACAGTTGGATGACATAATATTCAATTATGTGTTTTGTAACCTTCCAAGAAAAATGTATAATCTCACAACAGTCTGAACTTTTCCAAAATTCCTTTTTCCGGATCTTTGCTTACACAAGGGTCCATATTATTTCCTTGGCAGTCTCTCTGGCAACAAGGGGTTGTGCGGAGTACCTTCCTTGCCATCATGTCCGGTGTTTTGGGAAAATGGCGGTTTATCTAACATTGGTAAAATTGCGATTGGCTTGGCATCACTTGTGGTTTTCTTGGTGCTACTGTTGGTGGTTTACATATTCTGCATCAAGAGGGGTAGAAATGATTATGATTTTGAGCTGCCTCAGGATTTAATGTGTAAGAACAAAGTTTACAGTTTTGAATTATTTAATTTCTTTGTTGGTATTTTGTACTCTATTCTCCCGAATCTATTGATTAAAACATTGAAAATTGATCATAGGTCAATCAGCTGTGAATTTCTGTAAACCATGCTTGTTTAAAGAATTGAGCTGGCACGTGATTTTCTTATCCTCAGTATCACCCACAGCCACACTACCACATACCCTCAATCCAGTTTTTAATGCATTGATTTGTATTATTTATTTACTTTTACTTAAACTTGATTTTCTTATAAAATTTGAATGTTTTATTTTGTTAATTAGTAGTAAATGGAAGTTAAAAGTTTTCCTCCGCAGAGCATTGGATAGACATATTTCAACTTCTTTTTGTTGACACTAACTTGTTTCTGCATTTCAATTATAATCTTCTAGAGGTTCCAAAACAGATTCTTTTGAAACATAGTCATTCATAGTTTTCTAGAAAATTGTAAAGGTATCATGTCCTGTAATTTTAAGATTAGTGTGATGCTAAAGCAAGTTGCCTTTTTATTTCGCTAGTAGATGTTGAAGTTGTTACTTCTCTTTTATCAGTAAAATGTCATTGCAAAAGCTCAAATGATTTTCAAATGCTGTTATGAACCGTTACAGGCATTCTAATGTTCTTGAGAGGGCCAACGATGGGCAATTTATTCTATTTGGATGATAAGATATAAAATTATTTGGGCATCTGATTCGTTGCTGACATTGTTTTGATGATGTTTTCTTTTCCAGCTCTAGCTGCAAAAAGAAACCGGTATCAGAGGCAGAAATCTTTGATGCTTCTGGAAATGGAAAGTCAGCATGCCAAGGGATTATCACCATTCACTCCCTTAACCTGATTTTTTTTTCTTTTCTGCAAAAGGTGGATACTACTAGGGTTGGAACTTCATTTCTCACACGGCCATCAAAAACGAGAGTACAGGTAGAAGGCCACTCGCTTATGACTACCCAGAATTCTCAAACATTGGGTGAGTAAAGCTTCTTCAAATGGATGATCACTTGATCTGTTGTGCAGTGAAAAAAATGTGAAAGCCAACACAATCGCCAGGCAACATCTTAACCATTCTTCTTCAATGATAGAAAAGGGACATTAGAAGTGCTTGTAGCATATTAAATTATGGCATTTGCTGAATCCATTGTTCGCTGTGAAATAAAGTCAATTTTCCCATTATGTTTATGTTCATTGGCTTCCTTCAATTCTTTTTTTATTTTATTTTGAGTTTAATCTCTATTTATCGCCTATCAGTCTTGTAATTGGATGACCCAAAATCTGTTGGCATGGCCTGAAAAACTCGCCGTGCAATAAAATTAATGAAACAAAATTATGAATTTTTTTTATAGCTATGGTGATTAACGCAATTATGGAACTTATTTATTCATGTTTTTTGACCTGAAATTATCAAGTTTCCATTATTTTGTCGCGTATAAACTTTATATGATTCGATTTTATTTTCGTAGGGAATTCTCTCTGTATATTCTGTGATTTTAACTGGAAGTGCTGTTCTTATGGTTTTTCAATTTGCGATTTTCCTTTACAAAACCCAATTCTTTTAGGCTTTCATTGGGCTTGTCTCTGTATGAGCATGCTGCTGGGCACAGCTAGTTGGGTCAGCTTCTGTCTCACAATCAGATCAAAACAGTGGACGGATTTTGTTTCGAAATTAGTTTTTAAAAAATATATATATATATATATATTTAGTTGATTTAGACTATTTTTTGGGTCTTGGACCGAATTTGGGTGGCAATTTGACTTATTTTCGAGTTTCGAGCCGTGTTTAAACTAAACTGTCGGTTCAATTTTTATTATTTTTAACCTCCAAAACCAAGCATTAAACCTTGACTCATGGTTCCACTACATTCAAAATCCGGTCCAATTCCTATAAGCGTGACAGGTGAGAACTATATTGAATAGCAACTAAACTGCAAGTCTATATTTGACTTATGCTCACCCCTCTAGTCTAGTTATACAAATTGAAGGGACTAAAAAGTTGACGTAATTGAATATCCTAATCTTTTTTTTTTTTTCTCAAGATCACTTGTCAAATCTATTTAATCGTGTTTTGATTTGTTTGGGATAATTATGAAAATTAAAATTATTAAAAACGTGATATGGCATGAATAGTTGTCAATTAGTAGATAATCTTAAATGATACTTTGAATCTTATATTTTATGGGTTTTCTATTTCCAATTACAGTAATTAGCTCCAGAGACTTTGACTTTTGAATTTAAATGTAACACCTAATTGCATTATCTGCACATTGAAATACCTCGTAAAGCTTGATTATTTTACATTTATCATGTTTGTTTAGCATTAGTCATGCGTGGAATGAGATAGGCCACGTACCCTTTCGAACAAACTTTGTATGAACTGTCTCTGAAAATAATTGCTAGTTTTTAAAATAAATAATTTTTTTTGTGGCTAAAATATCACTTATTTTCTAAACTAATTGTTGTCAATAGTCAATTAGAAGTAGGAGATGATAGTTCAAGATATGTTTTATTTTTCTGTTTATTAGGAGGTCCCGTTTCTATCAATAAGGGTATACTTGTATTATTTGAAAAAGTAGAAAATAAATAATTTATAATAATATGTACAGGCTCTGTTTCAAAATAAATAATATTATATTAAGAGAATTGATATTTCACACTAATAAATAAAATTATGAGAATACATTTGTTCTTAGGAACAATTGGTAATATTTGCAGCAATAATTTGATAGAAAATCCAATTCAATTTAATAAAATATTATTAAATTGTAGGAAAAAGGTTGAATTTGAACCTGTTTCCTATTAAGTAGACACCTCAAAACTTAGGCTTATGAACATAAAATGTAGAAGTTAGGTTTGGACAAATTACTTGCATCGCTATGTTAAAAGTTGTTTGGAAAAATATCCCATTTCACAATTGAATTTGATAAGTGAAATCTTATTGGTTGCCTTATCATCTTGTTGGTCCAAGAAATAATTCATCAAAACAATACGGTTATCTGTATCGACGACAAATATGAGATTAAACGTCTACACGTTAATTTATCATTTCCTTTTCTATCTTAGCTCTAAAGTTTAGCTCATGTGTTGAAAAAGGTAAGTACCTATCAAAAATATGATGCAAATAAATGAAGATTCGGAGGGTTTTTTTTTTCTCTAATCATAAAATTTTCAATTAAGAATACTTAAAAATAAAAATATCACTGTGGCATTGCAGTTAATTTACAATGATTGTTTTGATTAAAACAAATGTGAAACTATGAACGTTATTGTTAAAGTTCGAAATTATCTGAATTTTAATTGCATTGGATTGTTTTCACGTGTAGAGTTTTTACGCTACTCTATTTATTATTGTTTAAATCGTAAAACTCAATTGTAATTTGATTCGAATAAATAAATATAACTTTATCCACATTATTTTCAATTATGGGACGAAAAGGTTGAAGGCGAAGAAGTCACGCTTGCTACTAAAAAAGTCTTCGAAGTTGCAAAAGGCGACCCGTCGTCTTAGTTTGAATGGAATGTAGGCGGAGGAATCAGAAGCCATTGTTTGAAAAGTCAATCGACCAATGGGAACGCTTCTGTGGTTCACAGGTTCTAGCGGGACCCATTTTTCAACCAATGGGCAATGGTTGTTTAGTCAGCAAATGCAGCTACTACTTGTTGTAGGGCCCACTTTACCCTAATCTTTATGTGCTTTTGTTTCGATCAATGTTCGTGGCCAACCACGTAGTTTGTTTTTTCCTTTTAGTCAACATTTTTTATATTATCAATAATAATAAAATAATGATCACAACATTTGCACTAATCAAGTCTTTTATCACTGGAATTATAAGAGTCCATTAGTTCTACATGTTCGTTTTAATATAATTAGGTCACGCTACAAAGTTTTTCGATTAAAACATTACTCAGTGATTCTAATTGTCAGTTGATATTTTGTTGAACTAATCAATTTGTCCAAGAGTTTTAGCCTAACCAAATTGATTTAGACTAATCCTAATAATTATAAAAGAATTGGAGATTATTGTAATTTAAATATAATTAAAACAGTCAAACTACTTTGTTATGTTTAATATTCTTTCACGTGCGTTGACTCAAAATAGGTTTTTGGGTTGACGTCAGTGAGGGTGAAGCAGTAGTTAGAGGCCCCGCATTAGCTCCTTTTTCTTTGTTCTCTCTTTTTAATCTCATTTTCCATTGGCTGATAGTTAATTAGTTAATTAAATATTAGCTCTTTTTAGGCTTCCATGTGAATGCGTCAAAGGAAGTGAGTTGGATGACGTGTGACAACAAAAGAATCTCTGAATAATCGTGTTGTTGACGTGGCACAATGCTAACTCTTTAAATAAATTACAATAATTATATCAAACAAACTCAACTATAAATAGCAATTTATATTTTATAGTGATTCACTTCTAACACGAGATTTAAGCCTGTTTAGTTGTTGAGAGTCAATTTATTTTGATAAGAAAATAAATTTCTAGAATTAATTTGGCACGTATATAAGTTGTGGACAATACACTTCAATTATTTGTGTTCTAGCATCAAGTTTATAATTATCGACACACGTCCAAGAGAAAGAAGGATGGGTTGTGAGTTACACAACATAATTATTAATGTTACTTTTACACTTTGATCTTACATTTTAACGTGAAGCTTACATATAATTGATACATTAATAATATTATTAGAATATACTATTTTAAACAATATATTATATGAATTAATGACTTAATGACACGTAATCACCACGTCAAAGTGTGAAGTTAGAGTAAAGAATTAAACTGTAGACGCAACAATACACTTCTTATAAAATAATAACATAATAATATGCCGACACAAGATGCATTTATGTCTAAAGGAGAAACATAAGCTTTTATAAAGCAAAATATGATATTATACCAGCATGTTAGATTAGTTGCAAGAATATTTTAGGATGCTTCACTTAACCAATGATCTGTTTTATGCAGTTAGAATAGTTGACTAACTTATCTTTGACCTAAGTTTTTAAACCAATATGTGAATAGTCGATGAGACATAACAACGATAAAACTTAAACACGCGACAATTGAACCCAAAACATAGATAAAAAAACAACGAACTCAGGCCTTTCAACGAATTCCAAATTTGACGATAATTAATTGAAAAAAAAAAACTATCGGGAGACATTTCAAAATTGACCCCTCTAATAGTTCATAGTCGATGACCGTAGAATCAACATGAAAAGAAATAGTAGAGAGGCATACAAAGAATGACAATGAATTTTACGATTTATCGCCATTGTCGATGCCCTGTCGTGCTTTCGAGGTAATTTACATCGTGATATAATAATTAATAGGCTGACTAAATGTTCTAAAAGTTGTGACGATCACGATGCATGAGTTAAAATGCATGAACATAGCCTACTTAGTAGGACTATTGTCGAGATTAAATAAAATAAAATGATAATTTATTTTAATCTTCAAAAGTTGATGTCAAAAACCAAAAGGCTAATAAAAGATATATAAAGCTAATTAGCATGTGATTAATAATTTATTTTGCTGTTCTGTCATTGTTAAATACAATATATTAAAAATGAACTGTCTTATAAATAATACTATCAAATTTAAAGAGTATAAATTAGCCACGTTACTCTTTTAATAAAATAACATGTAGCTTAATCACTCCATAATCCAGAATTATTGTTTATGGAGAAAGATAGGCCTAAGCTGTATCATCATATTCGTACATCACTATTCGAGATAACTCTATTACAAGTTATTTATGCTAATTAATCTTATATTTATTTATTTTTTTTTAAACTATAGGGCTGAATTTAGGGTGTTACGGTAGTTATTTATACTTACATTTAAATAGGTCAAAATTAGAGTAATGTTCATCTATCCTAGGTCAAACGAGGATGACGAAGAAGAGATCTGAAAGTGGGTCCGGTTGGCTAAATAATACAACGTATTTGTATGCATAAATGGAGGTGGGATCCACCGTTGTTTATCTGAAGGACGTCCCGTACAATTCACACCTTCTGACCGTCGATTGCTACGACTTTTCTGACTAAATCTCAATCCAAGGGTATTGAAGAGAACTGAAGAATATTGTTCAATGTAATAAAATGAGAATCAAACAATTTGAAAAATAAAACTATACTCTTAAAAATGATTTCAAGATGAAATATGCTTCAACTTTGACTGAAAATCAGTATTTTTTCTTTTGTACATAAAACAACAACACCTGTATGGAAAGAACATGTTGCTTGGATTCAGCAACGCCTATATACAAAATCAATCTTTTTTGTTACAATTCTTGCTCCGATGATCTCTAATTTTTTATTCATAACTTTCGTTCCACATCGAATTAAACCGTGATATTTTGAGATTCCATTCTCAATATCCAGAGTTATAAGTTGTTAAAATTACAATTCCAAAAGTCACGTTTTACCTAAATTATTGATCTTCAAAATTGACGTACGATTTTAGAAAAACACCACAAATTTGATTTTCTTGTGGTTTGAGATTCACCTATTTTGAGGGACGTCATATTTCTAAAAACATGATGAATTATAGCAATATAATCTCCGTCACAGGTGTATTTGTATAATGAAAATTAAGATTTGAAGTAAAATATAAACTTATTTTAGTTGTTAAATAATAATAATAAAAAAGATAAGAGGGGCCCCAATCGTGAGTAGGAGAAATGTCAAACCCGACAAGAGCTGCTAAGATGAACCTGTCCTAAAAGACAAATACAAAGGAGATGGGCAAGGCAATTGCACATCCAAAATCTCACTCATCTGTGTGCATATTATTCTTACTGTAACTTTAAAAATAAGACCATCAGTAACTAAAACAACTCTTTATCTAGAATGATCCAATCTCCCTCGCCAGTTACCAACTCTTTCTCAGTAAAACCTGGATGAACTCAGTCAAGTCTTCTTGACTCGGCTACCTAGAACAAGTCACAATAAGCATGTCCAGTTCAACTACATTTAATGTAGAAACAACCATAAGTTTTACCCGTTTAGACAATTCATTACAGATAACGAGATGTCAAAGTTGGAACTGATGTTCCAATAAAGAGTAGATAAACTAAAGTAAACATCTTGGAGTTTTGGTGCAAAGATTAAAACTTTTGATAAAAAATGTAACAGTATCCAATAACGAAAAAAAAATATATATATATATACTAGAAGTACCAACGATTTAGAAAATCACACACACACACACATGTTTGGGACGACTGTGGTGGTGCAAGCGCTCTGTTTCCTCCATGTTTGTTAGTTTGATTTGATGGAAGTTCAATTCAGTAGTAGAAAGCCAGACTCCATTCTCCAAACACTTGACAAATATAATGATTATCAGGGTTGGGAAAATAGAGAGAAAAGAGTGTGAGATGAAAACGTATAATGTAATTTTTTTAATAATAATGTGTGATGAAAAGTTGAGGGGGGATGAACATCTCCTACTACAACACGGTTTCCCACATTCATGTGAACCCCCCCTCCCCCTGCTCCCATCAACTTGTTCCAATGGGTCCACATCGTTTCTATCCAATCCTCTCTTTCTCTCTCTAGAATCATGAATCTTCCTGGTTCTTACCTCTTCTCTCCCTCTCTCTAGTTTGACCGACCCACCTCCTCCATTTCTCCTGCAACTAATCACCTCATTATAATTGTATCTTCTTCGGTCTACACTGGAAAACTCAACTCAGGCGTCCTATATATTTATATATTCTACCCTCGAACTACTCACTTCATAACCTTGCTTCTTTCTTTCTCTTTCTATTTGTCTTTCTCTCTCTAGAAGCCATTCGTTTTGTTCTTACACTTACAAATGGATGGGAGTTGCATCGATGAGAGCACAGCTAGCGACACTACGTCTACTTCTCCTGTTACCAAGTCTTCTTCGCCGGCGAGTCTACGTCGTCTTGGTAGCGGCGCCAGCGTTATCATAGACTCGGATTTTAACGGTGTGGAGGCGGAGTCCCGGAAGCTGCCATCTTCTCGGTTCAAAGGCGTCGTCCCCCAGCCGAACGGACGGTGGGGATCTCAAATATACGAGAAGCACCAGCGAGTATGGCTCGGCACTTTCAACGAAGAAGACGAAGCTGCAAGGGCATACGATGTCGCCGCCAGGCGATTCCGCGGCCGTGATGCTGTGACGAACTTCAAGCGGTCGGAGATCGGAGAAGACGAAAAGGAAGAGGCTTTTTTGGTTTCCCATTCGAAGGCTGAGATCGTCGATATGCTGCGTAAGCATACATACAAAGAGGAGCTTCTGCAGTGCAGGAGAAACTACAAGGCTAACGCCGTGGACGGGAAACTGAACAGAACGGAGTCAGGGTTCGTAAAATCGTGGTTACCGGATCATCGTGAGCTTCTGTTCGAAAAGGCGGTGACGCCGAGCGACGTCGGAAAGCTGAACCGGCTCGTCATCCCGAAGCAATACGCCGAGAAACACTTCCCGTTGCAGGCCGCCGGAACCGATTCGCGTAGAGGTTTTCTTTTGAATTTCGAGGATGCCGGAGGTAAAGTATGGAGGTTCAGGTATTCATACTGGAACAGTAGCCAGAGCTACGTGCTGACCAAAGGTTGGAGCCGGTTCGTGAAGGAGAAGAACATGAACTCCGGTGACATTGTTAGCTTTTTCCGATCAACCGAAGGAGATAAGCAGCTTTATATTGGATCGAAAAAGAGGACCACAAATCCTGTCCAGACAGTGAGACTGTTTGGAGTGGATATAATGAAAGTAGAAGAAAGAGGTGGAGAAGAGAAGAATGGAGGATGTAACGAGAAGAGAAGAAGAGATATGGAGCAGTGGGCAGTAGAACGTAGGAAGAAGCAAAGACTATTTGGAGTTCTGTAACGTTTTTCCTTCTGGTTTTTTTTTTTTTTTGGGTATTTTGATTAGGAACATTAATGGATGGTGAAGAAAAAAAGAGAGGAGGAAGAAGAATTGTATATTTCAAAGCCAAACAATTCGAGATTTAGTTATTTTGTGATCAATTTAACGAAAAAGAAGATCACCGACACCTGTGAAATTACAATACGTGAAATCCAGAAGAATGTTTTTGTCGAGTACTAAGAAAACGGAACAAATTCTTGGACAAATTGTGGATTCTGGGTTAATTTACTGGTTTCTAATGTGATAAACTTTTAGAAAAATCTACAACTTTATTTTACGAATGTTTCTAGTGTGCTTTGCCTTCCACAAAATGTGACATGGGGGACATGTTTTTCAGTTGTCTTGTCACTAAATTGGGTAAAATTTAGCCATTACAAATTGACTTGGTAAATGAGACTGCAACTTGAGTTGACTGATAGCTACTTAGTTGACTCTAAATATCATTGTTGCCGTGTGTTAGCTTCCTCGAATAGATAAATCAATTTCCAATGACACAAAGATTTTTTTTTTTGAGTTTTAATAATTAAAAAAATTCTTGAAAAGTAGGAAAAATTCGAAACAAACTATTTGTATTTTTTTAATTTTTAAAAGAAAAAAAAACAGAAAAAATTTTGAGAATGAGTTTTTAGGTAAGTTTGTTTTTCTTAGAATTGGTAAAGATGGACAGAATAGAGATTGACGTAGGTTTCTATTAGTTTTAATGAATCGTGTCTTCTCTGTGGGCTAGATCGATGCGAATTCCTTAAAAAGTTAATGGTTTTCCAGCCCATCAGCCCATCTTCTCTCTCTCTCTCTCTCTCTCTCTCCTACAGTTTTCTCCTGTTACACAGTAGTCACTGTTTTTCTTTCGGCAACGATCAGCCTGGTGGGTTCCTCGACAGTAGACGTCAAAAACAACTTAAAGAATAAAATAAAAAGTAAGTGTTATAATTTATTATAGGAGATACCAAATCGTAGCCTTCTGTGTTGAATTCAATCGATGATATAACTGTTAGTAGTGCTCCTCCATCGAAAAACATAGAACTCAAAGAAGGTTTTGAGCTTGCATTTGATGGACTGAGCTAGTCTTTTATAAGTTAGTATGAACTGATTATATGGGAAACGCTGTATATTTCTTTCCCACGTTTATCTTCTAATTGACATAAAACGATTCACGTCATGGGTTTTGAGATTCCACATTGTAAACGCTGAGCATGTAAGCAAGAAATTTGTCTGCAATTTCTAGGTTCAATCTTTGACCAGTTGGACGGAAATAGAGCCGTTGCTCATTTTCTCAGTCTACGAGCTGCGTGGAAGGCGCTGACCTTTGTCCTTCAATGACCGTCTCAGTTGCAAAATAAACGTTGTTTTCTAAGTCTAATTTCTTCTTCTTCTTTTTTTCTTCCCATTTGCAGAATTTTTGTTGCAAATGGAAAGATCCCCACTCACAGTCACGTTTGTAATTTGCATTTGCGAGGAAATAAGAAATCAGGTGGCCACCGTCCATCTCCATTATTCACACCAGTTTAAAGCACACGTTTTTAGAAAGCTATTATTTTTATCATTTAGCTCGTTGAATCTAATCTATAAATACCACCTTCATGCTTTAGATCTTTCTTCAACTTCAGGCCTACAGTTTCTTACATTTCGAGCTCTGAACCAACGTCAATGGCGTCCGCTAGCTCTCTCGGGACTGTTTATTCTCAAAAATTCCCAACCCATAACTGTTCTTCA
The DNA here is from genome assembly GCA_022433055.1 of Begonia peltatifolia. Taxonomy (NCBI): domain Eukaryota; kingdom Viridiplantae; phylum Streptophyta; class Magnoliopsida; order Cucurbitales; family Begoniaceae; genus Begonia; species Begonia peltatifolia. The sequence continues at coordinate 23,610,827 of CM039518.1, read as the reverse complement.
TCAAAAACCTCAAGAATTCTGCGTTGCAATTACTCGAAGCTGGTTTCCTTCCAATCTATGTCAACCTCAACGACCAAGAAAGATCTCTCCATGAGAAATAGCTCCAAGGGCGTCACTATCTCTGCACGCTTCTGGGACAAACACAAGCACGATGAACATTCTTCAAGTCACAGTAAGAACGCCACCTTAAAACAACACACAAGTTTCTCCTAAATTAGTCTAATTTCACATCCATGATTACTAATTAGAAAACCCAACTCCATTTCAGCGAAAGTTCAAACGCTTAACGTGTACGAGTTCAACGAGAGAGACCGGAACAGCCCAGCTTTTCTGAAACTCAGCCCGAAGCCGGAAATCTCGCTGGGAGACCTCGTCCCCTTCACCAACAAGCTCTATACCGGAGACTTACAGACGCGGTTAGGAATAACAGCCGGCATCTGCATTCTGATCGAGCACGTAGCCGAGAAAAGTGGCGACCGATATGAGGCGATTTACAGTTTCCACTGCGGAGATTACGGCCATATATCGGTTCAGGGTCCTTATTTGACCTACGATGAAAGTTATTTGGCCGTTACAGGTGGGTCTGGAATCTTTAACGGAGCATACGGACAAGTGAAATTGCAGCAAATTGTCTACCCTTTCAAAATCTTCTACACTTTTTACTTGAAGGGTATTCCTGATTTGCCGCCGGTGCTCACTGGTACGGCGGTGGCGCCGTCGACGGACGTCGAGCCAAATCCGGCTGCGAGGGCGGCGGATCTTCAGGCCGCTGTCCCCAATTACACCAATTAATTTTCTCATCAAGAAATCATGCTTGAGTGAATCTGTGTTATGTATGAACCGAGGGGTGAGTGTCTAGCTGTTAAATCCTCAATAATGGTAATTCAATCTACTTTTGCAAATTTTAGTAAATTGTATCCACGTGTATGAATAGTCACAAAATACTTTCAGAGATGGTGCAAAAAAGAATCTAAGGTAAGAAAATTAAGCCGAGAAAGAGCTGAAAAATGGAGAATATCTACACGCGGACACAGATTAAAAACAAAGATTTAAACTGGAATAAAAAAGGCAGAAGGTCAGATATGGCCAGCTTTCCGTTTGCTGATCCAAGAGAAGAAATCGACATCCACTGTGACACATTCATTTCTTTTGTTACATTATTTGAAACAATTATTACGTCTCACGTATTTTTACTACGCGTTCATCGTTCATAGGTTGTTGCCTTTATAAACATAAATAAATTATAAGTAAGGAGTAATATCAACATTACCGCTATAATTCTTAATTAATGTATTATTTATAATTATTAAAGTATACCGAGTATCATCCTTTGATAACATATACTCCGTAGATATTCTCCAAATAACAATAAATTTATTTGCTTTGTAAAAATTATATAATTTTTTAAAATCATATCGCAATGTTTGAGCAAAATGAACAATTGATGGGTTTGTTTCCTAATTTATAATAAATTAGCTGGAAACAGAAACAAAAAACAAAACAAGGTCAGTGAGTTGTGCCCCTAATATTCTTGTCAAGGAATTTTTGGGGTCATAATTACCCAAACCCCCCACGCTCCTAGATGATCGTCTGGGGTGGGGCAACTTGACCTACTTAGGTCTTAGGGTTTTTAGGTAAAATTAGTTTTTTTTTTTTTTTTTTTTTTCTCTGTAAAACCAAAAACCGAACCGAAAGCGAGAGAGATGTTACAAAACCGAACCTATAAGTTTGAAGTAGCTAAAATAATGCAATGGAAGAGGTGTAGAGAGGGATGGATACGCATAGGCCCATATGGAAAGACTAGGTTAAGGGGCATCTAGAATGTTAGATGGGCCTTTCGTTGGGAAACTTGCTAATTACTCACTAAACATTACTCATTAAGAGTAGATTAATTTCAACTGGCAAACTTGATATTATTATTATATTAGATGTAAAATTAAAGGAAAAATACTCGTAACATACACGTAAATTTAAATATTAACGTGAAACTTATATTATTGTAACCCTGAATGGAGAGAGAGAGAGAGAGAGAGAGAGAGAGAGAGAGAGAGAGGGAGGTGGGGGTGACTCTAGGAGGGCGCGAAAAGCCAGTCACTCATTAAACTGCCATTCCCTTATCTATTTATTTATTTAATTAAAATTCAATTAATATTTTCTCCAATCATCATCATGTTGAACAAAACTCTTCTTCTACTAATACCCCAGAAGTCAGAAGATAAGATAACTATCCATGTTCGTATTAATTATTCCTGAATTTTTTTTTCACTGGAATTCTAATTTAGAAATACGAACAATTTGTTAATTTAAGAATTGATTATTCTTCCATCCGTTAAAATTTTAGAATAATCAGTAACTTGTCAATAATTAAATTATTTTTATGTAATTTGTAAAAAAGATATTGTTTTTTATTGGATTACGGAGAGGCTGTAAATGCGAAAAAAGATGGGTAGAAAACAGGGGGCGATATGGTCTATCTTTGATCTTATCTATCTAACTCTAGAGAGAGAAATGGGAAAGAGATGATGTTGCCAGCTGACAGACAGTATTGGAGAGCAAGCCGACGGAAAGGGAATCGCACTCTGGAATATTCAACGCATTGCTATCTTCTTCGACAAATGGCCAAAATAAACTAGAGAGAGAAAGTTAGAGAGAGAGAGAGTGACCCCTGGATAGTGGATTCTATGTGTGTATAATGTTCTATCTTCTGTGCATTAGCGATATGCGACGCCTCGACTGTGATATATATATATATATATATATGTATAATTTTAATTTTCCTTTCCCTTCAATGAATTTAATCTTCTCGTACCTTTTTTCCGAGACCGATCAATACTTAACTCCTTTGCCTAAATTTTTAATTTCCTCTCTTCGGACAATCTGTTTGTTTGTCCAAGAACTTTGGTGGGTCTGTGTTTTGCTTTTGTAAGGGCGTTTTTTCTTGTCCGGTTTTGTGGGTTTTGTTTTACTTTAGATTCCAAGTTTATTCCTTTTTATGATTCTTACTTAGATCCCTTATACGCCATTGACGAGCCTTGTTTCCTCTTCGGATCTGTCTCGTACAAGCCGCCTTTGATTTCGTTTTAAGCTTCCTGTTTCTTATAAATCTGTGAGATTCAATCGGGAAACAAGGTGGCAAAGAAGACGATTCTTGGAGAGTTTTGATGGGTGTTGATTATTCAGAGAAAAATCAGGAAATGGCTGGGGAGATGGGTTTCAAACAGTACGTTGAGGCGTTAAAGGAAGAACGACGGAAAATTACGGTTTTCCAGCGGGAACTGCCGCTCTGTTTAGAACTTATCACGCAAGGTTTTGACTGAATCTTTTCGTCTTCTTTGTTTAAAAGTTTTTAATAGTTTTTTTGTTTTTAAATCTGCGGTTTTTTCTTTTCGCTGTAGCGATTGAGTCTTGTACGCAGCAGTTGTCAGGGACGACGACGGAGTGTTTTAATGGAGGACAATCCGAGTGCTCGGAGCAGACTTCCAGTGAAGGTCCCGTGTTGGAGGAATTTATCCCGGTTAAAAGAGCTCTATCTTCTGAGTTCTCCGGCGAAGAGAAAAAATCCCTGAAAATGAGAAAGGAGAGCAAGAATAGCGACAAGAAGAAAGCTGGTCAGTCGGATTGGCTCAAATCTGCTCAGCTATGGAATCAAGCTCCAGATCCTGACGTTAAGGAGGTAACATTCTTGACCCATTTTATAGGTCTAACTTTCTGTGTAAAAATGGTGAGGAAATTTCGGAAAAAAATGATTGAAACTGTATTATTCTCTTCCAGGGTGTACCGACCAAGACGGTGGTTGTGGAAGTTAAGAGGAATGGCGGAGCTTTCCGGCCATTCCACCGAGAGAAAGTCATCGAAAAGACAAACCAACCCGACGGAAAAGCACCGACGGCAAATGCAAGATCAACGGCGGAAACATCTTCTCATAGCAGCATCAGACGAGAAGAGAAAGACGAACAGGGTAAAAGAAAGAACCGGCGGTGCTGGTCACCGGAGCTGCATCGCCGATTCTTGCGCGCTCTTCACCAGCTCGGAGGATCAAACGGTAAGTCCATTGAAAATCGAAAAAATTGAAGTATCATGTGAAAATTTAACCTTTAGAACATATTAAAATCTGTCTCGAATGATTTCATCGTCGAGAGAAGATTAATGTTGATGATAATCACCCAACTGAACATAATCTTTAACGAACTGATTGAACGCCTAAAAATTTATGAGTTCTCATTTCGAGATTTTTAATTGCAGTGGCGACGCCAAAGCAGATTAGAGAACTGATGAAATTGGATGGTCTAACAAACGACGAAGTCAAAAGCCATTTACAGGTTATTACTCTTATATTTTTGTTCTGTCTGTTAGTTGTTTCCGGTTTATTAATTTTTAATGCTTACTTTTTCTCCGTTGTGATCAGAAATATCGTTTGCATACCAGAAGATCGAGTCCTCCGGCGTTTAACAGTAGCGTCCAACCGTCGCCACAATATGTGGTAGTGGGTGGAATATGGGTGCCACCGCCGGACTTTGCGGTGGCACCGGCGAGCACTGTTACCAGCGAGGCTAATGGAATGTACGTGGTACCAGCTTCGGTATCGGAGGCTTCAGGTTGTGGGGTTAAAAGGCCACAACCAAAACGATTAGCTGAGACGAACTCTGAAGGAAGAAAGGTCAGCGAAGGTGGAGATGGTGTTGTCCATTCTAATTCTCCGGCGACGTCGTCTTCCACCCACACTTCCACAGCATCCCCGTTTCTTTGATCAATTTGTCGCCGGAAAAAGAACAGATTTTGTAACATAAAAGCTTTGACTGAGTTTCCCTTTTTCATACTTTTTTGATCAACTAATCGTCGCAAATCATCTTGAACTAATGGTGATCCTTTGATCGGCAATGCAGGTCGTTCTGATTTTTCAGCTTTAATTATGGTAATTAGAGACGTAATTAGGATCCCAAGTGTTTGATATTAGAGATTAAGCATAAACTGTGATTATTCTTCCATTACTAAGCTTTTAATACTAGAGTTAATTAAGATAATCATCCCCCTAATTTTATGCCCAGGATGGGTGAGGAATATTCCCTGGCTTTACTTAGTTTAAGAGTAGGCAGCCGAATATTCTAATAATCCGAAAGAATCTCAGTGCCTGCTTATCTTAATTATTATTTGCTTTAAATGCATTAGATAACTCCTAATTCGTTGGAAAAATAACAAGGTGAGTAATATGATAATAATATGTACACACAAAATAACAAGGTGGGAAATGGCTCCTCGAGTGAATCAAAGGCCAAAACGGATAATAAAATTGAAAATAAAAGTTAAAATAACGTTTCACACAACTTGGTCAGTACTGCAAGCCATAAATGGGTCACGTTGGGAATATACGAGTGCCCCGTTCTAACTTGGATACCTAAGTCCAGATTTTAATATTTGAAAACACATGAATTGTCAACCCATCATCGTGGATCTTTGGAATCGATTGTCATATTTTGCAAGATGTTTCGTTTTAATGACAACCAAGTCTTATTTTGGATTAAATCCAAGTCTAATTTGAATTGAGGGCTTGAATAATCTTGCATAACCAGCACCACAACCAATTACTTGAGTCATATCCCGGTCCAATTCCCAATTCCCAATTCCCAATTCTAGGCCTAGTTAATTCAACACGAAGAAATTTAAACTACGAATTTATTCAAACATCCAATATAAACAATCAAGTTCTTCACATTTCACAGAAGAATGTCTCATGCAAACTATTACCACAGAAGCAAGGAATAACCTATTCACACCAAGGATTATGGTATTCCCAACAAAGAACAATGAAAACTGTGTATGTATAGTATAGCTTATATGTTGAAAGCAAGCTCTCTCTCCCATCTTTTGGGATGATAAGGTATAACACTAACAATCTTGTTACCTTTGACTTGCATTATATCGTCGCCGGATGGGATTTTCTCGTGCCAGACAAACTCATTTTCTCGCTCATACTTTCTCAGCATTTCCACGGCATCGTCAATTTCTTTCTCAAAAGTCGATTTCCACGGTTCTTCCGCTGGAATTTTCCTTCTCGCCCGAGCCAAGGAAGATCTACAGACTCCAATGGCCGCCCCTACTTGGCCATCTATTTTCATTTCTTGCGCAACAAACTTATGACATTTTAACTCGTGCAGGGCTTTGAAAAACAATATAAATTCCTAGAGAGAATAAATGAATTTCTATGAGGCCAACTACTAAAATTTTGAAGATCCATGATATCTACACAAAATGTTCATAGAAAGTTCATGTGTAGAAATAGCAATTAAATAATTTAAATACCACAAAATGTGAGGAAGCGTCCTTGTATTCTCTGGTTGCTGCAGATAAAGTAGAAGCAGCTTGATCAAGTAACTCACAAACACCAAAGTGCAGTTTAGCCAAGAGACCTATAGTGCTCCCCTTTTCTTCAGCCCTTCTCGTAGCAACTGCCTAAAATTTCCATAGAAAATCAATGAGTGAGTTAAAGATAGTGATAGGTGAATGGAACATATTATTCGCAGTTTAATGGCATGCTCCAATGGGAATTACCGGCAGAACCAGGTTAATCTGCCAAATAATTTGCACTAGTTCTCTAACGACGGAGACCAAATCAAATCTCGGACTGATTGGATTACCATAGTCTAGTTAATATTGTCTACAGAGGTGTGACAAATTTTTCCGACATGGTAAACAGACTATGGTTAATATTATGATTCATGTACTAAAATGCATCCAATATAAGGAACCTGACCTGGGCCTCAGCCAAGCAAATGTAGCTCATAACAGTTGAAACAGATGAAATAGCTTCAATTGGCCTTTCTGCAGGCAAGCTGGACTGTAACGAAGGAAGAATCTCATTAGCAAGATATTGATATACTCCAGCAGCTTTTCTGAATAGTGTTGCAGATAAGGCCAAATCTACACAAGTTGAAGAGAAAGTAATCAAATCTATGCAACAAAAAATCTAATATCGATACAATAGTCCAAACCATTAGCTCTAACCTGTTAACAAAACTTCAAATGCCCTCTCTCGAAGTATTGCACCATAAAGGAAGACGACCATACCAAGCTCAAACCTTACATTGTCAATTTGGAAGAACTTTTCGCCGAGATTAAAGAAGGGTGATGAGCTAAGGCTGCTACTCCAACGAAATTTCAAGTTTACCGTCCATTGAACTATCTTACGATTGCTGCTAACTAAATCGACTTGATGAACAAAGTTTTCCAACAATGGTAGATATTGTTCTAATTTTTGAAGAACCTGATGCATTAAAAATGAAAGAATGTAAAAACGAAAAATGAATAATCACATAGCTCGGTTTATTCCAAAGAAACAACATTTTCTTTAAAAATACATGATTACTTAATGAAGGTCAAGAAATTCTCCTCAAAAGAGTCTGATAAGACCTCATTCCTAAACTAGGAAAGTAGTTAGTAGAATAGTTTAGAAACAACAGTAACAATTGAGGTGTATAAATAGACTAATAAAGGAGTAAGAAAGATAGACTTGGATGAGAGAAGATATTAGAGGAAGAGACTATACTCTTGAAATTTTAGAGTGGTCAATTGTATGTAGTTATTTTGTTTTTTGTAATTCTTCAATAAATTATAGGAATCGTTTGATTCCAATCAGATACATGTTATTATCACTCCAATAAAAAAGAAACACCTTAACGGAGGAAGCATAAGCCCATTTCTTAACAGAAAATCTAACTTTATCCACAAAAAAGAAACTCCTAATTACACTGCAAACATAAAACTAGAGGCAATGATGTCATTTCCTTGAAAATCCTTCATTTGCTTGTACAATCATTGATATGAACCTTAGTAGTTGAAAAGAAGAAAATATGACAGAAAAACAGAACGATCTTTTTCAACAAAATCCACCCAATTTATGCGCAATCAAACTCGTTCAACTTCTATCTGAAGTGAAAATTACTAGGATAAAAGGTGGGGTGATGTGCGGTAACTAGAAATAGGGACAGAGAATTTAAATAAGAATATTCTTTTGGAATACTGCATTCCATTACTGAATTTTACCTGTTGAATATGAGTAGTCAAACCCCCTGACATTTCTCTAGCAATAGCCTCAGTAATGGAGCTCGTCTCATTAATGGACTCCTCAAGTAATCTACGTTTCGAACTCAGCTCTTTTAGCTGCTCCAATGTGGCAGAATCAAGCGCGACATATTTTTCCTCGAACACACACTGCAGACACAGTAAAAAAAGCCTACAATTCTCAACAATGATAAAAACCTTTTACAGAAATAGGAAGATCTTGTCGTAGTCTACTGTTAAGCAGTATCCTCGTTCCAGCTTTCTTTGATTTTCTTTTAGCTGATTTAATGCAAAAATTAAACGTCAAATAACTTTTCCTCATGAACATAAATCAATGCTTTGGTGAAGCTTCAATGCGATAGCAGACTGATACTGAACAGTTTGATCAGCAATGAAATTAAAACATTTGGTATAACAACTGAGTTTAGTGGAGTGAAACATCTCAAAAGCTCAATTCAAACACAATTACGACGAATTATGGAAAAGAAAGGCATAAAAGAGAACGTACCTGTTTGGTCTTTAGCTTTGCCGGGTCATCAAAGGGCAACATCATCGTCGTCATAATCTTACCTTTCAACAGCTCCACAGATACTCCAAAAACACCAGAAATTGAAAAATAAAAAGAGGAAAAAATCGAAATCCCTTCACTCAGTAACTCTCTTGATCAAAGCCACACCCAAATTCAGAAAATTTATAGGAATAAGCTTCGCAATGAAATTGCTTCATTTTGACAGCAGACAGAAGAGAGAACCTAAAATGAAAATCAGCCACAAAGAGCGAAAAGAATACAGTTCACTTCGATCTTCTGAAAATCATAAACACCAATAATTGAGCAGCCATCAAAATCACGAGTAAATCGGGATGGTTTCAGACTGGAGCGCCATCGCACCGGAATTTACCGCGTCAATCAAATTTGCCGTTCTTTTTGTCTGTACATGGAAAATGGAAATAAGCAGTGGGTCCCGCCCCTGGACGGGCCCCACGCTTCAGCGAAGACTATCCTATAATTACATATTATTAAATTAATCTGTCGTGTTGGAAATGCAGCGGAAACCCGTACTGCTCGAGGAAAAAGACCAAAGCGAGAGATTTATTTTTCAGTGAAGGGGAAGGTCTGATCATGGCGGAGAAGCGATTGCGTTGAAGGCACCGCAGATATAATGTAGACAGATTCTAGCTTTTATGATCCATTTCGCTTGAAATTTTCATGTCATACTTAGCTGTGTCTCGGAAATATCATTTCTTGTATTGTCGCTTTTCAGTCTTGCAGCGAGTTGGCCTTCGCCGATGTGAATAGTGCGGCTTGTCTCCCGAGATTACCGACCACGTAACAACTACTTTTTGTTGATTAATTTGAGTAAATCGGAAATTTTGTAGAGAACATGTAAGTAGAGACTTGGGAAATTTTCAAAGGTAGGATTAAGGCAAATCTCTGAAAATTGCAAAACAGCGATAATGTCGAGAATCCCATTAATTTGAGTAAATCGGAAAGGAAGACATTTATAGAGCGATCTTTTATCGCGGATGAATCTATTTTACGTCTTCGATGGAGGTTGATTTTATTACTTTCTCATTATTTAGTTTGCAGTCGTACAATTACCATCTCAAACGCTACTTCTAAGCGTATCAAGCATAGCTCACCGCTTGTTGGGAATTCTTTGTCCTAGGGTGAGAGTTTTCATTTTCAGAGTTTCTTCCTCAAAGACTAATCCTTGGAGTGTTTTAAACTGTTCTGCTTTTTTAGAATCATAAAACTTGAGAAATATTCGAGAGCAAAAGTACTTTTGGAAACTGTGTTTGAGAGAACAATTCTTAAACTAGTGTCTTAAAATGCAGCAAGTGCCCGCAGTTGCTGCTACGGCCACAAAACCAATCGACCCGAGCTTCTGTTCAAGGTCTTGTAAAGCAGGAGCCGAAGCCAGAGCCGGAGCCGCCAGTTTCTTCACAAGACATGGGGTGACGAGCTTTCACGGGTCGATTAAATTTATTGATCGGTTTTCTGACATAGATCATAGTTTTCTAACTAAGATTTGTAAACTCAGACATGTTTCCGGTTAATAGGACATGCTGGGCTTATTGACATATGATCTTATCTTACACAGTTTAAATCAACTAGATGTTCGTGCATATGCATAGGCGGACCCCGACTTAATTTTGTTTTCACATTGTTTCTTTACCTTTGACTTTTTAAAATTGATTTTTAATTAATTTTAAATTAATAACTTTGATGTCAAGATCTAATTACCTCCTGTGTTTCCGTACACAATTATCTTTTTTAAACCAGAGTTTGTATAATTTTATTCTAAAATTAACTTATTAAATAAAAAAATTATTTACAAATCATGTATTTTTTATGCAGTGAACTTTCGTGCGAAGGTATGGCTATCTATACGAATCCTGGCATATTGTAGACTGAAGTAGTGGGTGCGGACGTCATGCATTATGTTATGCTTTCATATTGGAATCCACTTTGGTCATTTTAAAGCTGATTAATTAAAGGGTTTAATTTATATTTGATTTCATACCCGAAAAGACATTGGAATGATAAGAATCAAATGGTTTAAATTTACTTAATTCTGATTTTTTGTTTTTGCAATAATTTTTATTTGTTGGTAAATTTCTTAATTTGTTTTGGTTTAGGAAAATTCTGATCATTGATGGCGTCACAGTGTAGGTGTAAATATGGACATCTCATTTACTGCCACAATCACTGACCTCCCTCTGCATATATGATGGTGTTACCCGCTTAGCACCCCCATTGAAGTTCTCTCTCTCTCTCTCTCTCTGTTAGTTGGAGGTCAGAAAATGGTTTCAGCTACTACTCCAACTGACAAGGTGAGGATGATGACGATATGGTCATAATGTTTTATGGAAGTACGTGTTAACCATCTTCTTCTTTCTCTGTATTTCTACTATCAGGAAGCTCTCTCCGTTGAAAAATGGAAGACGGACGCCTCTTCCCGGCGAGCAAAATGGTGGTACTCAACTTTCCACACAGTCACCGCCATGATCGGAGCTGGAGTTCTCAGCCTCCCTTATGCTATGGCCTACTTAGGATGGTATGTACAATATTACACAAATATGATTAACCTAACCTCCATTAATGGAGAGATTAATCAGTAAAATCTTCTTTTCTTTCAGGGGGCCTGGAACGATGGTGCTCTTCATTTCTTGGTGTTTGACACTAAACACTATGTGGCAGATGATCCAACTCCATGAATGTGTTCCTGGGACTCGGTTCGATCGATATATCGACCTCGGTCGTTATGCGTTCGGAGAGAAACTTGGACCGTGGATCGTTCTTCCTCAACAGCTCATCGTACAGGTAAATAATAATTCCGTCTAAACCAAGTGAACGCTTATAACTTAATCATTTAAATTTTTTTTTGGTTAGCACAGGTCGGGTGCGATATAGTTTACATCGTCACGGGAGGGAAGTGTTTGAAGAAATTCATGGAGATGGCCTGTGTAGATTGTACACAACTGAAGCAATCTTACTGGATTTTGATATTTGGCTCCATCCATTTTTTTCTCTCTCAGCTACCCAATTTCAATTCTGTAGCCGGAGTTTCTCTAGCAGCAGCAATCATGTCACTAAGGTATGATTGATTTAACTTATTTTGTATTTTATAACATATAGTTTAGTCTTAAGCTGTTATTCCTAATCTCCCAAGAACATCAAATTCCACCATACTTCAACTTTAATGGCAATTCTTTCTAAAGCAGCAATAATGAAAACATATTCTATCGAAAGCAAAAATTGGAAAGATTCTGCTTTAACCCGCAAGGGCCTACAAAAAGAAGAAAACATGATCATCTGCAATAGTTTAAGCTTTTAAATTAGTATATCCATGGTGGGTGGTCCATTCAAGCAACATATCAGCTGGTTGGTGTAATTAACAATTAAAGCAGGCAAAAGAAAAAGAGAAGAAGCTATCAAAGACGATTGGTCTAATCAGGGTTTACTGATGATTAGGAAAGTTAATCATGAAGATTAGCACAGATCTGCAACAAGTTTTCTGATCGAATCTTTTGGTTCTGCAGTTACTCTACCATAGCTTGGGTGGGCTGCCTGAGCAGAGGGAAGGTAGAAAATGTCAACTACTCCTACAAGAAAACCAGTGAAGCTGATTACATATTTAGGGTTTTCAATGCATTAGGTCAAATTTCGTTTGCATATGCAGGCCATGCAGTGGCCCTAGAAATTCAAGCCACGATCCCTTCAACTCCCGAAAAGCCCTCTAAAATACCCATGTGGAAGGGCGTCATCGGCGCCTATTTCATTAATGCCATCTGCTATTTTCCAGTCGCCCTGGTTGGGTACTGGGCTTTTGGCCAAGACGTTGATGATAACGTCTTGATGAATCTTAAAAGACCAGAATGGCTTATCGCTTCTGCTAATTTAATGGTCGTTGTTCACGTTATTGGCAGCTATCAGGTGATTTATCATGTTAGCAATAGTGTTTTTTTGTGTATTTTTATGAAGAAATTGAGATTTATTTGTGTAGGTTTATGCAATGCCTGTTTTTGACCTGCTGGAGAGGATGATGATGAAAGGACTTCACTTTCCCCCTGGGATTCTTCTTAGATTAATTACTCGAACTTCTTACGTTGGTAAGACTCTCTTTCACAGTCTGATTAGCTTTAATATCCAATTCCACCGACAGAGATTACTACTTTTTTGAGTTTAATTTGCAGCATTTACAATATTTGTTGGAGTTACTTTTCCATTCTTTGGAGATCTTCTTGGTTTCTTCGGGGGATTTGGATTCGCTCCCACCTCGTACTTTGTATGTCTCATTACATCTTTTTCTTTTTCTCTTTCTATATCATCAAAATTATTTACTTTTCTGCAGCTTCCTAGTATAATGTGGCTGATCATAAAAAAACCAGAAAGATTCAGCTCAAAGTGGTTCATCAATTGGGTAAGTACAAAATAATATGTCCTCTCTCTCTCTCTCTCTCTCTCTCTCTCTCTCTCTCTCTCTTTCTCTTTCTTTCTCGCTCATGGTAGATGTTATGATTACAGTGTAGCATATTCGTTGGAGTTTTCATCATGGTGGCTTCAACTGTTGGGGGTCTGCGGAACATTATAGCTGATGCCTCCACGTACACTTTCTACTCGTAAAGATTTGTGTGTTCATTTTGTAAGTTTCATGTCATGGTTGGAAGGCTTTTAGACTTGTCATTCTGCGATAATGAAAGGGTATCTTTCCTCTTCCTTTTTTTTTGGTGGGCTCCTTCAAAAAACAAGTATTAACCCTAAATGATTCAAAAAAGTCCATGGACGTAGCTGAAGTTACTTTCTAACATATACAGAAGATGACAACTCAATTGACTCGTTTCAATATTAATCCATTTACAAAAATTTCTATCAAACAATATTTGTATTTCGGTCCGATTTAGCTGCTATTAAGTAGTAAACCGTCGGGGAATGCAGCCGGAGCTCCGGACTGCTTGACGACAAAACTCAAGTTTCAGTTTTTTTTTAAAAAAGTAAACGGTAGGGCCTCCGATTGACGACGGAGAAGCCATTAATCGGGGCAGTTGAAGGCTGCTGCGCAGCAATGGGCCCTCTCTGGCACTGTTGGTCACTGCTTCGAAGTAAATTTCCATCAACGTCGTAATCTTCTTTGGGGTAATTTTCTCTCTGGTTTGTGGCTGATTTCTCAGATAAAGAACGGATATTTAGAATTTGTCAAACTTTTACTCGACGAACTTGCGGAATTTCTTCAAAATTTCCCCTTTTTTCGACGCGAAAACGCTCTTTGAATGCCTCTATAGGGATCATATTCATATCAACCCCCGAATTGAATTTTCTAGAATTAATTGGGTGTGGATTCTGTGAATCTCATTATCGAACTGAAGGTACTCTTACGTATAATCTTTTCTTTTCTACGAAAAATTTGAGGGAAGGACTGTGCTTTCTTCCCAGTCAATATGTCAAAATGATTTTTTTTTAAATAAAAAAGGAAAAATGGAAATTATATAAATTTAATATGCCGAAATAGATTCTTTTTTTGGTGCGAAAAATTATGTTTTTTTTCCTTTCTCATTTTTCTACTCTGCAAGCACGAGGCTTGGTTGTTGGGAAGAAGAGGCTGAAGAGTGAAGGGGAAGGTAGAAAAAAAGGGGTTTCTTTTTCCTTTTTCATTTCTCTTTTCTCGGTCAATTCGTCTCCCTTCTCCAGTTTCATCTTTCCTACTGGGCTTATCTCATACCGTTTTCTATTTTGGGTTTAATTCGTTGTTTATAGAAGAAAGCTCAACTGAGAAAAGGTGAGATGGATACTGCTGTTTGTGGGCGGCTCGCTGTTTCACCCAAGCCCGTCTTCAATCCTAAATCAGGTTCTAATTTCCTTTTTCCTCCCTCTATCACTGTTGATTTGTTCACTTTTTGTTGATTATTCGATGTTTGAGGATTTCATCGTCCGCCTTGGATTGTTGCATTGAATCTTTATTATTTGATTCTAAATTGTTTTAGAGGACTTAAACCTTGATCCACCAGATACCTAACCCTTGATTGGCTGAACTATATTTGGTAAATATTCATATCGAAAGGCTTAACCAGTATATATTAGGAGATTGATAGACCACTGCTGACAAGTTTTATAAAATCAGTCTGCTTTGTTAGAAAACAAGCTGTTTTTCTTTTGTAAAATTTAAGGTAGGAAATACTATGCATTGCTTGTGTTTGTTCCTCTTGCTCGGATTTGTTTCACTAGATGAATTTGAGTCTGAAAATGTTCGTAATGAACTGGATATTTGGATAACTTTGTGAAATGAATGAAGTTTCTGCTCGGTATGAATTTTCACAACAGAAAAACGACAATTTTTATGAGTTGGGTATGAATTGTTAGAAAACTAGCGAATTTTGTGTAAGATTTAAGGTAGGCAATACGATGCATTGCTTGTGTTTGTACCTCTGGCGTGGATATGTTTTACTCAATGAATTGGAGTCTGAAATTGTTCATCTCAACTTGGATATTTGAATAATTTTGGATAACAAGCTTGTTCTTGGTTGCTCAAGGATATGGTATGCTTCTCGTAAATGAAAAGCTATTGACAATATTGAATTTCTAACTGCTACGCTCCTTTTTCTGCAATTTCACGCGAATTGTGATTGTCATGAGTAGAGGGATCCATAATGTTTAATTTCATTCTCACCAATGTCAATAATTAGGATTATCTACGCATACACCACAGGGGACAAAAACTCAGTCTGTAAAGGATTGCACAACAATATAGGCATTCCTGTTGCTGTATCAGCGATAGGGTCGGGCAGAGGAGGAGGATTGTTGGAGAGACCAATCATTGAAAAAACTACTCCTGGCCGAGAATCAGAGTTCGATGTCAAGTACGAAACAAATCGTATACTGCTAATTTTTTTTTTCAAAGCTGATGATTAATATGTAGTTCATTTATAGAATTGCTAAATTTATATTAGTTTAACAAATCGTATATGCATCTTCTCTGGCCGATTAGCACGATCTTTACTTCGGGTAGATGGTATTTGTCATGCATGGGGGTTTTATAGTGGTTTGATTGAAATCTATTTAATTTTACGAATTATACAGGAAGACGAGGAAAATGGCTCCGCCATATCGAGTAATTCTGCACAACGATGACTTCAACAAAAGAGAATATGTTGTTCAAGTTTTGATGAAGGTTATTCCGGGAATGACCCTTGACTGTGCTGTTAACATAATGCAAGAAGCCCACTACAATGGCTTGTCTGTGGTGATTATTTGTGCCCAGGCCGACGCCGAAGACCACTGCATGCAGCTCAGAGGCAACGGCCTTTTGAGCTCCATCGAGCCGGCCAGTGGTGGGTGCTGATCAAAACCTTCTCAGGAAATCTTATGATCCGATTAAGGTTGATACAAGATTGTGAGTTCTATAATATGGTGCATCTGGTGGGCTTTCAAAATATTGCACAAAGTGATTAAGCTGTATTAAGTTGTTTATTATGTTAATTGACAATCTTTTAAATAAAACGTTTGATATGTATTGTAGAGAGAGAGAGAGAGAGAGAGAGAGTCTTCCTCAAAAATACTCTCTGAAAATCACCATTATCGTCTTCTTAAATGAAGAGGAAGATATTATATAGGAGTCTGACACACGCTTTTGGACCTAATACAAAGTCTCTCACAACTTTGCAGTGTTAATGGAAGAGGTTCCTTCCAAGAAATGCCTTTGTATGTACTCTTTTTTGCGGCTCTAATTATTTCTTACATGCAGGTTTTTGCTGTAGCGTCTGGGCAGAAGTTTGGGCGCGGATTAATTCTTAATTAATTTGAAATGCAGAGAAGATGAAAGGGTAGTAATGGCGGAAGTGTAATCAAGAGAGATGAGTATTTGGGTAGAAATTTAATGGGAGTAAGCGATGTTCAATGTGGATTCACCAGCCTCTTCCTCAAAAGATTTTCTTCTTGCTCTGCAGCTCTCTTCTTCTTCCTCTTTTGGGACACAGCTTTTACTTCTGCTTCCGCCATCGCCATCACTTCTGTTTGTTTTCTCAGAAAGTTAAACTGCAACCAAAAACACAGAGGAGAGAGAGAGAGATAGAGAGAGAAACAGCCGTCTGATAATAAAATGCAGAGCTTCCATTCTCCTCTACCATACCAAGAAGACATCCATTGCAGCACTTTATTCGTTCTCTGTTACTCGTACTACTTTCTTCTCTCTCCCTCTCTTCTTCCCCTCACTGGCTCTCCATTTATAGTTATTTTTTTATTATCTCTGTTTTGTTAATCGTAAAACAGGGACGACGAAAGCCAACGAAAGAAAACGTGTTTTCTGGACATTGGAGAGCTTGAACAATCCGCTGCTTTTCCTTCTTTTCACCCCGATCATGCTGTTGATCTAAGTTCAAGTATTCTTCTGTCTTCTTTTCTCTCTCTACAACTTTCAGTTTCTCTAACTATCTTCTGCTTTTTTAAATCCATTTAGTAGGCTCCATTTCCATTTTAAAATCAAGCAATTTCACCTTCGTCTCTGTCGACCAACCTTTCTGTACCTTAAACGCGGTACTCTATCTCACGAATTTCCTTCTCTTCTTCAAAGAGCCGAAACTATGGTAAAACTGACTTTTAATGGCCCGTTCTAAATGGGTTAATGGCTGTGTAGAATATCGGTTCCTCAAACGTAGCTCGAAAGTTAATGTCATCGAAGGGTCGGAAGCCGGAGAAGACGACGGCGACGGTGTCTTTCGGAAACGGAATCTTTGAAAACTGGGCGATTCGACAATGGCAGATAATAGTCAGCAGACTGACACTTCAACGGATTTAGACATTGACGACAGAAATCAGGTTTTTTCTGCTAGTATTTGCGCCTGAATCTTTCACTGAATGCTCTGTTTTTTCATTTGTTCTTATATTGGTTTTGTTTTTTTTTCTGAACTGAAGCTGATTTGCAGCACAAAGCTGAAGAAATCTAAGATTCAATTCTTTATACTGTGATATTTGTCTGAAATTAGGCTGTTATGGAAGGTTTTTCGTCATGATGGAGTGGAGGCTCGTCTTTACAAGTTTTTGCTTTTGCAGTGTAATGGAGTTCTTGGGGGTTTCTCAGATCAATCCAAGGAAAAAGCCGGCGATCAAAAGGTTGTTTTCAAATTCTTCCCATATATTATCATCTAAAATTCAGTCCTTTAACCCTCATTTTGATGTCTAGACGCTTCGCCGGCTGGCTCAAAACCGAGAAGCTGCTCGAAAAAGTCGTCTGAGAAAGAAAGTAAATTTCTTTCATCCACTCTTGAAGTTCTATTGATGAACATTATTGAGATGATCGCTTGATTTTTGGTTTTAAATAGGCATATGTTCAGCAGCTGGAAAGCAGTCGAATCAGGCTTACGCAGTTAGAGCAAGAGCTTCATCGAGCTCCCGAGCAGGTACAAAATACATTTTTGTCATGTAATTTGATCAGCATGGCCATTTTTAGAGACAAATAAGTTAGAAAACTCAATACCAGAGATGATTTCGACTACAATAATCAGCTCCCAAAACTTTATTTTTCGAATAACTTATTGCTCTTCGAAATTGCTCGACAGAGAAAATCACTGGACCAAAACGTGATTTTGACGATCTTAATGGCAACATATTAATTGCAATTGTCCTTAATTTTAATGGGTTGTTATCCTAATAAAAGTGCAAAGACGTGTTTGTTTTTCACCCTATTTTTCCTAAATTGCAGGCAATTATTGTGGGTGATCATGCCAGTTCCAGGATTGGAAATGGTAAAACAACAAACTAAAGACAGAATTTCATCTTATTCAAGGCTAAAAAATTTGTTGATGAGTTTCTGTCTCAGGAGCTTTGGTATTTGATTTGGAGTATGCTCGTTGGCTCGAGGAACACCAACGGCTCATCAACGATCTAAAATCTGCGGTCAATTCTCGAATGAGTGACAAGGAATTGTGTTTTCTAGTCACCGGTTTAATGTCACATTACGATAAATTGTTTGTGCTGAAAAGCATCGGGACTAAGGCTGATGTATTTCACATACTTTCCGGCATGTGGAAGACACCTGCCGAAAGATGTTTCATGTGGTTGGGCGGATTGCGGTCATCGGAACTTCTCAAGGTCATTTCATCGTCAACCTTTGATTCAAAACATATAATATTTAACCAAATTGTTAAGCTTAATTCGATGACATTTTTTCGGAAATTAGATAATCAGGAGCCATCTCGAGCCAATGACAGATCAACAACTAATGGGTATATACAATCTGCAGCAATCGTCTCAACAAGCTGAAGATGCACTATCACAAGGTATGGAAGCTTTACAACAATCTCTAATGGATACTCTTTCTTCTATCTCTTTAGCCTCCTCCACTAGTTCAGAAAATGTTGCTGATTATATGGCTCAAATGGCCATCGCCATGGCCGAGCTTGCTACCCTAGAAAACTTCCTCCACCAGGTAAAGAATTTGACTCTTTTTCTGCAATTTCTCATCAACTTTCCAGAAAAATTGAAACTTTTTGCTCTTCTTTTTTCAGGCTGATCTTCTGAGGCAGCAGGCTCTTCAACAAATGCATCGAATTTTATCGACCCGACAAGCCGCTATCGCCCTTATTTTTGCATCCGATTACGTCTCCCATCTTCGAGCTCTCAGTTCGCTTTGGTTAGCTCGGCGGAGAGAGTAGAGACCGACTTATCTTGATGAACTCTTCTAACCATTGATACTAATGAAATTACTTACTTCTGTACAATAACTTGACTCTAGAAAGCTCATTTTAATGGGGGAACTTGAACATTCGCTTTCCATTCTTTGACTTGTCCTTCTCCCCTTCTTAATCTTCCTGTTTTCTCATCTTTCCTGTTTCTGAGAATCCGAGGAATGAAAACACCAGTTCCGGCAGCGCCTGTTCCGCCGCCATTTTTCCAGAGCTTCACGAGCCAACACGGGACTTCATCGGAATTGTGAATCTCCCACCCTTTGGAATGGCTTTGAGCGTGTAAAACGATTCTTCTTCTTCTGAAAGAATTGACATTCTTCCGGCGAAGAACGTCGTCGTCTTCTTCGATCAAAACCAAAATTCTTCTCCTGATTTCAGCGTAGTAGACATCATCACTTTCATCGCCGTCAGATTCAAAGCAGCTGATGTTTCCGTCGCCCTTCATGTTCGTTTTAGAGACTGAACTGAAATCTTTATTCGATCTATGGAAATATATAAACATATAAATTCCATTTTTGGAGTCAAACGTTAGAGATTCAGAAATTGTTGTCTCGTCGAAATGCTTTCCAATCCAAAGAATGTACTTCTGTCTTCGTACGTTACCGGTACATGTCCCACAATTTAAATGTTTGATTAAGATGTACGTACAAATACTTGAGCGTGCAAAAGTAACACCTTTTTCTTAATTAATCTTATCGGACAACAAAGGGGTCTGAATTGATTAAACTACCCCCAGTTGAAATTAAAATAGGAATGGAAGTAGATTTTGGACTTAGTGGATTAAGTGACAATTAAGAGGATACTTGAGATATTAAATATTTTAAAAAAAATCATTCCCGACCTCTGGATTAATGTGCTGACCGGTGACCAATTGGAAGCGTACGTTTCATACATTACCACGTCGGTGACATTAAAGGCACGACAAGAGGGACCCCCATTTGATATGCTTACATAAACATAATCCAAGAGTTAATTATTTTAAGTCCAAAGTTTAATATTCTTCTGAATTAATTGAGAAAAGTTGTAGCTTTTGAGTTAAATTAAATTGTTTCTTAAACGTGCGACAAAAATCAAACTATAGACATGGGTGTCCCTTTGGTTTAGTTATAGTTCAGACGGATTACTTAAACTTGATTAAAATTTTTAATCAAGTTTTATCATGCATTGAAACTTAACTGAGTCAGCCTCATCAGCGCACTCCCAAGCAGTGTTCCAGCACTCAAAACTTCAGTGGTGTGGTGCTCTTTACACTTTGGAAAACCAAACCCACCTGTAGAAATACCGACCCGTGCCCTTTTGAAAAAAGAAATTTCAGGTCTGGCCAAGCCGATTAGGTTACTTCCAAATATGCTTTTAATAGCAATTTCAACCCAAAGATGCATCACATCACCGGTGGCTAGATGGACATCTACCATTTTCGATGGAGGTAAAGAAACTACACTATCAATTTCAAATAAATTTAATAAATATTTCTTGTTTATTCAAGGAAACCGTGGAGAACTAACAAATGAATCTGTAGTGCTCCCGTTTTAGTGGAGACAAGAGTGTCTCCTCAAACTCTGTTATTGGTGGGCTACTACCGCTCTTTTGGACTCCATTCCTCGTTTTGTCAACATTATCAGGCCACCCATTTCACGAGCAGAAGAAAACTTGATTAAAATCACTAATTGTTGACTAAACGTGGATTTTCTGTTTCGAAAATGGAGGAAGTCGACGTCGAACTTCAATTTTTTGATTAAAAAAAGCATTAAAATCTGGGAAAAAAAAACAGCAACTTTCCAGGCCCCCCTCTCCATCTTTGGATCAACGCGAAGAAACGTGGGGTTTTGATTCCCATTTTGACTTTGAAAAACCGGGTAATATTCATGAATCTAAATTCTTCTCAACTTCGTCATCTTCCTCTTTATATAAACAGAATAACCAAAGAATTCAGCAAACAAAAGGATTAACGCCGGTTCCAGTCGCTTTTGTTCTTCATACTTGGCAAGAAAATGCCGGAAGAATCAGTCGAGCTAGATGAGAGTCCAGTGATTGAAGAAATCGAAGGGCTTATTAGGGTGTACAAAGACGGACGCGTGAATCGACCCCAGATAGTCCCTTGTGTGAGTCCTTCATTGCCCGCAGATCTCAACGTAGCATCCAACGACGTCGTGATCGACAAGAGTTCATCTTTCTGGGCTCGGCTCTACGTCCCGACATCTGAGGAGAAGCTTCCTTTGCTTATCTACTTCCATGGCGGTGGATTTTCTGTTGGCTCAGCTTCTTGGAGTTGCTACCATGGATTTCTTTCCAATCTATCAGCTAAATCAGGCTGCGTTATTCTTTCTGTAAATTATCGTCTATCTCCAGAAAACCCTCTTCCTGCTCCTTACGAAGATGGATTGGTTACCCTTTTCTGGCTGAAAGAACAAGCTAAAAGCTTGTCTCAGCCATGGTGGTCAAAAAGCTGCGATTTTAATAATGTTTTCCTAATCGGCGACAGCGCAGGGGCAAACATAGCCTATAATGTAACGAATAAACTCGATTTTAGCCATAGTTACAAGCAATTGAAGCCTTTAACTATAAAGGGTAGAATTCTAATCCAACCATTTTTTGGAGGAGAAGGGAGAACAGGTTCAGAGAAGTATATGATCCAGCCACCGACCTCAGCGCTGAATTTGTCAGCTTCTGATACATATTGGCGATTGGCTTTGCCTTCTGGTGCTACCAGAGACCATCCATGGTGTAACCCTCTGGCCAGTGGGTTAGCTGCAGTGAAGAAGAAGAAAGCTTTGCCTACGTTTGTGTGTGTTTCTGAAATGGACATTTTGAAAGATCGGAACTTGGAATTCCTCGGCGCTTTGGTTAAAGTGGGGAATAGGGTGGAGTATGTGATCTATAATGGCGTCGGGCATGCGTTTCAGATTCTGGGTAAGTCACAGATTTCTCAAGCTCGGAGTCGAGAAATGGTGTCTCACATCAAGGAATTTGTTTGTAGATACAAACTCTAAATACCCTTCCTTTTCAAGAATTGACGTTGCAATAAAGTAGAAGCTGTATATAAATTACAGATTCTGTCGAATTTCACCTTATTTTTTTAGTTTCTGAGAAATGAAAAAACATCAAGGAAGAAGACGAAGAAATCTGTCCCGAGGAGAGAGAGAGAGAGAGAGAGAGAGAGAGAGAGAGAGATAGACCCTTTTAAATGACAAATGTAACCTCTTCTTGACTTCTTTATAATCCTTGATTATAGTTAATAACTGAGGGCGAGTCTTCCAAAAATGGCGGCTTCCATATTAGCCTCTCAAGTTTTGCGCTGCAACTACCTATCTTGTTCCTCAATCGAGTCCTTCCGCTCACAGAATTTGTTCATTCAGTCCAGATTCCGAAGAACACCCGATTTTCAAAGCTTTAATCCCCCAAAAGGGCATTTAAACTCAACTAAAACCCCGCTTTCTTCGGCTTTCTTCTGCCACGCGGCTCGTCGCAAGCCCCCATCGTCGACAATAACCAACATCTCCGAAGTTAATTTCAGACGGGTGCTTCAAATTGTGCTCTGGGCCACTGAGGCAGTTTACATTTTGTGGCTCTTTCTCCTACCTTACGCTCCGGTTTGTTGTACTTCGTGTTTTTTAGCAGAAAGCGCTTCGTTTGGATAATCTGGATTGCTTTTTCAAATTGATAATAGAATCTCTTTTCAGAAATTCTAACATGTTTGATTTTGAGATATTCGTTCTCAAATATCTCAGGGGGATCCAGTCTGGGCGATTAGTTCGGACACAGTGAATTCTCTTCTGGGTCTTTCCCTCAATTTCTTTTTCATTTTGCCATTAATCAACTCTGGTAAGCTCCAGCAGACATTGATGCAACTAGTTCTTTGTTCTAACTGTTACTGATTGGTCATGAATATCATCCTTAATAATGTTCTTATATTCTTCATGATATTGGCTATGGCGTTTTCACTACTTTCAGTCGGCATTCATTTGATTGAAGCTCCTGTTCTTCACCCAGTAAGAACCATCTTTAACAAACCCTTCTGTTTCTATTAACAATTGGCCGAGAAACCCTAATGTCTGCTCTGCTTGCGTAGATGTCCGAAGGGTTGTTCAATTTTGTCATAGGATGGACTCTCATGTTTGCTCCTCTGCTATTTTCGGATCGGAAGAGGGACCGATACTCGGGTTCTCTTGATGTTTTATGGGGCCTGCAAATGTTCCTTACAAACAGTAAGCTTTTCTGCAATTTTTCTCTATCTATGCTACATTTTGACTCGATGAGATCTGTCTGGTTGATCTTCTCGTTGTATGTTTCAACTCCATTGTTCATCTTTCATTTGCTCGCTTTTCATGTTTTCGATTTCGCATTAGTTTCAAGAGTCTTAGAACCAAACTTATGAGGATAAAACCATGATATAATCTTTATACAATGTTTTGCTTCCAGCATTTCTAATACCTTACATGGCCATCCGACTAAACGAAGTTAGCTCGGATTCATCTCGACTAGAGCAATCAAAGCTCGGGTTTTTAATGGTGAAAAATTGTCGTCTTGTTGGGCTGGTTGGTGGGTTGGTATGCGCCATCTCTATAGTTTGGGCGTTGTTTGGTCGAGGGGACGCTAATTTCGGAGGCATGACTGAGAGGTCTGAGTTTTTGATGAACTATTTAGGATCAGAGAGGTTGGCATATGCTTTCATTTGGGACATATGCCTTTACACAATCTTCCAGCCTTGGTTGATCGGCGCCAACCTTCAAAACATGCCGGAAAGTAGGGTCGGAGTAGTTAATTATCTGAGATTTGTTCCCGTTGTTGGCTTAATTGCTTACCTTCTGTTTCTGGATTTGAAGTTTTCTGAACAATCTTAGCTTTACATGTTTATGTGATACAGCCAATAATTTCTATAACACCGTAACTTGCAACTTAGTTATCAATATTTGAGATTATTTTCGGATTAAATTTTGAAGTGTATTTTTTTTTACAAACTAAACCTCCTTTTAAATAGAATATTTTAACTTGATTTCTAACTCGGTATCTGTATAGAGTTCAAAATTATCGATAAAAAAACCGACAAACTTCAAAATTAGATTAGAAATCACAAGAATAATTAGAAATCGAGTTTAAACACATAATTAAACAAAAACGTAATATACACGTATTGAATTTAATAAATATAAATTAACGACCGTGTATAAATTGTTAATAGCTTAATAATGAATATCACTTGTTAGAGTCAGTAAATTAACTTATATCTTAAGGTCTAACTTGCATTTTGTCCGTGCCGTTCATGGCTTTTATTTACATAAAAACCATACAACTCCCTTTAATGTAATGTGCATATACTCCTTTATTTAGCAGGAATCTTTCAAAATAGAATTGGAAGGTACTTCCATGGCAGCCAGAAAAGCATGCATTATTTACAGAATCTTGATTCTACAGTTCTTCTAAGTTCATAGGAAGGAAGGGCGAAGAATCCGTTTGATGGTAGCCATTTTTGGAAGTCGGCCATGAAACGTAGACGTGAGTTGCAGAGAAGGATGCTTTGCAGGACTCGAATGTCGGCCGGTTAGAGTTATTTGTTTCTTAAACACATGGATCACAACTGATTCTGTCTCTGTCAAAATTATACAATTCCCATTAGTCTAAAACCTTCTCTTTTCATTCTCTAAAGAGCCATTCTTACAAATTGAAAGCACCAATCTGAGAGAAAGATCTAGTTTCCAAGACTGTTCTTCGTTGAATCTATAGTTTCGGACAATACCCTTCAATTACTACCCCAAGGATTACTCAAAAAAGTGCAAAAGGAAGACAGTTGGGATTGTCGTTGTCATTACAAGGGGTCCAACATTAATTGTCTATAAAAGAAGCCACAAATGAAGAAGAGCAAAAGAACCAGCTTTTATTTTGGTGGGGAGTGAAAATAAAAAGTGCATAAAAATATAAAAATGTTACTGAAAACAAGTCATGTTTTGTCTCTCGTCTTCCACCAAAACCACACCCATATCCATGTTGTCTACGACCACTGAAACTGGTCTCTAATGGAGTCGTTGAATTTTTGGAGCATTTCAAAAAAGGGTAAAGGAGAGAAGAAATTATTACCCATCATTTTAGACAATATATCAGCGATTCTTCTTTCACATTCTGCGCACTGAATATCAGCTGAGAGAACCACTTCCTGAAACTAGATCACTCCACCAAAAACACTCATTTTAGAGTTCTTGAGAGAGAGAGAGAGAGAGAGAGAGAGAGAGACTTACAAGGGGAACGGACAAGGACTCAACAGATGCAAGGCTTTGAAAAGGTAACCCATTTGAGTTTCTGCTTCCAGCTACGACGGGGGTTTTCTTTGGCTGAACCAAAAGAGCCATGGTGGAAAGAAGAAGAAGGGGAAAGACTCCAGAGAGAGAGAGAATCTAAGAAGAGAGAGTAGTGAGATGAAAAAGGAGAGGCATCTTTTGGCCTGTGCTGAATCAAATCTATGAGCTTGAGGAGGAGGAGGAGAGAAGGGAGAAAGATAGGAAGGAAAATAAACAAGTGAAAAGGAAGGAGAGCCAAACTTCATCTGCAAATGACAGCCGTCTCTGACACAAACTCTCCTGATAATTCAATTAATTAATCAATTCTAATCTCATTCATTTCTAGTTATGTCAAACAAGTAACAATTTATAAACAATAAACTAATTCGGTAAGATTGGATGGCGTCTAATTATAGAGTGCAAACATCCATAGGATCCCATCTCAGAGAGTAATATAATGCCAAACATAGGACCCATAACTACAATGACAATACATCCCACGTCAAAAAATCATAAAAGACACGGTGACACCCTGCAAAAGACCAAACATGAACAGTTCAACACTCTTGGGAGCATTCTAGTAAATTAAGAAAAGAATTCCAATTAAATCTTAATCAATCGTAGGGGCAAGTGACGCTAATAATGTACAGTACAAAATATTGGAAATAATTCTTAAAAACCATTACTGATACAAGTTACAAAACCTACAAGGTCATTTTTTTCTACTGCACCCAAAATTTGTGCCCATATTTGTAAGGCCTCCACCAAAACTGCTGTTACATATAAATACACAAGTGGAGAGGCATTTATATCATCATGCCTCTCATCAAATTAAAATACCCCACCCCCTAAAAAAGACAATTTAGCCAAGTAAATGGGGAGAGCACTGCATCAAATGGATGCATGAGAAATAAATAAATGTCATTCCGTCAAAAAAAAAGGAGGAAAAGCTGAGTGCCAAAATCAACACTTCTGCGAAGAAACCAATCACCTGGACATTACCAAGCTTGTTAAAGGAGCCACGACGGATGAACAAAACGGGAACTCTTCAATTTGCTTGCAATTTTCATGATCAACTTTCAAGGGTGTGGAAATAAAAAAGCTTTCCTTCGTTCGGGATGGGAAAATGCTTCTACTTCGCTTGACGTCAAAATGTGGCTTCTGGAAAGTGATCACATTAATATGACTTCGCTTTCTTGATGAACTCCACTTCAATTTACTGAGTGAGTTATCCTTTGAAAGATCAGGAACCCTACAAAACCCCTTTTTATTGTCATATCCAGCATCCAGGCAAGATATTTCATATGTAGATTCATCTTTTCCAGATTGGCTTGTGTCACAAATGACTCCAACTTTTTGTTTTTCCACGCTTGAAAGAGTGGCGGCAATATCTGGCCTTTCCTTAATATCCATCCACCCACTTCCTAGCCATTCTCGAGAAAGCCTCAAATCACTTAGCCCAAAAGTTGACTCTTTCTTTTCTCCTGTAAAGTTTATGAGAAATTACGGACTATAAACAACGCATAAAGTAAATGACATTGGATTACATAATTTTTTTTTGCAAATCAATATATAAAGCAAAGGTGAGAATATACCAAGTGATTCAAGATATGAATTATTTCAAACCTGGGAAATGCACTTGAAGCTTGTCTTCAGATTCTCTCTGGACCACAATACCTTCCCACCATCCATCGTGCCACCACACATCAACTACTGACCCAATACCAAGCTTTAAGGGCACAATGCCTTTGTTAGACTGAAGAGGTGGGCGAATAGTAGGCCTCCGACTAAACCGTAGACCTAAGTGATCCGGGGCAGCAACTCTGGTTGCAGAAATCCATTCCTACAAGCATTTTAGTACTGTGAGACTACTTGTTCCTGCTTTTGTATCATTCAAGTATTTATCACAGAATAAAACCAACACGAATACTAATCAAAAATCAAACAAAATAGTTTCATACCACGAGTTCGTTAGATTCATCATCTGCATCCTGAAGATCTTGATATTGAATCTTTATTTTGTCCTTGTGCTTCTTGATTATTTTTGCTCTAAACCAACACCCTCTAATCCCACTGTCTTGCGAAAGGACCTCAACTTCAGAACCCACCGCTAAATAAAGAGGGGACTTTTGTTGTGTCTCTTTCCTAGCCAAAATTCTGGCAGAAACACCTCCATTCTGATTAGATGCTCCAGTTCTACCTTTATCATCCGTCACACTACTCAAACATTGAAGTTGATGAGAAGCTTTGTCCTTCCACTTTTTGCTGTCATGGTTCATGTCATCATCACTTAAAAGCCGCCTCTTTTTAGCTATGACACATAAAGTATTTTCAGTTTCTTCGTCATCAGCGCCATCAGACTGCTCTGAAGAGCCATCGGGCTTAAGTGAGGGGAGAGTATACATATATCTAAGAATTTCCTGCTTCCAATAACCTTTGACTTGGGTAATATCAAAAGGCTTGACATCATCATTGTCAAATTGCTTTCTGCAGAGATATGGTTCCAACTTAAGGCTTATTGCCTCACTGAAAAATTTCTCAAAATGCTGGGAACTGAGGACCACAGCCAATCCATCTATGCACTCAATACTGAGATCTTGAAGACACAGAGAAAAGAAAATCTCCCTGTCATTAAAATGACGAGGCAAAGCAATATCAACCTCATCAATTTTGTGAAACCATCGTACCACAACCATTTTGCTGCCTCTAGAATCCTCATACATATCTTCCAAGTAAGCAACAAGTCGTTGGTCTTCCTCAGCAAGAACATAAACAAAATCGTAAACCTAGAGCATTCAACCAACAAGAGAGAACTATTAGAGTAGGTCATAAAGAAAGAAAAAGAAGTATTGAGAGCACATCAATTAAAAGGGCGAGAAATTGGAATGATTGCAATAAGAATGCTCACAGAGATTTCAATGCCATTCCTACAAAAAGACTGAAAATGTCTGCGCCTTTTTCTGCACGTCCAAGGAGAGCCTAACCATGAAAATTCTCTAGTATGCTGCCCTGACTTCCGTAATTGAATATCCTAAAATAGAAGAAAAAAATTAAAGAGTGAAATAGAACAGATAAAAGCACCCTCAACTTCGAATCACTTATTCAACATTTCTAGTACCTTGGATGATTTGGTATCCCATTGGTAGACATCTTTCACATCTAAGCAACAATCAGATTGGTGCGACTGCTGTAAATCTGAGAAAACAAAGACTAATTGATACTTTTGAAATATTGAAATAAAAGAATACCAAGTTAACAATCAAACCATAATTATGAAAATAAACAGCTGAAAAAAGACATGCATAGATCGACGGAGTAGAAGCTAATGGAAGACAAATATGGCCAGATGAAAAAGAGAAAACGAATTTGGCCAAAAAAGATAACCTAGGATTTTTTAGGCAAAAAGGGCTCCGGTGCTTCAACGAACTCTTTAGAGTTGAAACATCTGCAACCCAGATTTTTGTCAGTCCAATAAAATACGCAGACCTAAAATCTGTGAAAGAATAACTAATTTCCATGAAGCACAAGTGAAAGGCATGAAAACGAGAAGGAATATAGGTCATAGGAAGACAGGGTAGAGATTTAAAATCTTGAAACAAAGCATATTTTGTTTCGATCGCTACTGCAGCCTATTGAAAATGGTCAAGCAAAGAAAAAGGCAGCGACAAAATCGAAATTTATGGTAAATCAACAATATCATGCTTAAAAAGAAAAGTATATAAGGCGGTAATAAAACCATAAATAAAGACAAACGAACAACAAAGAAAAAATTATGTAAGAAAGAAATCCATCATGATGTTTTCCATTATACAAAAAACATATATATCTATGTACTTTGTTTGAAACTCATAAATGACCAGCACCAAGTCTGTAAGCACTTGATTTCGGCCACAATACCCATCTGAGTACTGAAAAAAAATGGTGATTTTAATGAAAATGCATAAAAATCGTAATAGCAAATTTAAATCGGAGAAATCCGCTTAATTGCATTATCGTCGGTCTGAAAGGCATAGATCTAGAAAAAAAATAGTCCAATTGTTAATAACTGATAAAAGACAGAACGACGAAAAAATAGAATTAATACATATACGATTATTGTTCACTAACGGAGAAGATATTAAAATAAGGGAGAAAGGCGATGGAGAAGGAGAAAAAGAGAGAGAGGTGTATATACCTGAAACAATTGAGTCAAGCCAATCAATCACGTCTCTCCGGGACTTAAGTTTTGGGAGCGACGAAAACGGCCCGGGCGAAACAAGAGCTCGATTACGCATCGCATACGCATAAGACATGTGCCTCAAGCTCCGTTCCTTCCCTATCACCGCCAGATCTGAGCTCCCGTCTTCGCGCTTCAGATAATAATGGACCTCTCTCCTCCCTTTATCGCTCGACACAAACACCTCCTCCCAGGCAACGAATCCAAACATCGTCGTAGTTCTATCCGACGGTGAAGCCGTTACCACCTCCTGCACCAACGTCTCCATCTCCGGCAACCTCAACCAATAAAAAACTTCTCGATTGGCGAAACAAGCTCAATTTGCAATCCAAGACCTCGTAACGGAAGACTTGATCAGAACCAAAACACCATCGACAACGCTTTCGTCCTCAAGAATCGTATCAACACCTACCTTCACTCAATCCGCAGGGGCAAACGGGCTCCTCCACTCCTCGCCTCTGAAACGCTGGCCGAAGAAACGAAGAATAATAGAAATGGAGAGGGTTTGAAACTTATTGAGGAGGACGGCAACGTAAACTAGGTTTTCAGATTGAGATTTAAACAGACGGCTCAGATTGCAGCGACCAAGATGACACGGGGAAAACTCGTAGGAAATTGCGGAAATTACTATCAAATACCCCTGATTAATTTCATTTATTACAAATAAACCTTTCTATTTTCTTTTTTTATTTTAATGTGGAGATAATTAGGCACATGCATTCGAAGGGCTCTTATAAGGTGAGACGCGATATATAGTAAATCGACTGGGACCGCGTTCCCCTCCCCCGCGATTTTCAGTTCCCCTCCTTTTTCCTAAAATAAAAATTATTTAGTATATTATATCACACATAAAAGATTGACGTGCACGTATGTTTTGTCACTTACCCAATTAATTAGTTTAATTTTTATACACAAGATTTACAATTTGCAGAGTGTATAGTTTATCCCATGTTAGAATATATAGTATTTTGGAAGTAACCAAGTCAAGCGACATTGACAATAGTGTTTAATAGATTATTTTAATTAATATTATTAAATAGATATTTTTATTATATGAAAAATATATAGATAAGCGAGAAGTCTAAAGTCCAACGAGCAGTCCACGTGGAAACCCTAATAATTATGATTAAGCGCGTTCTCCTCTAAATTAATTACGCCATAAAAATCTTTTATTTTATTATTTTTAAATTTATTGAGAAGCAAGGTCCACATTTCCACTCAACGACACGTCAGCATCAACGACAGAATTATCTCTTTAAAAATATAATTAATATATTATTTTATTTTGTCACTCAAATTATTTATAGTTATGCTTTGTAATATAAAATTAATCAATGACTAAGATTATAATTAAAGGTTACGTATTGCTTCGGGAAATTCATTAAATTATTTTGAATAAAATAAATGAGATTTAAAAAGGGTGGGCCCCGGATAAAAAGACAAAATGACAGCTAAGGCGGCCCCATATAGGGCGTATTCTAAAGGCGGGAAAGAGGAAACGGATTTCTCTTATTTATTGCAAATTTGACCCGGTTTATTTAGTCTTCGCGAAACCGTTTCTTTACCGGTTAATCCGACGACCAGCTGAGCTGTCAGTGGAGACCCGGTGTCACCCTCATCTCTGGACTAGGGGGAGGGATAACACGAGGCGGGGCTCATTCAACTACAGTGGTCTCAGTTGTCCAGTGTTGCATTAAACCGTTTTTTTTTTTACGGAACAAACTCTATCCATCCCGTCTTTGTAATTTAGTTGAATAATTAAATAAATACTATTTTTATCAAATAATTTCTTCTGTTGCGGACAAATAACTCTAGTTATAAATATTTAAGTTATTTTGGTAATTTCTATAAAATTAAAAATTAAAAAATTCAACGTAAATAATCATGAAAACTATTTTATTGCCTGACATAAAAAGATTGTGCAAAAGAGAGGTGATTTCTTTGATGACACACTTAACCATAAGGATTAATTTGATAATGATCATATAAACTTAGAATAGTATACACTTTTACCGTATCATTTTATTATAATAGTATTACAATAATGAGTGATTGAAGTGATTAGAATGCCAATGACAATAGTGGGAGGCGACACAATCAGACATGATAACATCCACGAAATAAAAAATAAAAAAGAAAAGAAAAAGGAATCCATGATTGATGCTCCACAGATTTTCTGTTCCCCTCCCAGATAAAATATTTTATTTCATTATTTTAATGAAACAAAAATAATTCAATTTCTTTACTCTTCTCGTACCCGGATCATACCCGACTGGAGACGAAGTAATGGGGGAAGGAACACTAAAATCTGCCCTATTCATCTTATGTAAACTTCTCACTGAACTTTCGTCAAACACTATATCTGCAACCAGGGATCTGACCTTGAGGGTGAGGACGACGCAGCCCAAGAGGAAGAAGACGAGAATGCAACGGACCAGAACGCATGCAATCGGATCATCGGTTATGGCAGACAGAGTCCTCGAAAAAGCAACTTTAAATTTTTAAAGACAGCTATTGTCTTTAAGAGTTTACCCTATTAAGTGCATGAAAGCGAATCCATACAAGAAAGGGATTTTTCTTTTCTTTTCTGATCTGGTCTCTTGATTAGACAAAGTAAGATCGCCGTATCAGAAGGTCAACTAGAGAAAGATGAGTGTTTGGTAGTAAGAACTTTATTCGGGATTTCTCGGTGGCGAAAAAATTTACGAAACTTTCTTGCCTTCCAAACAGAATCTCGTTTTGGATAGTGGGTTTAGGTGCTGGCTCCGCCGGAAGATTTTAACAGAAAAAGCGACTATTTGATTGTTCGAGGGCTCATAACACAGCTCATCGAGCAGCAGCCCAGCCATATAGTTAAATATACAATGTGAAGTTAAGTTATTAGTGTAGTGTTTTTATGCAATCAATAATCATTAGTTAATCTCTCTTGAGGTCTTATTAATTAATTAAAACCAGTTTTGAAATTTGATAGAGAGGATTATCATTGTTATAACTTTATAATATTATAGCCTCAACCATGTTTATTACAATCTTAGTACTATTTAGGTTACAATCATCATGTACATTAGTTGAAGATGATTTCACACATCTATAAACTTACCCGAACCCTAATTCATAATCACCACCTAAACCTTATGAACAAGCTCGACTCCCTTTTCCTCGCAGCCATCCCCTTCGTTTGTCTCGACTTGTAAAGGCTTGAAAGTATACATCTTCGCACAGAACAAGTAGTAGATGAAATTAGCCAACTGCAGCAGAGTAAGCAACCAGTAAAAATATTCCAGCTTTCCTTTGAACAAATTATCGTCCGGAAGCCAATTCGATCCGTTCGGCCCGGCGGTGAACTTGTGAACAAGTGAAACGAGGAGCGTGCTCAGGTAATTTCCGGCCGCAATGGAGGTCCAGAACAGCGCAGCCGCCGAGCTCCGCATGCTTTCCGGCGCCTGATCGTAGAAAAACTCTAAATGTCCTATTGACATGAACGCCTCGGCTATTCCATGGAGGCTGTATTGAGGAACCAACCAAAATACTGAAATGGGTATTGTTGAATGAGGATGATTAGCTAGTCCATTAGCCAAAGCTGCTTTTTTTCTCTTCGTTTCTATAAACCCTGCAACTAAGGTTGCTACAATGGAGATGACAAATCCTATCCCCATGCGGTGGAGGAACGTGATGCCCCTGTCGAGGCCGGTAAACCGACGAGCGAATGGAATGAGAAGACGGTCATAGATGGCGATGGTTAAGAGCATGGAGAACAATGTGAAGACTGTCATAGATCCCGCCGGAATTTGGAAGTTTCCGGCGAGGTTTCTGTCCATCGTGGATGCTTGTTGGAGGGAGAAGGTGTTTTGCTGCGCGTAGGCTGTGATGAGAAGAATTCCAGATCCCCATATTGGCCCCATTCTGATCACCGATTTCAATTCTTCTACCCGATGGACTGTGTTTAGAAACCATAGATTTGGTGATTTTGGGTCGTCGTCTTCTGTAACAATGGCTGCCTTGTCTAGAAATCTGGACCAATTCAATTTGTATTAGAATATTAACTGATATCTAAATAAAAACACGTTATAATACTGTAAGTTCATGTCCTACTTCAAAAAATATTGTAAGTATCAATCTAAGTAAACTTGTGAGCACTTATGACAGATACAGAGGTGGATAATTCATAAATAAAATCTTATCCAATCTAATAGGATAAAACTTAAAATACAATTATATTGCAACGATCTGGCCCACACTAGAGATATGTGAATCGTGGGGTCCGATCTACTACATTAGATAGAATTTGCGAACTGCCAACTCGGCACACCACACTAGGCAGGATCCGCAAGTTGTGTTCATGAATTTTTTCTTACTTAGATGAGAGAGTTTCATGTCTTTCCTAACTTTTAAATCATAGACCTCTAGTTACTTGTGTCAAGGACTACAAGAGATAATACTATTTGGACTACTAACCTACAATTGAGAGAGATCGTGATAGTCTATTCGTTTTAGGCAAATAAAAACATAATATTAAAGCAAGATGATGCACACTCCCTCTATGCTTAAATATGGTAGAATGGTAGAAATGAATGAACCACAAGTGTGGTTAAAACTCCAAAATAAAACCAAACAAGATTTACCCCAAAACAAACATTATCGTAATGACACCTGCATTAAACAATATTTTGAGAGCTGAAACGAAATAACTAAAGACAAGAAAACGAGGAACAAAAGAGAAGGGTAAGGTGTTGGAGAAACAACAAAGGGCTACAGCTGTTAATATGTACGTAGAGAGACACGTGATTACACATAGACAGAAGCCACGCTTGGAACTGTTCTAAAACCTGTCGTCTTCCACCCATGACCATCGCGTTTTAACTAAATCGACTATTTCAATTGCCAAAAATAATTAATTACAATATTTCATTAATTAGGCATTTAATTACATTAAATTTTAAATAGAAATTTCGCTGTATGGTACTAAAGTCCTCGCGTGAAGACTAAGGTCAAGTTCCAGTACGTCTCCCCCACCTAAATCATCTCATCTATTATTTTGTCACTTGCAATAATATTATAATATAATTACTTACAAAAGATTTTTAAGATTGTTCTTGGATATCATTTAATTACTTATATTAACTATATAAATATAAAATTTCCTTCATTTATTTCAAAAACTTAATATTTTATTGCAGTACTTTGAAATACAATTAACTCCTATCTTATATCTACACTAGTGTGTGACTAAGATTCTCCAATGATTCCATTGGATCTAAACAATCATTTATTTAATTAATTTATTAGTAAGTTAAATTATCTAG
Source organism: Begonia peltatifolia (assembly GCA_022433055.1). Classification (NCBI taxonomy): domain Eukaryota; kingdom Viridiplantae; phylum Streptophyta; class Magnoliopsida; order Cucurbitales; family Begoniaceae; genus Begonia; species Begonia peltatifolia. The sequence continues at coordinate 23,575,806 of CM039518.1, read as the reverse complement.
AAATCAAATAAATATTTATTTATGTATTATTATTTAAAGTGTGTAGAAGTGAAGAAAAGACTACTTACTTCATCTGGTCAGTATGGAGAAGCTTGCCATCAACAGAAATGTAGGCATCTATCTCATGATTCTGGTAGAGTAAGTTCTGGTCGGAAACCACTGGCAGCTTCCTCTTCCGGTAAGCAGCTACAGATACTTGAACTAACCGGGTAAACGGGCTACCCGACGGATTCAAGTGTCGGTAAAGGCCGTACGCGACAACGAAAGAGACAATGGAGAGAAACATAGCAATGGTGGGAATTCCAAAGCCCCAGCCCCATCCTACGTTGTCTTGGACATAAACAAGAACTGTCACGGCCACCAGCATGGACACGCCCATTACAAAATAATACCAGTTGAAGTATTTGTATCTTTTCGTGGTCTGATTTGGATCCGACTCGTCAAACTGGTCTGCCCCGAAAGCCACTACACATGGTCGGATTCCTCCAGCTCCGATGGCCGTGAGTAGAAGAGATGCATAGAGGATCATTTCCTGTCAACGAGAGATTAGTTTAACTATTTTATCATTATTTAAATTTTGGATTTAACAAAATCAAACTTACCTGGCCTGTGTTTGCTTCCTTACAAATTTGTTCTCCGTTACAAGGCGGTGGTCTCAGCTGCGGAACAATTGCCGATGCAGTCAAGCTAGTCATCCCCTGCTCACCCAGAGAGTTCATTCGAGTGGACTTGTAATTATACACGTGTGTGTGTGTGTGTGAGTGAGAGAGAGAGAGAGAGAGAGAGAGAGGGTTTACTATTTGGTAAATGATGGAAGCAACGGTAATGGTCCAGAATCGACCGGCAAATGAGTCGGCGATGATGGCTCCGATCAACGGCGTCAAGCTAGCAGTTCCATTGAAGTTGGTGATTGTATTGGCCGCTTTAGTTAATGGCATATGAAGTTGTGTAGTTAAATAGGTAATCATATTTGCACTAAAACCGACCACAGCCAACTTCTCACAGACCTCATTCGCTACACCCATAACAAGAGTCATTATAAACCAGAAGAAAGAAGAAAGAAGAAGTAAAAAGGAAGAGGAGCTTACAGAAGATGAAAGGCATGGTGATCAAGCCACCCTCATTCCTTCGAACATGCTTATCTTTCTTCTCCATTGCTGCCGCCATGAAAATTCAGAACACAGCAGCTACTACTACTGATATAAATGTCCTCATAACAATACCACACATTTATAGGCTTAGCCTCATCATCTCTTTCGTCATATCTTACGCTTATTTGCTCGTATTTTAATCAGTAAAACTTTTTTAAAAAAGCTTTAATAAGTTGGAATACTTTCAATTATTAAGTCACTACTTATTCCCATATTTAGTAAAAGTTTTGGAAATTACACAAGTTACTGAATACACACACACACACACACACACACACACATATATATATATATTGAACTCATAGACATTTAAAGCTTTTAAACCTTACACGTGGTTGAAAATGCATAGAAATCATGAGTTTAAAATAACAGTTTTTAAAGTTTTAGAGAATAATATAAACTCCAATTCTCCTCTGGGCAATTCATGGTCACGCAGATTCTATGATTGGATCTTAGTTGGAAGATATTGAAGGGAGTAATTAGGGTTAGACATAAAGACAGCGACGACAGGAATTGAATTGTGATTGAGATAAAAGGTAGATAAAATGTTATTTTCTTGTAAATAATGTACAAAAGTCCAAACTCATAAGAGTGCATCATAAGTTGTACACGCAAGTGTTACTGTGTCGAGGTATTGGACTCGGTAGAGGATAGGATAGGTTCCAAATTTAAGAAAATAAAAGTGAAGATATACTTTTCCTTTGAACTCTAATCCGGAAGGCAAACGAATTTTCTTCGAGAATCGAATTATTTTTCTCCAATAATATAGGTCGTGACGGATATCAGTAAAGGTTTGGGAAAGTTAATCAATCTTTTTCTTGTTTAGAGATAATATATTTTGAGCAACGATTCTCTTTGTATTGATTGTTTTTTCCGTCAGCTATTTATTAGCAATCTAACTTTGATTTAATTTATATCTTAGCATTGAAGATAATTTATAAATTAAATGTTAAATTATTTTTTGACAAATAAAATTTTTACGTTTTAGTTGTCAATAATTTATATTTTATCGTCAATTTATCTACAGTTCTCGTATATTATATTTTCTATTTAATCGGGTGTTTTAGTCCCATTTTTAATCCACAAGTGATTTCGAATTAAAAATTGACAGAATTATGAGAAATCATATTAAAATACTTGATGAAACAGAAGATATAGTCAGCACACTTAAATTTAATAAATAAATATTAAATATTAAATTATTAATAATTGGAAAATAAAAATTCTACTTAAAAAAATTATTTAAAATTTAATCGTTAAATATCTTTAAATACTGATTACTCATCCGATGGCAAAAGATAGCATTCTAGTTGAGCCCAAATGATTGATAGTGGACAGCTGTCAAGAAAATGGTTGCTGTGATTTTGATTTACCAAGCCTTGGATAATTCACGGTAGGAATCTAACGTTCCATTGTTGAAAACAAAAGATGTAAATGACAATAAAAATTTATTAATTGATTTAATAATTAACGTCAATTATAAATAACTAATATAAAATATTAATTCAATCATGATCACCTCATTAAATAAATTTAAAATTTAAAAATAAATATAATATTACTTTATATATAATGCATATAACGAAATAAAAACTATGAAGTCTTCACATATATCTTCGAAGACGATGAAAATTCCTTTATTAATCAAACTAGAGTGTTAGTTTTAAAGCATCTCATGTTAAGGAAATAACGAGAAAAAAATAATAGTTTTGAAAAATTTATCAAACTCGGCGTAACTTAAATTTGAAATTGGTCGCGGGGGGTTTAGCAAAAAACAAACAATAAGGAAATAAAATTGTAATAATGAAGACCAAACATAAATAAATAAAAGAGAAAGGATAAGATGCTAAGTTTCCAAAACCTTGGATGAAAAAAATGGACAATGACACAGCCACGTTGGGTGTGACCACTCGCACCAAAAAAATAAGTCATCTTTTAATAAATCGCTCACGGTAAAAGTAAAATTAAAATATAAAACTAAAAAGTTACCCTAAAAGTATCAAGACGACAACAATAAGAGATTATTTTATCGCTTTATTTAAAAAAGTAAAAAAATTTCGATGCTAATGAGCTAAGTTATGTAAGAGTTGTTTAGTAAAGAAGCCAAGCCAATGAAGAATGAGAAAACAAGAGAGCGAGGCAACCGTGAAGGAGTGGGCTATCAAAAGATAGTGGAGCTAAACAAGCCAATCCGAACATTAAGATAAAAATTAAACTCAATTTGACTCCTTTAACTAATACGAACTAGCTGAGTCAAGTGGAATTACAATCCCAATATAATGGGCTAAACAAGTTGCTCATTTGACACGTCTAAATTTGATTTATCAGAAAGATTATTGTATACAACATGTTGAATGAGTGTCACTACAAAATATGTGACATTTACAATCAATCTTCAAACACACACCCTTGGTCTACACTTACTGCCCTAATCATAGCCAATCGGATCGCGACCCCTCCCGTCTTCTACGCCATGGCAAGAATCTCTCCCTCTCCCTCTCTCTCTCTCTCTCTCTCTCTCTCTCTCTCTCTCTCTCTCTCTC